>OZ007595.1:347473876-348073876 GCA_963931845.1 Maratus michaelseni | reverse complement strand
GTTTCTCAAATAGCAAGTTTTTTTCTTTCCGCTCTTTTCAATTTGTGAAAAAATAAATTAAAATATTTTATCTTGAAACCCGAGCCCGAAGACTGGCATAAAATTTATAGACCTAATCCGTTTCGCGCCCAAACTCGGATTCGAACTGATCCAGTTTCATATTTAATGCATGCCTAATAAAAGAAGAAAAAGTACAAATTTTCAACGTTTTGTAAAATGGTAAATGAATCACTTATTCATACATGTATGTGTATGTTTGAAAATTTTTCTATTGTTTCTTGAGTATTTTGTACGGTTGTTTTATTTTTTTCCTTGTTTGTTATTAAATCAGTTTGACAACCTCCTACAGTTGTCTCTAGAAGTGTAATAGCTTTTGGAATGCAGTAAAATCGAGTAAAACTGTTAAATCACAACTTGTAGCAGTGTAATCACCTGTAATCAAAGTGTAATCAACTGTAATTATGTATTTCTGAGTGTAATCAACCGTAATCTATATGTAATCAGCTGTAATCATTGCGATTCCGTAATCTCGTACACAATTTTTCTATTGAGAACAGTGTTGCCAATCTGCGGGTAATTACCCGAATTGCGGGTATTTTGAGGGTATTTTTGAGCACCGTGCTTGAGGGTATTTTTGAATTTGACATAAATCACTTTTATGTTGTTTGTTGTGTTTTTCTGAATATCAGTGGCAATCAGTTTCTTAAACGTGAAAGTGATAGTGATAAATGAAGACTGAAGGGAGGAAATGGCTTTAGCAGGATAGGGTGTCTTTGTCAGGGCAACTTAAAGGGGTCGGACGAGGTGATTTTATTTTTACCCCATTTCACCGTATGTGATTAAATACCGATCCTTTTTAATGGTTAACGGACACTAGTTGTTAATTGTTGCTCGAGCGCTGCTCTTACAATAGAAAGATCATTTGTCGCATCTGGAAACTCTAAAAGCTTTCAAACTTTATAATTTTTTTAGGTTTTCCGCTTATGGTAGAGGTGGGGGAAGTGAAATGATTAGTTTTTCGGCCTTATTTGAAGTTTATTTTTCTTCCTAGAAAATTTATTTTCCAAGTAGAACCAAAGAAAGATCCATATGGATCTTATCTGATTTCAACATGCCAGAGAACCCAGTTTTAGTTGCTATTTTCGGGTTCGGATGGATTTACTCCAGATTAAAACTTGGCAAAACGGAACCTGTGTATAGCTGATTTCTGTTTTAAATGTAAACCTTTTATAGTTCTGATAGAATGAACACTAATGCAATTATATTTGCTGAAACAGAATTTTTCTTCGGTCCCCTGCGATACGGTTTTAAAATGTTTTACTGTAACAGTAAGTTTGAATATGTTTATCTTTTATGTATTTAATTTACTTCCTAACAATTAAAAAAAATATATTAAACATATATTTGCGAAAGCGAACTCAACTTTGAGTTGGATTTGGTTTTGAGGTTGTTCTCAAATACAAACTAGTTACTTTCTGGCACATCTTTTTTATTAATTTTTGTTTGAAAACGCTTTAAAATTCCAAATGCTCTTATTCAGAAACTGTGTAATCGAACTGTTTTTTCATTTTTTGGTAAATGCAAAAGATCTTTTAGAAAATGCTGTAAAAGCGAAACGAATTTCCAGATCGACATCGCGAAAGAAAAGATAATATGCTTTCATTAGACAACAATCGTTCAAACTCAAGATGCAATGGATTTATCAAACAACGGAGCAAACTGTTTGGTTACAAATCATTTTTTAAATCTTGCTTGAAAATATCATGCTTTTAGGTTTAAAAATGGATCCTTTAATATTCAGATAATTTTGCGTTGTTGGGAGGGGAAAAACATTTTTTGAGAACCTTAAAACCCATTAACGACCGACATTGCTTTTTCGCAACATTATGTTTCTTACACCAGGTTTTAAGGTAACACCAGTTTGTTTTTAGGATAAATATTCGCTTTATTTGATGCACAAAACACCATGATAAAGTCACTCTTAGGTTGCTATAATATAAAAATGGTGTGAATCGCAATATTTGTATTTTATTAAGAAAAATAATTCAGCGTCCTATAAATAGACGCTGGGCGCTAACGGGTTAAGGTTGTTTTCAAATCCAAACTCGCTATTTTCTAACACATTCCTGAATTTACTTTTATTCATAAACGAAAATAATTTGAAGGTATTTTTAATTCAGATACTAAGAACAAATATATTTTTTTCATTTTTCAATAAAATACTCTCAAACTTGGCGTTATGAACCAAAATTTTGGAAAAGACCCCTTAAAAAAGTTGTGATGAGATATCAATCATTTATAAGTTACAATGCAAGATATAAAATATTTATCAAATAATGAAGAGTTTTCTTCGATTCCAAATCATTTTAATTATCATATCTTCTAACTGCATAACATTTACTTTAAAAAATTGGTTCATGAATGTATCAGGAAATTTCGCGATGCTGAGTGGGGATATTTATTTATTTATTTATTTTTTTGGCGAACTGTTTTATCTGTCAAATAATCAAAGAAACCCTGTTTCACATATGGTGCCTCTTGAATTATAGCTGATTGCTCCCTCAGGGCGACCTTTCTGTGCCAAAAATGTGCTAAAATACAAACATTACAACATTTTCTGAAAGATTTTTTCTGTTTATAAGAAAACGTGAAACGCTGTTTGATTTCTTGGTATCTGGCAAGAACTTACAAATTTTATACATTTATGAATATTAATGCAAATTTGATGCATTTACGAATGAAAATGCGATTGTGTGTATTTGAGATCTGGCCTTTAAATAGAAATTTTTTTCACAATATAATGTGACTGCCAAGGACAAAAAAGAGATATGACCCAAATGGAGATCTGGATCTGCACTTGGTACGAATTCCAATAAAATATTGTGAGTTTTAAATTTTTATTTTTTTTTATTTCACTGTAATGCTATATGGAATTATTTTAGTGTTACATTACATAAATAGTGTTTAGTGCATTTAGTGTTTATTATATTGTATAATTGCTCTCTGCAAAATAATAATTTGTTTTATGTCATTAAATTTTCCTTTCAGATATATATTTCTGCTTATTATTATTTTTTATTGACTATTTACTGTATTTTTACAAAAAAAAGGAGGGGGATTTGAAAAGCTCACTGAAAAAAATAAAAATAAAAGCGTTTAGGGTGTCAAGCAGTTACGTTTCATATCACTAGATGGCGCTACTACTTCTAAGCTTGAGGGTATTTTGCGGGTATTTTTATCGAAGTCGGAGGGTAAAAAGCAAATTTCAGATTGGCAACACTCCCCCCTTGTCTCTCTTTCTTTTTCAACTGGCTTCCGAGGAAGAAAGACCTCCGTAAAAAGGTTGCTGGTACGGCGGTTCCGCCATTAGGCTAAACAGGCCGATGGTGGAACTCGTTTTAAATTAAAAAAAAAAAAAAATTTTGACTAAATCTCCATATGAAACAAAGATTATATTCATCTTATCCTGTTAAAGTGTAAATTACCTCGGTCGTGATTCGAAAACTATATGAGAGTTGTCACAATGATTTGATGGAATCTGAGAATCTTCATTCTTCATTTATACCATGTTGGAGAGATGACACAGAAGGTAAAGTCTTGAACATCGCCTGCTTCTGAGGCATGATTCCCAGTTTCTGCTCCAGCGTCACAGTGTGATGTCTACTTAATCTTAATGTCATGGTAAATTTTATTATTTCCCTTTTCATTCGTTCTGGAGTTCGGACATAGAGTCCCAATTTGGAGATGTGTCAGAGAGAATATGTTCGACTGTTCGAAGAACAATATTATTATTAGCCTCTATATGCAGTAACCGAACAATACAGATCAAAGATAATGTAATTCTACCTCATTAAGGTTGCTCCTTTAAAATTCAGAACATCGATTTTAAAATGTAAGAAACACAATAAAGAAACTCTCCAGTAGTTTTTCGCTTGTATATATTTACACGAGATGTGTTTACCTTGGTTTTTTCTTTTACAAGATCATTAATGTTAAAATGAAATCATTTAGTTTAATATCAACATTTCCTGTCCATCTGTATCTTTCAATTACATGATAACTTAAGTAAATTTCTCTTTTGAATTCTTTGTAAGAAGGTCTGCGCAGATTTCACTTCTATTTTTACTTCTTATATATATATATATATATATATATATATATATATATATATATATATATATAATTATAATATCTATGAATTTCAAAAACATATCAAGTTCTAATATCATTCTACTAAAATCTACAAAGAGATAATTAATGATATTGTGTAATCAGAATACATGAAAAAAAAAAAAAATTCCTGCTGGCTCCGCCTATAGGCAGAGGTATATTTCGAAGTGTGTGGTCCCAACTACCACATCATGGCAAATAGGTCTTTCTTCTGCAATTCCCAATAAGCAGGTGCCCCACGGTCTGCGTCTTCGAAATCTACCTGTGCCTGTAGGCCGAGCCAGCAGGATTTTTTTTTTTTTTTTTTTTTTTTTTTACCGTAAGAGTTGGTTCTATAAAAAACTTGTCAGTAGATAATATTAAGAAGATTTATAATAAATTTAAGCGAATTGAATATCTTGGGAATGGACGAAGTTATGAATTTTTTTCTTCTAAAACCCCTATTCCCCCCCTCCCTCCTTGGGGGCATTTTTAATGAAATCAAATATCTGTCATACATAAATTTTTGGCCCTTTTCCTAGAAGTTATAATAACTTTAAATAGATTCGATATGTATAAAAATTAAGAAGTTATGGGTTTTTTCATTTTTACGTCTGCTTATAGGCGGAGCCAGCAAAGATTTTTTTTTTAATTTTTTTTTTTTTTGTTTTTTTTTTTTGTATAAGAGTTGGTCCTATAAAAAACTTGTCAGGATACAAGTTTTATATAATATTAAGAGGATTTATAATAAATTTAAGCAGATTTGATATCTTGTGAATAGACGAAGTTATGAATTTTTTTTCTTCTAAAACAGCCCCTTTTTTCCCCTCCTTGAGGCAATTTTTAATGATATCAAAAATCTGTCCTACATACATTTTCGGCCCTTCTTTTAGAAGTAATAATAACTTCAAACGGATTCGATACGTATCATAATTAAGAAATTATGGGTTTTTTTCTGTTTTCACAAAGAGCCTCCCCCCCCCTTGGTTCGATTTTGCCCATTCACGAACTTGACCGAGATTTGATGTATCAGTTTCGAAGAGATGTGTGCAGAATTATGGGAGTTATCGTTGAAATAAAAAAGTGACATAGATAGATAGATAGATAAATAAAGTTTTGAACAGGGGGTGGTTTTGGGTTCTGGGAGTCATAATCGGCGTAGATCTGCAAAACATTTACAAAAATTCCAACTTAGGTGAGAATGTAATAGGCAGTATTTCTTACGAAATGTACCTAAAAAAAGAGAGAAAGAAGAAGAAGAAGAAATACTGTAAAGCCTGAACTAACTGACGTGTTCGGGAAATGCTGATTGCCGAATGCTTCAAATGTCAAGATTGTTGAATGCTACAATCTGATGAGAGGTAGAATGAGGAAAATAATTTTTTGCTTATTTTCCGATCGAAGTCAGTCAAATAATTCTGATTTTCTTATTTTAAAATTTGTATTGGATGAACTTATTTTTTCAAATAAATAATAAAAGTGAAAAATATATATATATTTTTTAAAGATCAAAAACCAGGTCGCCAGTGGCGACCGCATTTGTTACGCCCTGACCTAATATAAAGTAATCGAAAATAAATCAAGGATAGCATGTTTTAAAATGTGGCTGAAAATTTGACTATTTATCCTCAAACCCACTTTGCACCACAATCGCAGAAGAATTTTCACTCTCATCTGAACTGTAAAAAAAGACATTTTAATCTAGGAAACCACGAATGAAAACATACAATAACCAGGAACTCTACCCAGGAATTCGAAAAGTGTTTCTTTATTTTCAAAAATCGCATAAACTGATATATTTTCGAGATTTCAAACAAGCATTTATAAAAACAAAAGTTTTTTTTTGCTGCCACTGACTTTCGTTTAGCTGTTATAGAGTTTCTTATTGGTTTTCTGAGCACGGAATACGTTTTTCAACCACTCTCCATTCTCCAACAAATATTTTTTACAGACAAACAGGATACATTAACATTAAAACTAATTGCCGAAACGTCAGTGAAGGAGAGAATGAACCTCTTGACGTCGTCGCTTTATTTTTTTAAGCGTTTTTAACGAAGTTCTGTCATTTTAGAAGAATTTTTCCTTGAATAGGCAATAGAAATGCATAAAATCGTTACAAATTATCAGATATGAAAAAAAGCCGAATTAAAAAATGGATGTTGGATGAGAAATCATCTTATAAAGCAAAAAACGTGGTCTTCAATTTGTCAACTCAAAATATCTTTAGCTCAGACATCCATCTAAACAAGAGTTAAAGCAATACTTAAATTTTGCTTAGGGGGGTGGTCTACAAATAGAAATTGTGCCAAACTTTAAAAATTTCATTGCTAACACCTAAAGTTGGCATCCTATTTCGATATTTCGGTTTATTCTCCCTTCGGATACCAAACGGGGAGTCAGTAGATAGGGAATGGGACTTCTGCGTCAGCAGCAGGCTGCTGCCGAAAGCATACTATAGTAGATGGGTGGAATAGCTAGCGTGGGGAAGCTATGTTATAGTAGGGTGTAAGAGGGGATATTTTAGGGGGGGGGGTAATTTTTTTTTCCAGCTTTCGGAACATTTTCTGGAACAAATGTGCCGGTTCTGTAGGTACCTCTTGATAGAAATATTCGTTTTGCTTCAAATTTTGTTTATAGGTTCATTGTGATAAGGCGCTTCTTTGATTCGTTTTGGGGGTTCATTTGTTAGGTATAAATGAAGGGAACGGGGTGATAATCCCCCCCCCCCTTTAATTTATATAAATGGGTTTTTCAGGCAGAATGATCCGATTTGCTTCCAATTTTGTATATAGGTTCATTGTGATATGGCGCTTTCCTGATTAGTTTTTGGTGGTTCATTTTTTATGCATAAAGGCGGGAACGGGGGGCTAACCCCCCTTAATTTATTGACGATTTCTTTATTTTCAAGGGGCATTATTCTTTGAAATAAGAGTATATAATATACAATGAGTATAAATAGCCTGTGAGCCCAATGCCATCAGTTTAACTGGGCACTTTTCTTTTTATTTCATAATAAGATCATCACAACTTCGTATAATTATCAGTCTGTTACATCTAGCGTCTAAACTAAATGAACTGTTGATTGTGTGATAGTGGCATTAATAGTTTGAATGATTTACTATTCTTATTAAGCCTTGCGCGGTAGCGCAAGGCTTATTTATTTCTAGTGTGACATCCTAATGTTAATTTAACACAGGAAATCCCATTGAATGAGTTAATTTACTAGAGTTTTTCCGACTTTTTGTACGCGCTTCCACAAATTTTCTTCAAAACACCTAATTCTGTAAAAAAATAAATCCTCCAATCAAAAAACTCTAAAGTAGTAAACGTGGAGTCTTTAAATTAAAGTCCAAATACTGCTTAAAGTAATAAAAACATAACACGGAATATTTAAAATAATTAGCTAAAATTTGGCACGCGGTGATCGATAGATTGAAGAAGCAATAAAAATAAAAACAAATAATAATTTTTCACGTTTCCCAGTTTTGGCCAATTTAAGCACCTGCTAGCCTTGGACATGCGATCTCGTGGTATATGTTTACTATTTCAAAAATATGCGAGAATATTGTATTTATCTTTAAGATCCGAAGATGTCACCAATAGTTGTGAACGATCTATATTAAAAAGGTATTTTAAATATTCCGTGTTATGTTTTTATCACTTTAAGCAGTATTTGGACTTTAATTTGGATGTTACTGTCTTTATCAAAATTGGATGAATGTTCGATATTTACTTATCTAGTGATCCTGTGATGTTACGAAATGCGTTTTTAAATTTCTCTCTTAATCGATGATTACTAAAATTCAACATGGTGAAAAAATGCAAATTTTCTGGTTGCAAGAGTGATGCACGATACTTTTACAAAGACTATATGCTGGGAGTTTTGTTTTTCCCTTTTCCTAAACCACAGAAAAACTTGAGTAAATGTAACGAATGGCTTTCTGCTTGTGGTATAACAAATACAGAAACGGTGACTAGAGACTGGTATGTTTGCTCTCGGCATTTCATTGATTTAAATGGCCCAACTGAAGAGTATCCTAACCCTATACAAAGAGTATCTCTGTCTGAACCGTTAAGTGATACATCAAATAAACATTCACGATATTATCGAGGAAATCGTGAAATTATCAAAAATAAAAGAGCCGCATATTATAAAAAATGTAAAAGCCAGATACAGAAGCGTAATGCTTCATATTGTTTGCGAAATAAATCAAAGGCTAATAAATATAAGCTAAAATACTGGAACAAAAAAAAATACTCAAATCATAATAGGATTCTCACCTCTAAGAAAATTAATCCTTCAAGATATCGACAGCTTGCTTTAGTGAAAAATCTGCTAAAGAGTTATAAATCAAACATAGCTCAGCAAAGCAGAAGAACAAATATTCAATTTGTAAAAACTCAAATAAAAGCTCAATTACTTGCGCGTAAAGCTATTCATACTAAAAATGTTTTGTATGCAAAGAGTTTATCGGCTTCAGAAAATTTTTCAAACAAATGTCAACAAATGTTATCAAAATCAACTCAAAATATCACTGCAGAAAATTTATGTGAAATAATTGATGGCGAAATAATTCACAACTCCAATGCAGAACCCTATTTTTGGGAAATAGCATATCACCCATTAGTTCACATACATTTAGATCATAATTATAGTAGTCATTCCAATTCTAAAATAGAACATATTCCTTTAGGTGATTTACATTTCGAGAAAAACATTGATGGTCATCATCCCAAAACTCAAATGTGGAAATGTGGACCTCTCTGTAACATTCGAGAGAATTCAGTTCGAAGGTTATTGCATATTCTTCATATATTTGCTTCTTCTCAGGGCACTTCTACAAAGGAATTATTTTCAAACATAGATTGTTGTGAGTATAAATCGTATTACATAAAAGAAGATCAAATGTGTGCTGTTAAGTTGGGTCATGCAGTTCATTGCATAGACAATTGCAAATGTAAAAGCATTTTGAGAGTCATGACTGAATTGTCACCTCACTATAGTGGCTTGAGAACTCTTCTTAGACATGTGTATGGAATAAAAAAACTTTTTGATGCATACAATTTAATTGATAAAGCCATTCTTAATGCCGATTTTATTGATTTAAAAGTGGTAGTCGAAGAATTGGGAGGTCTCATAGACAAAGAAAAAAAGAAAGACAATTGTGAAACAAATTCAAATACATCTGTCATAAGACCTATTTGGAAAGAAGCTGAATTGTTAGAACAATTTGAAAAGCCCTTGGCACACTGTTTTCGAGAAATGCATGAATTGCATGACACACCTTGCGATTCCTGTGAAAAATTGTACCAAAAAAGGAAACTTACACCAGTGTCTAAACTGGTTTCCAAGCATGACTTAGAAAATACACAAAATATTGCATTCAATATATTAAGAACAGCTTGGCTTTTGCAAAAACCAGGCTCTGATATAGAACTGTTTGAGGAATTAAATCTTTGTGATTACTGCTACAAGAGAATTATATCAGGTAAAGTTCCTGAGCGATCCTTCCTCAATGGATTACAAGTGCATCCAATACCTGATGAAATTAAAAATTTGAATATGTTTGAAAAAATACTTATTCAGAAGTGTAAAGCATTTCAAGTGGTAGTTAGACTAGGAACCAAGCTAAAGACTTTAAACAAGCTAAAGACTTTAAAGACTTTAAAAAATACTTTTTTTTCTGGCTTAACAAAGGCAATTAAAGGTAAAATTATTTATTTACATTTGCCTCTGCAAAATAATATTGACATGATTCCTCGAGGTTTACCAGATAATCATGAACTTCATATATTAGTTAATGGCCAACCAACTAAAAATAAAATAGTTTGGCAATCAATTGTTAGGCTTGAAAAGATGATGAAAGCACTGAGAAAGTTAAAAGAAATTAATCCTTTGTATGCTGATATTCATGTTTCTCAGTGTAACACTGATTATATTTGTGGTAATTGTAGTGAAATAGATAATCGAATTTCTACGCAACCAGATGCTTTATTGTATAGATTATCTGAAACTCAACAAAAAATGCTCTTTGATCAGTATACAATCCATCCTGTCAACGGAAAAAATCCTACAGGTATTTTAGAAGTATTTCAAATGAAAAAAGTTGAAAAAGAAGCTGTTAGTTTATTAGAAAAAAATTTGGACTTTATGTGTTTTCCTGATTTGTTCCCCACAGGTGAAGGTGGCCAATATTCTAATAGGCCTTTTGGTGACTTAACAGAAGCTGATTATAGAGCTACTAGAATACTGAATAAAGATCGAAGGTTTTCCCTCAATGAACAATACCTTTTTCATTGCTTTTATGAAAGTGAGATAAAATCTATGACCAATTGCATTAACTTTATGCTTCGAATGACTGGCAACAAAAGAATGCCAGTCAACTCTCTGATTGATAAATTTGTTGCCAAAGATTCATAACTCGAAACGGCTTTATCAGTTTTTATGCAAAACATGAGAGGTACACAGGAATATTGGTACAAACGACAAGTAGAATTAAAGACAATGATGCAAAATTTTGGTAGTCCAACAGGGTTTGTGACTCTAAGTTGTGCAGAATATGACTGGTTCGAACTGCATGAGCACCTTCGATTGTCATATTCTGATAAAATTGCCCCTAACAGTATTGCAGAGTTGTGTTCCTCAGATCCTGTTGCTGTTTCTCTGCATTACCACAACCGATTTCAAGCTCTTTGGAAACACCTTATTATGAATCAAGAAAATGCCATTCTTGGCAAAGTAGAACATTACTTCTGGAGAGTGGAATATCAAGGAAGAGGGACACCTCATATTCATATGGTACTTTGGATAAAAGATGCGCCAAAAAATTGGTAATGCCAGTGATAAAGAAATATTAGCATTTATTCAAAAATATGTCACATGCTCACTTCCTGATAAAATTGAAAGTCCAACTTTGCATGAATATGTTCAGAAGTATCAAATGCACCGATGCAATCCAACTTGTCAAAGAAAATACAAATCTGGAGACAAATTTCTTACCAGATGTCGATTTAAATTTCCAAGAGCAACAGCTACAGTTGCAAAATTAAATGATGTGCATTCTAGTATAAGACACCATTTATCTTCCAAGTCAAAAAAGCGGCTTTACATACTCCCCAGAACATCTGCTGAAATGTACATTAATGATTATAATCCATTGCTTTTATATATATGGAAAGCTAATGTTGATGTCCAATTTATTGCAGATAAAGAAATAGCAGTGGCTCGTTATATAACATCTTATATTACGAAAAAAGAAAAATCTGACATGGAAGATCTCTGGAATGAATTGGCAAACAAAGATTTGCGCAGTCGTCTTTTTAGTTTTGGCTTAAAAGCCATTTCACATCGAGAGTGTGGTGCTTATGAAGTTGCTAATAGAATTCTTGGACATCATCTTTACGGAAAATCAGAATCTATTCTTTTCATCAACACTACCAAAAAAGAAAAAAGAAAACGTTTATTAAAACCATTTAAAGAGCTCAAAAAACTTAAGGAAACTGACCCTACCAGTGAAGATATTTTTATGGTTCAAATGGTTGATGGTGTATATCCCAATAGACCAGATGAACTTGAAAATATACCCCTGTATGATTTTTCAACTTTTTATTATCGGGTGCCACAAAAATCAAATGAAAAAATGCCAAATTATTTACAACTTAAAAATAATATTGGGCTATTAAAGAAAAGGTGTAAGCCTTTTCTAATACAGCATACTCGTCATGATCCCGATAAATCTGATACTGAACGGGAAAATTACTATCACAGTCTTTTGATGCTTTTTCTTCCTTGGCGTGATGAAAGTATACTTTTGGGTGACCATGTTAACTATCAGAAATCTTTTGAAAATCATCTTCCAAAACTGAAACAAATGACGGAGTATCATGATAGGCTTAAAGTGTTAAAAGAAGGTGATAAAAAATTACAGGAAGCTCTAAGAAAAAGTACACAATCTGATTGTGAAAATGTCATTGTTCAGGATGATATGCAAAATGCTTCGCAAGGTCATGAGATTATTGAGGCTGGTAATGCCATGACAGAAGTAACAGCAGCTATGATACAAAATTTAGTTCCCTACTCAACCAATTTAGCCACTCAAGTTTCACAATTACATGCTGATCAGAAAAAAATATTTGATACAGTTCAAAAACATTTTTGTTCTAAATCTGAATCAAGCAAACCACTAACAATGTTTGTTAGCGGATGTGGTAGAACAGGTAAAAGTTTTCTCATTCATGTAATCAAAAATATGATTTCAAATTTTTTCAATAATAGTTTCACTAATGCTGTTGCAGCTCCAACAGGCCTAGCTGCTCTTAATATTGGTGGTGTGACTTTGCATAGACTGTTAATGTTACCTGTAGAGCATGTGGTAGAACAGGTAAAAGTTTTCTCATTCATGTAATCAAAAATATGCCGAATATCATAAAACATATCATATCGTAAAACAGCCGAATATCATAAACTTGGGGTGAATAGTTTAGCTATTATGCAAAAGACACTAGCACATCTAAAACTTCTAATAGTGGATGAAATATCTATGGTATCATCATTAATTTTATCGTATATTCATTTAAGATTAGTTGAAATTACAGGCATAGATGAACTGTTTGGTGGCATTTCAGTTTTATTTTTTGGAGATCTCCTTCAACTTCAACCAGTAAAAGGAAATCCACCATATTATAAATTAACTCATACTGAAGCACGGAAATTAATTGGATCAGTTGGTGCCATTAATATTTGGAAAGAGTATTTCCTTTATGATAAGATTCCTTTAAATAAAAGACAAAAAAATGACTTGGTATATGCAGAACTTCTCAACAGAGTCAGAGTTGGTGAAGTTACTCCTGATGACATCAAAATACTTGAAACAAGACTTATCCCTAATACTGATAACATTGAAAATGTAGCGGATTATTACTTTGACCTCATGAATCAAAATTTGAATCCAGTATGTTTGTTACCTACAAACAAATTATGCCTGGAAATAAACTCTGTGATGCTACAGAAAGCTAAAAATAATGTTATAGAAATTCATGCTGAACATACTATTAGTGGTTTTCAGGAAATGCCTCGCACAGTAAAGACACAATTGGAAAAACTAAAACAAAAATCATCTGATACAGCTGGTTTAGAGTCAGTGATTTTAATTTGTGAGGGCTGCAGAATTATGTTGCGTAGAAATCTTTCTATAGAAAAAGTTCTGGTCAATGGTTCAATGGGTACTGTTAAAGGCTTTAAAAAAGATTCATCAGGAAAAAATATATCAATATGCATTTTATTTGACAACCATGCTACCGAAAAATACATTGAACGAGTAAATGTCAAATTTGAAATTATGAAAAATGTTTATGTTAAAAGATCCCAATTCCCCATTGTTTTGTCACATGGTATAACTATTCACATAAGTCAAGGAATGAGCCTGAATTGTGTAATGATTTACTTGGGTCCTAACATTTTTGAAAGTGGCATGTCTTATGTTGCTTTATCCAGAGTCACAAGTTTAGAAGGTTTACATCTTCTTAAATTTGATGCAAGTAAAGTTTATGCCTCACCAAATGCTATTAAGGAATATAATCGTCTTAGAAAGGAATACAGATCTGATTTGCCACAATTAGCTGTATGTTCCAGAAAATACTCTGAGAGTAAAATGGTTGTTTCATCTGACATATCAGTAATTGTTAGTGAAAAAAATAATAAAAACCATATTACTGATTTAAATTACTTTGTCTTTAAAGGCTTTACAAATACAGATCGTTCGTGTTACGCAAATGCTATGTTGCAAACTCTCTTCTGTATCCCAGAATTTGTTTAAAAAAATTCAGGAAAGAGTTATTGATCCTGGTCCTACAACAAAAGCTTTGAAACAAATATTCACTACTTTGCAAAATCCACAGATTGAAACCGTAGATACACTTGAAGTCAGAAAAACACTTCATGTAAAGTTTCATGATGGTACTGATCAAGACCCGTTAGAATTTCTTGATTACCTACTGGAAAATTTGTCAAAAGAAAATGTCAATGCCATAGATCTTTTTCAACTAAAGCAAGATCTTTGGGAGAAATGTAGTAATTGCCCAAGTTATCGAGATATATGTATTAGTACAGAACCATTTAATGCATTTATTGTGAGATTTCCACATGACTTTAATAATAGGGAAGATGCAGTTGATTTCAATGATCTCCTAACACGATGGCAGACTGAAAACATTGCCTGTGTTCATTGCAAAAACAGAACTAAAATGTGTCAAACTCGATTAAATTCTTGTGGAAAATATTTGTTTGTGCAACTAGCCAGATTCTCTTCAACAAATGTCTCTATGGGTCCGAATAGAACTTTTAAAATTACGTGCCCTATAACAGGATTTTCAAACCAAAAGGTTTTAATAAATAATATAAACTTTAAAACAAAATCTGCTATTTTGCATAAAGGAAAGTTCATTGATTCAGGCCATTATATAACAATGGTGCATTCAAATGAAAACGAGATCAATAAATGGACTGTTTGTGACGATATGAAAATAACAGATCGTACACGTTTTGTAAAAAATCTTGCAGATGTTTACATTTTGCTTCTACAGAAATGTTAAATTAAGAAATTGTCAATATAGGGTAAAATATTTATTCAGCTACAAAAAGAAATATTTTGCTGAAAATTTCATCCTCCATAACTACACATTTTATAACAAAATCAGAATACAGTTGTTTCATATATACTCATTATTATTTTTATGCTTCTTATGTGATAAAACAACATAAGATTTTATTAATAGCTTTCACACACCGCTTACTAGTGTATCTTTCCAAAGTGGTTGCAAATGTATTTTACCCGATGGAATAAAATTATTTGCAAAAATGAACATGATTCGTTTATTATCATTATGAAGATGAGAAACAATCCGTTAAAGTCCGTTATATACATTTTTTTGTTAAAAATTACTTTTATTATTTTAATTGTTTACAGAATAATCAATGTTTGAACTGTATATTTCATATTACCAATACTGATTTTGATATGTGCAGTCTTTTACATACTTGCCTCGTTTGAATCTTATCTGCTTCATATTAAATTGTTATTAAAAAACTTGAGATATTAAAAAAAAAGGAACTCGCAAAGCAAATTAAAAAAATAAATTTATTTCCAAAATTTTAAGCCCGAGAAGGGACAGATATTAAAATTATTTTATTTAGTCAATGCTACAATAATGTTGCATTTTTATATTAAATCTTGCTCAGTCTATTTAATCTTAAAAAATTAAATTTAAATTTGAAACATGATATTAAAGCAACTTTAAAACATTTCATTTAGAAATCTAAATAAATCTTCAACTTTTTTTTCAGTTTTACATGCATTATGCAAAATTTGTATTGTAGCAAATTCTAACAGACAAGAAACATGAGAAGTTCAAGTAATTTAAAAAGTTGAAGATTTATTTAGATTTCTAAATGAAATGTTTTAAAGTTGCTTTAATATCATGTTTCAAATTTAAATTTAATTTTTTAAGATTAAATAGACTGAGCAAGATTTAATATAAAAATGCAACATTATTGTAGCATTGACTAAATAAAATAATTTTAATATCTGTCCCTTCTCGGGCTTAAAATTTTGGAAATAAATTTATTTTTTTAATTTGCTTTGCGAGTTCCTTTTTTTTTATTTTATAACTGCTAAATCCTAATTTAGCAATAATTTATTTGAAAATGAGCACCTGAGCCCGTCCAATCATTTTTTAACTATGATCAAAAAAGCATTACCTATTTCATCGTTATTAAGCTTTGATCTGCTTTAATATCAATGACAGTGTCTTTTAGTTTCAGAGTTTAAAACTTACTGCCCGATACCACTTCTGGGTTCCGAAGGCTTTTGTTTTGGTTACCTATTGATCCATCGAAAAGTTTCCCAGATCTTAAAAAAGCAAATAGATTCGCATGATTTTTAACTTTCTTTTATTTTTACTGGAAGAAATTATTGGATTCATGAAAGTTTTCGGTGGATTCATACGTTTTAGAAGGACCTGAACACGATTGGACTGTTTTTAGAAAATGTCTGTCTGTGACACAAATTTTGTAGATGCTCTATCTCATAAACTAATGCATGGAATTGAATAAAACTTTAGATTCAGTGAGTCCCTGATATAAATGGGTTCTGATTAGTTTTGGGAGTAAATCGCCCACCAAAAACTAATCAGGTATCGCCCAAGAGGATCAACTGAACACAAAACATCATGGGAGGTATCCATAGCGCATGTCGATAAGAAAATGATGGGGATGGACATAAGACTTCACTGTGTATATCACTGCTCTATATGACACCATTGGACACTTCCTTACATCGTGGATAATGATAAAGAATGTGATGAACTTAAGGTTACATTTTCGCATCCATCATTTTTTTTATCCTAGCAAGCCAGTTGTGCTATGGATACCTTTCATGGATGTTTTGTATGCAGTTAATCCTCTGATACACTGAGAGAATATATGTTTTATCACAAAATGGCATTTTGAAAATCAACAAGTCATTATCCAATCAAATTCAATAGCAACAAGTGTTAAAGGACATGTATTGGTAATGTTTTATGTTACTTTATAAAGAATTTGACAATTTTGCACAAAGTTTCTATTTGAACTATTGTAATGCATCCTATTATATCACATTGTATTATATTGTATTGTGTCATGTTTGAAATTGATGAAAAATGCCTTTTTTTTAAGATTATTATTCGTATGAACCCATTTTCAAACTTTGGAAACTATTTTACAATAATACAACCTATTTTCTATAATTTTTTTTAAATTTTACATTAATATATTGTATTTTCCATAATTGTTTGGGGAAAAAATAAAACAATTCGCAATTCAAATTTGAAAAATTATTTTTCTTTCCCTTAACAATTTATATTCTGTTACAAAGTCAACTTTTTATGAATTATTGTATTTGTATCATTTGCATCTTGCAATTAATGAAAAATGCCTTTCTTAAAAAAATATTTTTTCTTTGAACCCATTGTTGTCCCATTTTATATTCTCCCTGTTGCACTATTGTCCTATTTTACTTCTACAATTTTTTTTAATTTAAAAGAAAATCTTTTTCACAATTCCTATTTTAAAAATAAAATAAAATTTTTGAAATTTTATTCTTTTTAACAAAATTTTTCTTGTTGCATATTGTAAAAAAGTCAAATTTTTATAGATTATTGTATCATACTTTTTAAATTGATGAAAAATGCCTTTTTAAAAAATTATTTTCCCTATGAACCCATTGTTGTCCCATTTTCAAACTTTGGAGACTATTTTATAATAATACAACTTATATTCTATACCTTACAATAATAAAACCTACATATTTTCTATAATTTTTTGAATTTTTTTTTTAAACTTTTTCTTCACAATTTAAATATTGAAATTTTTTTTACAACCTGTATCATGTTGCATATCATATTAAAGTTCATTAAAAATACTACAATATGACACCTTCAACCTTCTTTCTTCACTTTCAATTAGGAAAGATTTTACGACAATTTGAAAATCTAGGGGAATAGCATTTTTTGACAATTTTCGAGAAGTTTATACAGCCATATTTTCAAAGCAAACTGATATTTTTCAAAAACATTTGGAATTTTTCTTAGTCTATATAAATACTAACTATGTGCCACAGTTCATTAAAATCCGAGATGATAAGGTACAATTTCTTCAAAAAGTGGGTTGATTTGACATAGAATGATTCGTAGATGAGTTCGCACCGGAATCGTCACTCTGCGTTATATTTTATTTCTGATGTGTATGATGTCTAAAAATGGATTTAAAATTTCAATTTTGGATTTTTCGTTTTTAACGGAAGATAAATTGAATTCATAGATAAGATATTGACACTATTTCAATATTGAATTTATAGATAAGAAAAATAAAATTATTTGCAATCTGGATTGAGGTGTCGCAAACTTTTTAGCATATTAGGCTAAAAATTATTTTGTATTTATAATTGAAAATAACGTATGTTTTAATTTAAGTAATAGCTTTAATGGATTTGTAGTGATGAAAGCTGGAAACTACCTATTTTATTTGATAAAATGAATCAAAAAACACAATCGGTAACATGTCATCAAGGTATACAAGTAAAGTACAATACCTCAATGCATATTAATACAATACCTCAATTAATTCATCTAACCTACAACTTATTATTTTATTTTAATTTTATTATTATTTTACATGTAATCAAGGTATACAATCCAGATAAAATAATCAACAACAGTTCCCATTTTAATCTATAATCATTATAATTAGAAAAGGAAAAATCTGAAAATTACGTAAACAAATTTCGTAAAAAAAGGTTTAAAATTAAAATATAAAAATGGGAATATATTACATAAAGAATCACGAATTAACACATACAATATTGAATATATAAGTAATAACATAAGTATGATGTATTCTTCAATATACGAATACATCAATAGATAAGAGGGGCTTTTAACCAGTCAACCGCCTCTAGCCGCCTCAAGCCCTAGCAATCTTGGGACACGAGCTATATCCACGTATTCTTCCACGCCTCTCTTCTTTTTCAGAACAGAGATCCGAGCTTTGGATGTCCCCCGGCTGTTGTGGCCGAATTTAGCTTTGTTTGTGCAAGAAGAGTAACACTTGCCTTCATCCGAAAGGTAGAGAGGCTGAAAATAGGTATCCCAGAGGTATTCTCGGAATGGGCAAGCAATGAGGAGAATGAGAGCTTCATCATTCAACCTTCCATAGAGGTCCTGAAAGATAGAAAAAGAAATGAAATTATTATACATAAATAATAAAAAGACAACAAAAGGAACAAGAAAGAAAAATCATGCTTCAAGCATAGATTATGAAACAAAATTACTGTAACAAAACTTCTCCAACTAATAAAGGTGAATGAGGACGTCTACATAAACAAGGTCAAGGTCAAACCGGGCGGGGAGGCCAACTTTTCGGCTTAAACTCAACTAGCCCCGCCCAGCAGGTTTGTTTAATATGCAGCAAAGCCTTACAAGATAATTGTTAAAGTTGAGAGAAGACAATAAATACAAAACAATACTAATAGTTCGCTTAATGAACGATAAACAATTAATAAATACGATAATGTCAAAGAAAGTAATCATAGTTTGAATGGTAGCATAGAGTAGAGATCTGCACGGGCCGGTCCAAGGTCCGAAGCTCGTACTTGGCCCGGCCCGCGGGCCGGGCTCGGGCTTATTTTTCTTCACGGCACTCGGGCCTTATTTTTTTCTGAAGACTCGGGCCGGGCCTAGTGATTACTGTTTATGGGCCGGGTCTTACTTTTTTCCTGAAGGATAAGACCAAGCCTTAAATTATTTTTTCCGTACAGAGCCGGGACTGGTTTCATTCTTGCTAGTCTTCACGCCTCAAAATTTTTAGTCCTTGTTATGACTCGTATGAAAATCATTGTCTCGGCGTACCTGGTCCGTTCGAAGGTCAGTAAAATAAGATCTGGTATAAAAATCTTTGCAAAACATGCATACATTTTTAAATCACCATTATTTTATAATTAAACATTAAAATTTATTATTTTTAAAGAATAGTAGATTTATACACTTATTAAAATATGGTTAAATTAAAATATAGTAAAACGTGTGAAAAAGAACCTGCTTATGACGGAATCCTGTCTTAAATTGAAAAATGTGTTGATCCATTAAAAATGAATATACTAATACGTAAGAAAAGAATATATAATACATTTACACCTGATAAGAAGGTAAATTGTCTATAACTCATCTTTTTCTCCCCTATGCAATCCCATCTTAGAAGATTTTACTGTATAGCATTTTTCTGATTTTTAACACTTCAATAAATGGAATATGGATTAACAATACTCATGATAACTTAAACACATACATACAACAAATAGAGATTTATTAAAAAAATAAATATTCCAGATTGCGGCACCTCTATAAAAATGAAGATTATAAATATGAAAAAAAAAAAAATCCCTGACGGCTCGGCCTACAGGCACAGATAAATTTCAAAGACGCAGACCGTGGGGCGCCTGTTTGTTGGGAATTGCGGAAGAAATGACCTTTTTGCCATGATGCGGCAATTGGAACCGTCTACTTCAAAATCTAACTTGTTTGCAGGCGGAGCCAGCAGGGATTTATTATTATTATTATTATTATTATTATTATTATTTCCTATAAGAGTTGGTCCTATAAAAAATTTGTCAATATAAAAGCTTTAGATAATATTAAGAGGATTTATAATAAATCTAAGCGGATTTGAAATCATGGGAATTGACGAAGTTATGAATTTTTTTCTTCTAAAACCCTTCTCAACCCCCCCTTGGGGCCATTTTTAATAATATCAAAAATCTGTCATACATAAATTTTCGGCACTTCTCCTAGGAGTAATAATAACTTCAAACGGATTCGATACGCATCCTAATTAAGAAATTATGGGTTTTTTTCTGTTTTCACAAAAAGCCCCCCCCCCCCCCCCTCGGTTCGATGTTGCCCATTAACGAACTTGGCCGAGATTTTATGCCCCCTTGATTTTATGTATCAGTTTCGAAAAGATGAGGGAGTTGTAACCGCCTACTTCGAAAAATAACTTGTTTGCTGGCGAAGCCGGCATTGATTTTTTTTTTTTTTTTTTTTTTTTTTTTTGCTATAAGAGTTGGTCCTATAAAAAAACTTGTCAATATAAAAGTTTTAGATAATATTAAGAGGATTTATAATAAATTTAAGCGGATTTGATATCTTGTGAATGGATGGAGTTATGTATTTTTTATCTTCTAAAACATCCCCTTTCCCTCCCCCCTTGGGGCCATTTTTAATTATATCAAAACTCTGTCATACATACATTTTCGGCCCTTCTCCTAGAAGTAATAATAACTTTAAACGGATTCGATACGTATCATAATTAAAAAATTATGGTGGTTTATCTGTTTTCACAAAAACTCCCCCCCCCCCCCCCCCCTTGGTTCAATTTTGCCCATTAACGAACTTGACCGAGATTTTGCGCACCTTGATTTTATGTATCAGTTCCGAGGAGATCTGGTGTCCATAAAAAAGTGACACACATATATATATATATATATATATATATATATATATATATAATTCAGTATAGTGTTGTATACGGATTTTTGGATAATTATTGTGAGTAAAATATTTTATCTATTTTTTACAAGTTTTTTATTTCCAATTTTGTTTTTTCCAATTGTTTTCCGGTAATAATTCAGTATACCAGGATGATTATACTGATCTTAGCATGTATACCAGTATAATTATGAAATACTGAATTATTTTTTTAAAACACGGGTGGGTACATCCAGACTGAAGATTATACCTACACGTGTGTTTTCATATCCAATTAATAATTTAAATCTCTTGTTATCCAATTTTCCATTATATTTTGTTCATATTTCATTTCTTAATCCATTTGTATTCACTTGATATCAACTCCAAATTATTAACATTTTATGGTTTATTATAATTTTTTTTTTCTCTCTCTCTCTCTCTCCTTTTAAATAACCTTCATATTTTCAGTATTTTTGGCCAATTACCATTGAAGCACAAGCCATGGTAATATTATGTTTGCATTTGTTAATTTATTAACTATGTGGTATTCTGTCTACACATTATTATTAATTATCTCTTTGGAGATTTAATTAGAATGTTACAAGAACTTGATATGTTTTTTGAAATTCAAAGATATTATATATATATATATATATATATATATATATATATATATATATAAAGTTTTGAACTGGTGGTGGTTTTGGGTTTTGGGAGTCATGATCGGCCTAGATCTGCAAAAAATTTTTCAAAAATTCCAACTTAGGTCAGAATGTAATGGGTAGTATTTCTTACGAAATCTACCTAAAAGGCAGATACTTAAGAATTTTTGGTTAGATCTCCTCCTACGAGGCAAATTTTTAACCAAATCGAAATGAAAATTATGTTTTGTAGAAATTCACTCGGGCCGAGATTTCGGGCCGAAATCAATCGGGCCGAGGCAATCAGGTCGGGATTCCGACCGAGATTGATAACTTTTTTCCAGGCCGGGCCCGGTTCGGGCCGAACTTTTAACTTTTAAATCGGGCCGGGCCAATATTTTTTTGTTCGGGCCGGGCCGGGCTCGGACCGAACTTTTAATTTTTGAATCGGGCCGGGCCCGGGCCTGGAAATTTCGGCCCGTGCAGACCTCTAGCATAGAGTGCTATAAAAAGACTTATTTAGGAAAAGACTTGAATAATTATGTAGGGGTTAAACATTTAACACAATTTAAGTACAACGATGTACTAATACCAAGAATATCAGGGAATAACATAAGTGATTGTATAAGAATATGTAAACGTAGTGAAAACAATAAACACAAATCCACTACCATGCGTAATAGTGAATACGCAATAGAAGTAATAGTGAAACACAAAACGCAGAACACATTTCAGCAATGTCCCTCTAGTGCCGGAAAAAATATCCGAATTCAAGAATTGCATGTATATTCTACATAACATTGTCTGCCAAAATTTACTTCAGTTAGGAAATGCATGGCACAGAATTCCGTCAATAAGCGAAAATGTACTCGACATTTTGTCCAACCCTGTATAGGATCTATACAATTCATACACACCAAGTATAATGTGCAAAAAATGAGTTCAATTTAAAATGGTATAACCACGACTGAAAACGCACTTCCAGCAATAATTAATCCATTGTTATTGATAGGCACTAATGTAACTGATAAAACATGAATGCTGTTCGACATTGCGAATCTGAGCAGCAAAGTATAACGATGCATCGCATGAAGTGAAAGATTTTTCCCAGTGACATTTGATGCTAAAATCAAGTGCTATACCCACCAAAGAAATTCATTTTCTTGCTGTCAGCACTTGTCTTATTTAGGGAACAAGGGGTGCAGGGTTGTAGCTAGAAGTAAATAATAGGGGGTGCTCAAGAAAATGTAGGGGGGGGGGGCTCATACTGTTTCTCTCTCTCTGACACATGCACGCACAAACGCAGATATATATGATCAAAGTATTATATAGAAAGGTAAATTAGTGCATATTCATATTGTAGGCACTATATGTTTCTTATTAAATTGTTTATAATAACTTTATTGGATGCTAAGAAAAGTAAAGTCTGCAGACAGGGATATACGGTGGATACGCCGTATACGCCGCTGAAGTCGTGACGTCATAAATATGGCGCTGGGCATAAACAGATCGAAGTGCCCATTGAAATAACATGGACGTAAAAAATAAAATCATCTAGGAATAATAATTTTCATATTTAACAGCTTACAGGCACTGTTTTACAAAGTTTAAGGTACGCTTTATGTTATGAATTCACCAAACTTCTGATTTTGAGATTTCAAATTGTTCAATTTAGTAAAAACTCATTAGCTTAACTCCAGTTAGACAAACATGGCGGTTGTTTACATCGGCTGAATTGGTGATATTTACATTCATGTCTGTCAAGATATCTCTTGTCTCTCTCTACTTATAAGTAAAACTTTTATTAATTTTAATTAATAATTTTACAAATTTTATATTTTTAAAAAATTATCAAAGGTATTTTATAATTTATAAATTACCAGCGAGCTACGCCCGCTACGCTGGTCAATTTCTTTTAACGAACCTTTAATCAAACAAAATATTGACATTTCATAAATAACTTTTATATTTATAGCGGCCCTCCCTCGCTTTGCTTCGGGTTAACCTTGAAAACCTTCATCTCTTTGTGTTTTCTGTAGACCTTTTTAATGTGTACAATAATTAGTACATTATTTTGATAAATCTTGTAGGGTTCAGCCTGCGTTTGCAATGTATAAGCGGAAAAAATGAAATTATTTACGACATCACATTAAAAACCTCAAAAATAACAGTATTTCTCCACTATTTAATGGATGTTATTATACATATAAACCTTCCTCTTGAATCACTCTATCTATTAAAAAAAACCGCATCAAAATCCGTTGCGTAGTTTTAAAGATTTAAGCGCACATAAGGGATATAGGGACAGAAAAAGCGACTTTGTTTTATACTATGTAGTGATTATAATGCATAAATTATAAATAATATTTAAATTAAATATATAAATTATATATTAAATATATAAAATATGATATATTATCTATATCATAAAACCGTAAGTCATGTGACTGTCATCAACAGTTCCGGGATGTCCGTTTCACTTTTTCATATGCCAGGCGACCATTTTTATTCAAAATTATTTTTGCAAATAAAACTGCATAAAAATTACATTTTTAGAAAGATCGTTCAAAATAAATTAATATTTGAGAGATGACTTACGTTCAATTATATATACATTCTGCAATAACTTCAGTTTAAATTAGGTTCGCAGTTAAAATTCTCTATCTATGAAAGTAAACAAAGAAAAAAGATTCATTCGTTGTGAATGTTTAAAATATTAAACCATGAATTTTTGGATCGCTGCGTGGCGTAAAAAAATTAATCCGCACCAGTGAGACAGTCAAAGTTTACCTTAATTCTGTTCCATACAACTCAACTTCCGGATCTTTTTTGACGTAAGTTGAACTCATGTAATAATATTTAATGGATCAAATTTCGAAAAGAATTGTCAGCTTTTATTTTTTGCGCGTGCAAATTAGAAACGATACTTTAATTTGAAATCAAATGCTTTGATTTATGATAATTATTATTTTTCTATTTTCTATTTTAAATGAAAAATGTGAACGTCATGTATTTTAAATTGAAACTGTTGTCACGGACGCACCGCTGTTGGCGCGATTTTTGTTTTGCGCCAAATATGTTTAAGAATCTCCGCATTAGCGAACATATTGCAAGTGATAAGCAAACGGACATGAAGCATAAATTCTTAAGTGGGTTAAGCGGTTTTTGTCAAGAAAGATGAAATACATAACAACAAAAAATATACGAAATGCTACCGCGATCGCAAAAGTTCTTGATTTGTCTATTGGATTTTTCCAGTTATGCGAGGGATTAAGGAAAAAAAATAAATTATGAATAAAAATAATTTGTTACAATGCTTAACATACATTTAAGGGCGACCAAACTGGTCGCCAGTGGCGGCTAGTAATAATATAATTAAATATACTATATAATATGTTAAATTATAATACTAAAATGATATCTATTATATTACTATTAATAATATATTAAAATATTATTTACATAACATATAACACATATATTAATACATTACATATAATACATTAATTAATTATAATTACATAACATATATTAAATTATAATACTAAATGATATACCATTAATGATATACTATATATATATATATATATATATATATATATATATATATATATATATTAAATTAAATATTAATAATTTTAATTAATAATTAATTATATATATTATAGATTATATTGTAAGTTTTATATTATATTATTATCAATATTTATTATCATATTAATATATTTATATTTAATGTAAATTAATAATATAAATATTAATATTATTACAGATTATAAATTTAAATTATCATAATAAAATAATTTAATTACTATTAATTAAGAATAATTATAATATAATAATATGAAATAAAATATTAATTATTTTATAATTATGCTTAATATTTTAAAATAATTATTTATATTAAAAACTATAATTAATATTAATAATAATAAAATATTTATAATTATAATTAGTATTAATCTTAATAAATAAATAATATTATATACATAAATAATATTATAATGAATTATGTTAAATTAAAATTCATTAAATTAATAATTTAATATATTAAATATATAAAGTATTATAATATATAAATTATTCAAAATAATCTAATAATTTATTAATTTTAATATGATTTTCTTTTCACTTATAATTAAAACATCAAATTACTTATAAGTAAAGAGAGATAAACACATCTTGACAGATATGAATGTAAATATCATCAATTCAGCCGATGTAAACAACCGCCATGTTTGTCTAACCGGAGTTAAGCTAATGAGTTTTTAATAAATTATTCAAATTTAAAACACAAAATCAGAAGTTTGGTGAATTCATAATGAAAAGCACACCTTAAACTTTGCAAAACAGTGCCTGAAAGTTCTTAAATATGAAAATTATTATTCCTAGATCTAGATGATTTTATTTTTTACGTCCATGTTATTTCAATGGGCACTTCGATCTGTTTATGTCCAGCGCCATGTTGAAACGTCACACTTCAGCGGCGTATACCTTCTGGATTATTTTAAGGAATATACCATATACCCTCTTCTCAAAAACACTATAGCATATATTTTTTAGGGTATACCCTCTGCCTAAAGCGTATGCCCTCTGTTTTCTTTTACTACTACATCACTGGCTGCAGAATGAAAATTTTCAGTGTATAATTATACTAGTGAAATAATAAGTGATGATGTCAATAAGTAAATAAAGAGCTGACAGTTCACCTGTTACAAAAGAGTTGCAACCTTTAATTTTTTTCTGAATATTCCCTGCCCTTAAGGATTCTAAAGTTATGATTTTATATGATAAAAAACATTAGAAAAATCAAGGGTGTATTTTGCATTTTAAAATTATTTTTGTGTCTAGTCAAAAGCTAAAACCACTTGTATTTAAATTAGCTATAACTCCTTAGAATAACTTTGTTTTATGCTAATAATGGAAAACGCTGCAAAATGAAAAAATTCAGTATATAGCTAATGCAAAAGTCAATGTTTGCCTCAGCAAAAGGTTGCAAATTCTGAGTATGTGCAGATAGGATTCGTGCCTATTGAAGCACTTATTGGCAGTTTTTAAACAAATACTACAATTTAGTATTTATGCAAAACTGTAAAAAGCCCCCAAAACTAAGTTCAATTTTTGAACAGAGTTTCATTTGGATTTTTGAAACAGAATTTCATTTGGTGGCCTTGCCAACTTTTTCAGGGGGGGGCTCAAAATTTTTCAGGGGGTGCTGAGTCCCCCCCCCCCTGGCACCCCCCTAGCTACGGCCCTGGGGGTGGATGGAACGTTCACAATATTTCAAGAAATAAACTTTTTTTCAGTTGCTTCCTATCCTCATAGATTTCACTACCATAGTGTGCTTCAGAACCAATAACCAAGAGCACATGGCTGTTTTCAGTTTTCTTCAAATTTGCATTTCCTGAAAACTCTGCTTAAAAGTAAATTTTTTTACATTTGAAGTTACTTAAATATCTTATGCAATATAAACAATTAAGATATGTCGTAGTTTTTTATTTCAAGGCTCAATATTGGTAATTAAAATGATTGCATATTAACCATTGTGACAAAATAATTTTTGAGACAAAATGGCTGACAATTGAATAGATGCATCATGGGGATGATTGGGACATTTCAAATGGGAAGAATGGAACTGTCTCATCCATCCCTAGAGGATGCTGAAAAATATATTTATTAACTAAATAATATTATATAGGTTGATAAATTAATAATTTATGGTAATTATTCTTTTAACATTTCATTCTCATTGTAGCCATTGTCTTCAGCCATTGAATGCTTCCGTTTGTGGGCCTTTTAAGGCAAAGCTGAGATGAGTCCAAGATGATTGGCTAACAAATAATCCTGGAGATCATATTACAATTTACAATCTCTCAGCTTTTCTCAAGGAGGCATTTTGTTAGCTTTTAGTCCTTAACATTGAATACGGGGAGGAAAATGTTTGTGTCCCATTCATCCCTGCTGTGGGGATGATTGGGACATAGAAGAACTTCTTTTTAAATTTCATTTATATTTCTGTATAATAATAATCTTGAATAAATATTGTGCATAAGCTATAGTCAAACACTTAATGTATGACATGTGATATGTAATATTGATAATAACTTATATAAAATATTTAAAATAAATACTTTTGTGAAAATGTCCCATTCATCCCCCATCTCCCCTACTTGATATTTTCATGTCTTAATGCCCGGTTTCTTGCTATTTGGAATTGCCTTATTTATGGATTCATTAATTGTTTGCATTTAGAGTTATTTTTCTGTAAATATTCTAGATTATAAAAATTAGACAACTCAATTTAATTATCTCTCAACAGAACCCAATTCAATTAACATATTAAGAGTGTATTAGAGTAAAGTAATGCATATATTTTTTGTATGGCGTGAACGAGAATCGCCTTTCAATAAGGTATGTATATTAATGGATATATATCCGATATTTATTTTCAAAATATCATGAAGTTGCATATTTTCACATATTTGATATTTATTTTCAAATTATCGTTATGTATGATATTTTGAATGAATTTTTCAACTGTTATTAACTGTGTCATTCTGTAGATAATGAACTTTTGCACTTTCAGCAATGACTTTTTTAGAAAAAAAAAAAAAAAAAAAAAAAAAAAAAAAAACTTTTCTAGGCACCAATAATTATGTGAGACAATATTTATTCAAATAATAAGTTCTTTACAGCCTCATTAGAAAGAATCTTTTGTGGTTTTGGTTCAGTTCAGTTTGAACTAGGGAATGAAATAGAAGATAAGCTTATATTTATGTTAAAACTTTTTAACAAAGACAAGGAAAATTAAAATTTTGTTACATAAAACACAAAATTTTCTTGGTATTAAATGCTGTAGTTTGTCTTTTGATATGTAAAAAGCAAATTGTTAAAAAAAAAAAAAAAAAAAAATGTTCTTGTTTTTAGCTAGTTGATCTTCAGTTTTGTTACAAGTAAAAAAATAAAAGAAAAAGACATTTAGATTTCTTTTTCCATGTTAAGTGCAATATGGTTTAGTTTCTTACTGATATTAAGTCTGAAAATATTTACTATCATCAATAAACTGACTATTTTGAAAATGTCGTGTATTTTTGTTACTTTCGAAAATATCATGATATTTACTACGATATGAACTATCATGATATAGTGAATACTGTTATTCTTAAAATAATAACAATAATAATATTAATAAGCTCTAATTTCTCATATATGCTTCATGGTTATTTTCCCTTTAAAATTTACTTTTAACCCTTGACAGAAACATTGTATATAGCTACAGTGAGATCACTTGATTGGAAGAGGGATAAAAAGCTCGATTAACTGGTCTCTGTATTAAACTTCTATTCTAATCAAAATTCACTAATTCAGAAGTCTCTTGCGATAGATACTAGGGCTCCAAATACAACAAACTTTCGTTAGTATCTATAGTTAAACTGAAAATTCCAAGTTAAACTCTGCAAACAACAAAAAAAAAAAAAAAAAAAAAAAAAAAAAAATTGCAGTCTGCGAGACCGCTAAAATCTTGCTGTTTCTAATACATGATGAGTATTTGGGATTTGACTGGGATGGAGTGAGTCAAAAATTTTAAAAATCTACATAACCCTATTTCCACTGAACGTATATAAATTTCTGTTCACTGAGACAGTCAAATAAGTCATAGTTCCAGGGTTGTAAAAAATCCGGGTTTAAAAATCACCAGCCCGGGCGGGTACCCGGGCAGCTACCCACTACAACCCTCAGCGTTGTAAAAAACCCGGGTTTAAAAAAAAAGCCAGTTCGGGCAGGTAGTTGAACGGGTAACTGTAAAAAAAAAATCTGTCAAATTTACGGCAAAAACTGCTGGCAGCAATGTTGCCAGAAGTTTTTACGTAAAAATCGCAGTAAAATTCGATGTAAATTTTATCGCATATTTTCCGTCTTTTCAACGGTTATAATTGTAGTAAATTTCACAGCCATTTTTCCCTACAAATTACCACAAAAAGTTCTGTAATTTTAACAGTGATATTTCCGTACAAATTATCACAATAGCTGCTGTAATTTTAAAAGCCATATATATTTTTAAATCATTGATTTTAATCAGCTTTCATTTTTAGATGATTATTTGATTATTAGAATAGTCATAAAGTGTGTGTTCATTGTTTGTTTGAAAAACATTGGAATTCATTATTTTATGCATAGAAATTCAATCCAACATTAAAACATTTCTTTACTGCTTTGTATATGATATATATAAGAATTCAGAATTTATTAAGAAATTTTTTTTTAATGTGGCAAAACTGAGACATCAAATATTCATTATAATACAATGTGTAAACACACATATATATATATATAGAGTATATTTGTATTACTAAAAATAGAAACTCTTCAATTCTGAAGGGCGAGAAGAATTTAGATAATATATATATATATAGATTTTAGTAGAATGATATTAGAACTTGATATGTTTTTGAAATTCATAGATATTATAATTATATATATATATATATATATATATATCAGGTAATTGAACTAGAATTACAAGCTTACGTTTATCTAATACAAATATAAAAAACCATTTGTAATTAAACACTGATATACTATCTGTCGATCACAAGAATAGCTCTCGCCAAGAAGTCTGTGCCTGTCTGTTGCCGTGGAAACAAGACGCGCTCCATTTTCGACAGGGGAAGCCAGAATATACACATTCACATTGGTTTACGCTTTGAAAGCGTGTTGGCGATGTTTTTATTATTATTATTATTTTTTTTTAATTATTTTACTCGATTCATAGAGTGAAAGAAAACTGTTTCATATATTACTTAAATAATAATAATTAGATTTGGAACAGATGCTTTACACTGACGCACGAATGTTTGGCGACTTTTGGATTGGCGCGGTTTCCAAGACCGCGACAAACCGATAGCTTAATAGAATAGCCAGGTTACCGTAAACGGAAAAAAATCCCCGAAATTTGAAGACTTTTTTCCTTTTTATAACGCATAAAAAAATTTAAAAAACTGTTCGTGAGTGTAAGACATCATAGCCTTAGATTTTACAAATGAAAATAAAATATAAATCAATATGAATTATTCATGAAATTTTTTACAGTAAAATTGAAATGAAATTAAGTTAAATAATTGTTTCAAAATTAATATTTTCATAGCCATTAATAATTATCAATGACTTTAAATTATTAATACAATGACTGAACTTCAGTGATTATTATAGACTTCAGCATGTATTTTCAAACAATTTGCAAGGATGGGGAAATTTTTTTATCATTAAAAATATAAAAAATAATAATACTTGCTAACTTTTAGAATTTTATTCAAGCATGTGAAAATCCTCTGAATCAGTGTTGAATTCAGGAGGAGGCCCGGGTGGGACATTCCCCCCAGGAGCATGGAAATGCTCTCCCCCGCGGAAGATTTGAGATTTTATGCTTTCAATGGGCAAAAAGTGGAATTCCCCCCCCCCCCCCCCGGAGCTACAGAAATCCCTCCCGAAGAAAAGTGTCTGAATTCAACACTGCTCTGAATCACTTTCAGAAGTCTTGGTTTCTTCTGAATCCAACGAAAATCCAATTTTTTCTTTCAACATGGGTAATAATTTTCTGAGAGATGGCACTTTTCTTTCCCTTATGTAAAAGGCTTGAATCGTTTGACGAATAACGCACATGTCAAAGTCATCCATTTCGCAGTTTCGATCTCTAGCTTTTTTACGAGATTTACCAGGTGATTTTAAAACTGTCTATGAGCCCAATGCCGAAACTTCTTTTCCTTTTTAGGTAGATTTCGTAAGAAATACTACCTATTACATTCTCACCTAAGTTGGAATTTTTGAAAAATGTTTTGCAGATCTACGCCGATCATGACTCCCAGAACCCAAAACCACCCACAGTTCAAAACTTTATCTATCTATCTATCTATCTATGTCACTTTTTTCTGACCACGATAACTGGAAAAATTCTGCATAAATCTCTTCCAAACTGATACATAAAATCAAGGGTCATAAAATCTCGGTCAAGTTCGTTAATGGGCAAAATCGAACCTAGGGGGGGGGGGGGGGACGACTTTGTGTGAAAACAGAAAAAAAAACATAATTTCTTAATTATGATACGTATCGAATCCGTTTGAAGTTATTATTACTTCTAGGAGAAGGGCCGAAAATTTATGTATGACAGATTTTTGATATAATTAAAAATGGCCGCAAGGGGAAAAAAAAGGGGGGGGGGGGGTTAGAAAAAAAAATCATAGCTTCGTCAATTCACAAGATATCAAATCCGCGTAAATTTATTATTAATCCCCTTAGTATTATCTAAAACTTTTATATTGACATTTTTTATAGGACCAACTCTTATAGCAAAAGAAAAAAAAAATCCTTGCTGGCTCCGCTTGCAAACAAGTTTGGTTTCGAAGTAGGCGGTTCCAACTGCAGCATCATCGCAAAAAGGTCATTTCTTCCGCAATTCCCAACAAACAGGCGCCCCACGGTCTGCGTCTTCGAAATCTACCTGTGCCTGTAGGCCGAGCCGTCAGGGATTTTTTTATTTTTTATTGTAGCTTCAGAAACTCCACTTGCTCGGGAAGCCCGTTTCAGAGCTTGTGGGAGCGGAATTAATACAGCTTTAGACGAAGCTTCACTGGAACAAAATTCCGCAACATTATGTACGATTTTACGTGCTTGCGATTTCAAGACTTCACCTTTCCTAAACTGGAAGGGCATTTTTCCAGTTTAACAAATTAGCAAAATTATTTAAACAAATGGGAACAATGAATTTTAAAAGCAAAAGCAAAATTAAATCAAAAATAAGATAACACAACTGCCGCAGATCCGAGAAGAAGATTGACGTGAGGTAACCTTTTATTCCGCAAATTCCTCACACGCGTATTCCCCATTCGAAATGGACAGGTCTTGTTACTATAGCGACTGCCACTAACCAGACTTTTTGGCGGGAGCTATTCTTGTGGTCGACAAACAGATAAACAATGCAAGCTCGTAAGCGTAAAACACACCACTTTGCTCGCTTTCGCAGTCGCTCGGGAAAGAGCACGTACTCAAAAGTAGAAGTTCCTTGCGCAGATCATGCTAGTAAAATGTCTTTACGTGCAGGCGCCGATCAGCAAAATGAACGATGTGATCTGATTGGTTGTTCGCATGACAGGATGTTGAAATCGGAAACACAGGTTAAATGTTTTGTTATATTTGCGGTATTTTTACATACTGAAATATTACGTTGCGATCTACTGCAATAAATGTAGTGAAATTGACAATCATTTTTTGCAGTGTATCCAGGCATCTACCCACTACAACTCTCAGGGTTGTAAATAACCCGGGTTTAAAAAAACCCAGCCCAGGCGGGTACCCGGACAGCTACCCACTACAACCCTGCATAGTTCACTTAGGGAGTCGCTAGAGACCACGTAATGCAACGCAACAGCAATACGACAAGTTTCACAAAATCCTTCATTTCACAAATTATTAAATATTGACTTACTCCACTGTCATTTTAACCCCTTCATATGTGATAATTGGTCATAGCAAAAAAAGTATATATATATAGGCTGGAAATTTTGTATTCAGATTTATGAAAATAGTAAGTAATACTTTGTGAATACTGTGCAATTTCAACACACAATTAGATTTTAATGGGGAAAAAAATCTATTTGAATTTTTTTCCTATTGAGTGGTTGAAAAATATCTATATTTATAAAATAGTATGTCCCGACAGACTCATAATCAATGCCGGGCCTCAACCGTTGGTCCTAGGGTAATGAAATTTGGCAGTACTTACAGAATGTAGGCACCCACTAAGAAAGGATTTTTGAAAATTCACAAAATAAAAGGATTAAATGGGGTCGAAAGTTTTAGGTCATTTCGTCTTTTTGCCATATCTCAGCAGCAGTTGTAGGTAAGAGCGTGAAATTCGGAATAACAAATCTACTAAAAAAATAGTTAAACGCATATTTCAGAGATTTTGGGAATTCCACCCATTAAGGGGTTAAATGAGGGGTAGAAAGTTTTAGGTCATTTCGCCTTTTCGCTTATCTCAGCAGCATTTTTAGCGTGAAATTGAAGATAACAAATGTACTAAAAAAATAGCTGAACATGTATTTCAGCAATTTTATAAATTCATCATCTAAGTGGGGTTAAATAGGGCGTCGAATATTTTAGGTAATTTTGCCATATCTCAGTAGAAGTTATAGGTAGGAACGTGAAATTCAGTATTACAAATGTACTAAAAAAAATAATTAAACATGTAATTTTGTGTGGAATTTTTCCAAAGAGAAGTTTTCTTTATTTATTCATTTTTTTTTTCATATTTTATAAATTGTTTTGCACTTTTCGTGATTTAGCCATCTGATTTAAATTTTTATACAAAATATAATACATTTCTCCTCTTTTCAAAATAAATTTTTTGGAAGTAAAGATTAGCGATTTAAGTACTGATTGCCATATTTATGGGCTCGGGTTGGTTGATTTTATAACGGCCGATTATCTACACGAGGGATATAGGCCCAAGGAGTGAGTGCCCTCCGTGGGGGTCTTTCTAAGGGATCCTAACCCGTATTACGTCAAGATTCGAAGAAAACCACGGAAAACTCCGAACGGTTAGGTTGACGAGAGCGACAGGGGTATGAACCCAGCACCTCTTGTCTACCAGCTTTGAGAGCAGAACCTCTCAGCCATTGGTGGGGCTTATGGGCTCGGGTATTCACAAGGCTTCCTTATAGTGATCGCCGTATAATCAGTTTACAGGCTTGGAACCCAATGGGCCCTGTTAAAATGATTTCATTTTAACGATTTATGCACGCAAAATAACGATATAATGATCGCTGCATTAACGATATGACTGATACACCACATTAACAATTTATGGGCATGAAACCACAGTGCCCATTTGCAATGATCGTCATGTAATCTTGGGCAATCTTTATTTTTATTTTTTTATCTGAGCTTATAGATAATCACGGGCAGGGCCCAGCAGTACTTTGTCAGTAGGCTCATGAAGAAAATATATATTAATGTCGCGAAATATTTATTTACGTGCTTTTTTGAAATATTTTTTAGTTATTTTCGTTTAGTTTAAAATAAAGTATTTCATTTATATTTTTCTGTTTGCATGTAAAATGCACTTTCTGGGTCGCAAGCGAAGTCAAGGCAATATGCTGCAGCACGTATCTAGGTCCCACTCAGAAACGACTGATTAGTGACACTTGCTGCAATGGAGCTGATCACTTATAAATGTCAACGTATTTTTTTTTTTTTTTTTTTTTTTTTACCGTATTTTATTCGCATATAATGTGCGCCCTGTTTACTCATTTATATTTTGCCCTCTTATTAAAATTAAAATACCATAAAATTAAGGTTTCTGCAGTACATACCTATTTCTCATTGGTATCATTGTTTAATAACATTTGTTCGTAATACACTATTGGATATCAGAGTGGAATTACATGGGGACATCTGGGGAGATTTGACTACCAGAACTTTTTATTAGTAATATAAGAGGACAGCAAGTTTAGTTTTTATATCTGGTATCTATTTTGAACATCTGGATGCACATACTTAATCTTTTCAATTTGGGGTCTGAGAATAAATGTAAATATTCAACATTTAGCGTATCTGAAGAATATAGAATTAAAATAGTAGCATATATTCATGGCCATAAGCTTCCAAGGAATTTTATATTTCTAAAAATTTTACAATCATTTCAAGTATTTTCAGATTTCACTGAAATGAGCATAATGCATAACTCTTTAAGCACAGAAAATAATAATATTATCAATACTTTTTGCTATTACAACATTTTCAAAATGAGACATCATTAATACCATGTGTCCCAAAAATGACGGTTTTATTTCAAAACTTATATTATTTTATTTCTATTATTCTTATATTAAATACATATTACTTAAATATCACTCTGTTTCTCAAAATTTGCGATTTTCTCAAGGACATTGCAGCGAAAAATGCATTTCTATCACTTGCCATTTTTAAAATTTCAATAGACCCGTCATTTTGGGGACATCTGGTAAGTACTGGCTAATTTTTAAAATATATGTAAGAATACAATTTTATCAATTGCTTCACAACAAAATCCCTCTCAGATTACTAATACAAAGTTCTGGTAGTCAAATCTCCCCTCTACTTAAAACGCAGATAGACATGTCCAATCTTTACAGTCCATCTGGTTCAGATTTTCAAACATTTCACCTATCCAAAGTAATTTATTATAATTTGAAGATTTCTATAGATATCTCTATTTTATTATTTTTTTAAAATGAAATTTAAATTGTCTACTTCAAAAGTTTACAAATTGCATTAAAATCTCATTTATAGGACACAAATATTTGAAATAATCTATTTTTATTTACCTATAAAAATCCCATTCATGAAACCTTTTTAACACTTTCCAACCTAGTTGAAAAGTGCTTATGACTTCGGTTTGTCTACCGTCTGCCGGTGCTCCAACTCCCGTAAATAGGCTTCGATTGTCCTGAAATTTTTGTATGTTATTGTCGTTTACTATAGCATGTTCCCTATTGCAACAGAAGGGTGTAGCACTTATAGTTTTTTTACAGGGACAGTCAAGAGTATTCCGTTACATGACAGTCCATGGGGAATAATCGGTTCAAGCGTATTTTGATGACGCTACGTCATTTAAAACATAATGAAATTTATATATAATTATGGAGCGCATTAAAACATGCTTTTTGTAGAATAGGGGGGTGCAAAGCATTTATTATTTACAATAATATAATATTATTCATTTACAGGGTCCAAAAAAAATTCTTTTACACATCGTTCTATGGGGGGGGGGGAAATCGTCTGCAGTGTAATTAAGTGATATTACACTATTTCAAACATAATGCAAATGATATGCATTACTAAGGTGCACTATAAATCGCTCTCTTGTGTGCATTGCGTTTATTGACAGGGACACACAGAAGATATTAGTTACGGTATATGTGCGATATTTACAGTCTATGCTTGATAAGTGCGTTTTCAACTTTGGTTTGCATTTTTTACTTTTTTTTTCATAGTACGTGTGTGTTTATAAACTCAGTTGACCCTATACAGGGCTACACGGAAAGTAGATTAGATCCCCTGTCGAATAGTATATAATCTTTCTCATCCCTCTGCGACAATTTTGTGATACAATAAATTGGGATGGTGCGTTTTTTGATGGACCCGTTCTCTTATAAAGTACTGAATGATATCACAGAATCTGTATTATAAAAAGCAAAAACATGTAGCTGTGTAACGCTGATGTCATATTGATGCTAGTTACAACTTGACCCACAAATTTCACTATTACTGCAATTTTTTTAACTTCTCAAATTTGCGCAATTTAAATTTTTACATGACGAATAGAGGAGAAAATGTTCTTTCAAGTGCAATTTGTTTGTGGTTTTAAAAATAATTTTCAAGCATGATTAAAACAAGAACGAAAAATCATGCGTCAAGCATAGATTATATAACATTTTCCAACGCTTCCAAAATAATTTTACTAATCATGACCGTTTCATAAGCTGAAAGATAACATCTAAGTAAACAATTTAGAAAACTCGTAACCTACTTAAAAGCGTCATTTCAGGAATTTCCAACCTATACAATATTCGGAAAAATATCCGAATACTTTTATTCAGCCCTGTATAGGATCTATAGATTTGTATATATACTACATAGGATGCTCAATTTTAGTTTAGTTAGGAAACGCGTAGCACACTTTAAAATTCTCCTTCTGGAGTTTCTGTCCATAAACGGAAATGTGTTCGCGAACTTTTGTGCTGCACTGTATATGAAATACAGAATTTATACACACCCAGTAATAGACAAAAAGTGAGTTCAATTGCAAATCGCGTTTAGCAATTGAAAACGCACTTCCAGGAATTGTTGTTAACAGACAGTAGAGAATTCTTTTGTGTGTCCCTGTCCAAGAAGAATGACTGCTATACACACACTATTCTGTAGTACGCCTCTTGTTATGCACCTTAGTGATATATATATATAAATTTCAATACGTCTAAAATAGTGAAACATTATATAATTAAACCGCAAACGATTTTTCTCCATAGAATCCTGTAACGGAATTCTTTTGACTGTCCCTGTAAAGTAACTCTAAGTGCTATGCACACCCTATTCCATATTAAGCTTCTGGTAATGCACCTTAGTGATCTATATCCATTACAATGTATTTGAAATTATGTCACATCATTAAAATAAACCGCAAATGATTTTTCCCCATAGACCGTCCTGTAACGGAATTCTTTCGAGTGTCCCTGTAAAAAAAACTATAAGTGCTACACACTTCAGTTGAAATAGGGAACATGATAACGACAGTAACATATAAAAATTGCAGAGCAATCCGAGCCTTAGAGTACTCCGGGAGTTAGAGCACGGCCACACGGCCAGACAAACCGAAGTCATAAACACTTTTCAACTAGGTTGGAAAGTGTTAAAAATATATCTCAGCTCGATTCCGAAAAAATGAACCCGCCTTGCACTTGAAACAATATAAATAGTTCAACATCTGCTTACATAACGAAATGAACATTTCATTAATAAATATAAATAAAACAAAAATTGAACAGATGTGTTCTTATCGTTTAAACCACTGAAATGCTAAGATTCTTCGGCTGCGGCATAGGAATGTAAAGCTATTTATAAATGGAATGAGCTCCAATTTTGCACAAGAAAAAAAAAAACTTTTAAAATTAAAATTTTACAGTTTCGACAAAAGTCCACCAATAATATCCAAAAAAAATACCTATTCTGAATGAGTTTTTAACAAGAATGTGGACATGTCAAAAATGGAGCTACCGTCTTTCTTTCTGCAAATCCTTCAATTTCAAAACTTTATTTGAATATTACATAATTGATCATTTTCATGTGAAAAGCTTTTTGGTCTTGTTAGTCTATCTATGTTATGTTAGTAACCCGAGAAGCCCGGGTTGGATCCGCACTTACTGCATACTACTATTTATCAGAAAAAGTAATTGCAATTGGATAATGTTATAATAAATAACGAAAAATATTAATTTTCATATCAATAATGTGTCCACAGAGCCTGACAAATCATGTCCGTTGACTACAACACCCTTAATTTACACAACTTACTGGCACTGTAGAGTCAATTTTTTTTTCATGATCATTATTCATTTTTATTCGGTACTTTGTAAAACTTGTCAATACTTCGTAAAAGGTAACCTTGCTAATTTTTAGTTTTATTTGATAAATAAATTAGTGTCACACGAATGTCCGTGGACAGAAAATATATCTGTTTGTCTATTTTTTGTCCATGGACATTCTTGTGACACTATTTATTTATCAAATGGCTCAAACAGATGACAGCAGAAAATCTTGAGAAGTGAAAGAGAAGCTTGTTAGTGATTTTAAATGTAGTAATTTTATTAATAACTGTCAGTAGATTTCGAAGACGCAGACCGTGGGGCGCCTGTTTGTTGAAAATTGCGAAAGAAATGACCTTTTTGCGATGATGCTGCAGTTGGAACCGCCTACTTCGAAACCAAACTTGTTTGCAATCGGGGCCAGCAAGGATTTTTTTTTCTTTTGCTATAAGAGTTGGTCCTATAAAAAAATGTCAATATAAAAGTTTTAGATAATACTAAGGGGATTAATAATAAATTTACGCGAATTTGATATCTTGTGAATTGACGAAGCTATGATTTTTTTTTCTTCTAAAACCCCCCTTGGGGCCATTTTTAATTATATCAAAAATCTGCAATACATAAATTTTCGGCCCTTCTCCTAGAAGTAATAATAACTTCAAACGGATTCGATACGTATCATAAATAAGAAATTATAAGGGTTTTTCTGTTTTCACAAAAAGCCTTCCCATTTCCCCCCCCCCCCCCTTGGTTCGATTTTGCCCATTCACGAACTTGACCGAGATTTTATGACCCTTGATTTTATGTATCAGTTTGGAAGAGATAAATGCAGAATTTTTCCAGTTATCGTGGTCAGAAAAAGTGACATAGATATATAGATAGATAGATAGATAGATATAAAGTTTTGAACTGGGGGTGGTTTTGGGTTCTGGGAGTCATGATCGGCGTAGATCTGCAAAAATTTTTCAAAATTTCCAACTTAGGTGAGAATGTAATACCTAATAGGTAGTATTTCTTACGAAATCTACCTAAAAGACATTTACGAAATTATAATATAACTACATACGAAAATATTCAATAACATCTTACGAGTTACCCACGATTCGAAAAAGCCTTCTTTATTTGTACAAACCTGAGAAAGCAATACATTTTGGATATTTAAAAAAGAATTTATTATAAAAATGTTTCTTTTGCTGCCACCGATTTTCGGAAAGTTTTTATTTTGTATTAATCCGTATTCTCTAGCCAAAATATCGGTTTTTAAGATGCTATCCATTCTCAATGAAATATTTTCAACTTCGTAATTGATTTTATGCCTCCAAAGAAAAACTACTTTTTTATTGTAGCGAACTACAACTACAACTACTTTATCGAAAATGTAGTTAACGACAATACAACTACTTGTTTTAAAAAGTAGCTACTACAAACTACTTTTCAAAAGTAATCACTATTTTCAGCTTTTGTCAAAGGATTCAATTTACAATCCAAACTGAAGACACGGATTAAATAATACAGAGACCCTATTATTAAATAAGTACGATATAACTGAGGGCATTGAAAAATTAAAAAAGATGATATACAAAGAATATTTTGTGTTCTAGAAAATTACAGAAAAACAACTCGAAATGCAAACAGTAAATAAATCTGTAAATAAAGCAATTCCAAATAATAAGAAACACGGCATTAAAACATGAAGACATCATAAATAGTACATAGGCAAGCAAGAAAGTTTTGTGAATTAGTATACTTGATTTTAGCAGCAAGTGTCAATGGAAAAAATCTATGACTTCATGCAATGCGTTGCTATGCACTGCAGTTGAGATTTTCCGTTGACCAGGGGCCTCGCTAAGGGGGGGGGGAGCCTCCACCCCCCCAAACGTTTGTGAATGCTATTACACTTGGCAAATTTACAAACTCTTATTTGGCAAATTTGTATAAAACTTTAATAAAAACTATAATATACTCTCTATTTTTAATAGACTTGGCAAAAGTTACAAATCTAATTGGGAATATTATTAAACTTTTTTACAAATAAGAACTATATTACATTTTCTAACTGTGGTATTTTGGTAAATTGTAAAACTAGGTGGCAAACTTGTTGAATTGGCGAGAACTATTTATTTTTCCTTTTCAATGAGTTGGCAAATACTAAAATTTGACTTGGCAATTTAAGGTGCTCAATAAAAAGTCTTAGCGATCACACTGCCATTGACATTCGCAAATTGCTGAGCAGAACAAATTTTGCACAAATGGAGCAATTTACGACCACATGATTTGTAGAATGGCACATTTTTTCCCCCTTGAGTAGCGTTGAATCTCGCTACAAACTACTGATTTTTTTGTATGGCGCTGTTCGCTACACTACAAATTACTGTAAAAAGCAGCGACTATTGTACTTTTGCTACTTGTAACGCGCTACTTCCGACCCCTGCCTCGAAGAGTAACAAATTAATATTAATTTTATTGTTAAGGATACTGCTGTTAATTTATGCATAATGTAAAAAATACTCTGAAACGTTTCCGAAAACCAGGGTCAAGAAAAGAAACTCTGTTTTTATAAATGCTTCATCAAATCTCGAAAATATAATAATTTCTGAGGTTTCTAAAGATAAAGAACGCTTTTCAAAAAAGTAGGTTATTGTATTTCCTAGATTAAGATACAATTTTTGTTTTTCAATGAAAACAGTATTCATTGTTTAAAGTCAGTATTAATAGAATTAACAAAAAGAAAAATCTCACCTTGATGAATTTAAATTGCTCTGCCGGAATGAAACAGTTAATGATCTGGCTGATGATAACAATGTCATAACTGTGCCATTCTTGAGTTTCGTCGAGCAGGGATTCTCGAGTCTTTGTAAGGAATGTTATGGATTCCACTTTGTGAAAGTGATCAGAAACGCATCCGAAGCCACCCATCTGAAGCAGTCCCGTAGCAACCGTCAAAACATTGGCCCACAGACGAGAGATGTCAACAACATCAATCTTCATTTTACACTTCTGATCATCAGTGCAATCACAAGGGATGGCGCTTAAAAAACCAATAACATCATTTAATGAACCACCCCCTAGACTCAACACTTTCAGGTCTTCTTTTTTCATAATGGTCTGCAATTGAGAGCAATTATACCGAGCCTCTATTACTCTGCATAGAACCAGACCTGCACCAAGCGTGCCATACTTGCATATGTAAGCGCAGATTTGTGCCGGTTTTTTGAAATAATCTTCTGTAAATTTGCGTCTATGCTCTAAATTACCAACATGATTCTTTACAGTGGTTTTGTTACGAATTCTTTTAAGCAGGTTATTTAAAAGTTGATCGTAAAACGACTTGAAATTTTTCTTAGCCTCTTTAAGACTAGTCTGATCCATTTTTACATAACTCCTTCAGACGAAAAGTATATATATCAATTCTGGCGTCATCACTCTTTTCTTATTGGCTATTATCATCAGTGACGCAATTAGACGTCGATATCATAAGAGCTTTCATCGCCAAAAGGATGTTGTTTTTTTGGCGTTAATCCCTTTCTTGGCAAATTAGGAAATGTGCTCTCAAGATCAACGCAGATGAAAAAATACAGGTCTCAGTGAGAGCGGGAATTCCAATGATAATTTGGCGGGGGAAAAAAGCTGTTTCGCTCTCTATCTCCCAACCCAACCATCACGTGATACTGGACAAACAGATGTTTGTTTCAAGAAAACGGCAATTCGTGGTCTATCGACATCTTGCATATGACGAGGGCAACTAGTTAATGAGTCATCGCGCTTCGCAGTTTTCCCGTAGGTTAACATGGGATTTCGCGTTTGGGGAATTTAAGTGAGCTCATTTTGACCAGCTGTTTGTCCAAATACTGTGCTATACACGGCCCAAACAAGAAAAATTCATTTAAAATTATCCCAAACCTGACAACAACAAAAAATTCCATCGAGCCGTACAAAGATTCCAACATTACTAAACAATTTCCGACGACACACAACCTTATCCGAACCTGAAAATTCCGTTAGAAGTCAACCCTGAACCAGACAAAATTTTTTTATTGAATCGTAACTCGATCCGAATACGACAAAATAATTTCCGTCGACACGCAACCAGACCCGAACCTGAAAATTTATAGTCAAACCGAACACAAAAAATGTTTTATCGAACCACAACCTGATCCGAACAGGACAAAATAATATTCCTCGACACGCACCTGAAAATTCCGTTTGAAGTAAACCCGAAACCCGACCCGAACCCAACAAAAAAATTTTATTTAACCGCATCACCGCATCCCGATCCGAAAAAGAAAATTCTATTTGAAGTCAACCCGAAACCCAGCAAAAAAATTCAATGGGACCGTAACTCGATTTAAAAATGACATTATAATTTCCGTCGAACGCAACCCGAAACAGGACAAAATAATCTCCGTCGTCTTGGAATCCGACCCGAATATGAAAATTCCATTTGAAGTCAACCCAACCAGAACCCGACAAAAAAAATTCTATCGAACCGCATCTCGATCCGAAAATGGCAAAATAATTTCCATCCAACACAACCAGACTCGAACCTGAAAATTCCTCTCAAAGTCAACCCGACAGAAAAATTTTATTGAACAGTAACTCGATCCGATGACGACAAAATAAATTATGTGGATACGCAACCCGACCCAAACATGAAAACTCCATTTGAAGTCAACCCGAAACCCGACAAAAAAATTCCGTCTAACCGCAACTCGTTTCAAACAGAACGAAATAATTTCCGTCGACACACAACCAGATTCGAACCAGAAATTCCATTTAAAGTAAACTTGAACCCCAAAAAGTTTTATCGAACTGTAACTGATACAAACAGGATAAAATAATTTCCGTCGACACGTAACCCAACCCAAACCTGAAAATTCCATTTGAAGGCAACCCGACAAAAAATATTCCATCGTACCGCAACTCGATCCGAAAAAGACAAAATAATTTCCGTCAAACACAACCCGACCCGAACGTCAGAATTCCGTTTGAAGTCAACCCGAAACAGATAACCAATTTTTCACTGAACCGTAACCAGATCCGAAATGACAAAATATTTTCCGCTGACATACAACCCGAACCGAACCAGGAAATTCCGTTTGAAGTCAACCCGAAACCCGTTATGAACACGACAAATTTTTTTATTGAACCCGTAAACCGATCCGAACAAGACAAAATAATTTTCGTCGACACGCAATCTGAACCGAACATGAAAATTCTATTTGAACTCAATCCGAAACGCGACCCGAACCCAACAAAAAATTCCATCGAACCGCAACTCGATCCGCACAGGACAAAATAATTTCAGTTCACACGCAACCAGACCCGAACCAGAAATTCCATTTAAAGTCAATCCGAATCCAAAACCACGATCCGAACAGGGCAAAATAATTTCCGTCGACACCCAACCCGACCAGAACCTGAAAATTTCGTTTGAAGTCAACCCGAAACCCGACAAAAAAATTCCATCAGTTAGTAAATTGATCAAAAATTACAAAATAATTTCCGTCGAACGCAACCCGAAACAGAACAAAATAATTACCATCGTCTTGCAATCCGACACGAATCTGAAAATTCCATTTGAAGTCAACCCAACCAGAACTCAACAAAAAAATTTTCATCGAACCGCATCTCGATCCGAAACAGGCAAAATAATTTCCATTCAACGCAACCAGACGCTAACTTGAAAATTCATCTGGAAGTGAACCCGAAATCCGACCTGAACCCAATAGAAAAATTTTATTGAAACGTAACCAGAGCCGAAGACAACTATTTTCTGTTAACATGCAACCCGACCCGAACATTAAAATTCCATTTGAAGTCCTCGAAAACCCGACAAAAAAATTCCGTTTTACCGAACTCGTGCCAAACGGAACGAAATAATTTCCGTCGACACACAACCAGACCTGTACCAGAAATTCCTTTTAAAGTGCATCCAAACCCAAATAAATCTTTATCGAACCGTAACCCGATCCGAACAGAACGAAATAATTTGTTTTAAATGTTCATTTTCGTATTCTGTAGTTTTTTTTTTTTTTTTTTTTTTTATTGTGCAAGAAACTTCACCAGTGTAGATATTATAAAGACCGCATTCCTCATTTGCCTTTAATGAGGTACATGTACCACGTGATTATGTTTTGGATATCTTGAAATTAACGTCGTTGTTAATAATTCTTTCTGAAGTACCTTTGCACTTTTAAAAAGGTTTGTTGAATCTTAGTTGGGAAGTATAGAATATTTTCTTTTACGTCATAATGTTTTTCTGTGGTTATTTAGTCGACTTTCAAATTTTACCATTCATTGCATATTTAAATGATAAATTATGAATGCTAAAATTTCCCAATGGGGGTCTTAAATTATTCCGATTATTTTGAAATTTTGTTAACACATTTGTAACAGTTTTTAAATTAGGTGTATAACTTACGATGGTATTTTATACATATTTTCGAAAAAAATAAAGCATTTTATTTCATCATTTTATATATTTGACACGATACATGTTTCATATTTTCATGATTTCTTTTATTAGATCCCCAGCAACTGTATTTTTTTGCCTATAAAAAAATAATCCTGATTACGAAACATTAAGCAGAAAGTCTGGATGAGGGAAATAAATCGTTAGCTAATCTTTGTAACAACTTAAGTTTGCGTGAAATTTGAACGATGGTAGTAACATTACGGTATAAAAAAACCACGTTTGCTATAATAGTCAATTGGCGATGGAAACGATTATGAATGATCACCAAACAAATTTGAAAGTCTCCAAATATGAATATTTATAGAGGATTTTAGCTATCTTATCATTATTATTTATTGCTATCGAATACTATAATTTTGATAAGATGCTACATTTGAAAAACATAGTATGACCACCAAGAACATTTTTAGAAACAAAAATAATAGAAACATTATACTAAAAAAAAAAAAAAAAAATCCATAAGTACCAATTTTGCATAAGATGCAGACGTTTTGTTATTTGGAATGTGAGTAAATATTGCTATTTGGATATTAGGATAACACAAAATCCCTGTCCAAACTTATGCTCGCAGTGTAAAGTGAAATCTACAATCACGATATAACAATCACGATAGCACAATTATTGGAAAATTTCGAAAGTAAAATAAGTGAGACTATGGGGATTAACAGCCCCTCTGAAGAAATGTATCTTTGAAAAAAAAAAATTACAAGAATAAGCAGTTTATCAAAATATTATAGCTTAAAACCGTGTTTAATGTGACTTTTCTGATTTCTGTAAGCTTAGAAGAATCTTATATGCTTATATATATATATATATATAATATAACGAATATATATATATATATATATATATATAACGAATATATATATATATAACGAATTTAAACTGCGGATTGTAAGATATTAAATATTATGCAAAGTGAGATTTAAAAACAATGATATGAGAGCTGACATCGAGGCTTCTGTTCTGCAGATTTACTAGTAAAAAATAAATAAATAAATAAATAAAATAAAAAATAAACTTTACCTTTATTGTTATGCAATAATCTATAATTATTACTTCCCATTAAAATAACTAGTAACTGTCATTTAAAATTAATAGAATCCACAGCACTCGCTCAATACCTCAGCTGTGTGTGTGCGTGGGGGGTGGGGGGGTGTAATAAAAAACAATTGGACCACAAAATGGACTGGCAACATCCAGAATATTAGTCTTTGAGTTCTTCTGAGCTTATAATCAAATGGGAAAATGCGGTTGTCAGATTTTGCGCATTCACTTCAATTCTAGCGCCGCCGCCTGAAGAAATGAAATATAGCAATCATGAGAATCTGATAACACTCAGAGCTTTCATTCTACTGTTAGGTAGATTTTGTAAGAAATACTACCTATTACATTCTCCCCTAAGTTGAAATTTTTGAAACATTTTTGCACATCTACGCCGATCATGACGCCCAGAACCCAAAAACACCCCCAGTTCAAAACTTTATCTATCTATCTATCTATGTCACTTTTGTATGGACAGGATAACTCCAATAATTCTGCACAAATCTCTTCCAAATTGATACATAAAATCAAGGGGCATAAAATGTCGGTCAAGTTCGTTAAAGGGAAAAATCGAACCAAGGGGGGGGGGGGGGGATGGAGGGCTTTTAGTTAAAACAGAAAAAAAAACCCCATAATTTCTTAATTAGGATACGTATCGAATCCTTTTAAAGTTATTATTACTTCTTGGAGAAGGGCCGAAAATTTATGTAGGACAAATTTTTGATAGCATTAAAAATGGCCCCAAGGGGGGGAAAAAGGGGGGTTTAGAAGAAAAAAATTCATAACTCCGTCAATTCCCAAGCTATCCAATCCGCTTAAATTTCTTGTAAATCTCCTTAAAATTATCTACAACTTTTATATTGACAAGTTTTTATAGGACCAACTCTTATGGGAAAAAATAAATAAATAAATAATAATAAAAAAATCCTTGCTTGCTCCGCCTACAAGCAGACGTACAAACAGAAAAAAACCCATAACTTCTTAATTTTTATACATATCGAATCCGTTTAAAGTTATTATTACATCTAGGAAAAGGGCCAAAAATTTATGTATGGCAGATTTTTGATTTCGTTAAAAATGCTCCCAAGGAAGGGGGGGATAGGGATTTCAGAAGAAAAAAAATTCATAACTTCGTCCATTCCCGAGATATCAAATCCGCTTAAATTTATTATAAATCTTATTATTATTATATACAACTTTTATATCGACAAGTTTTTTATAGGACCAACTTTTACGGTAAAAAATAAAAATAAAAATAAAAACAAAAAAATCCCTGCTGGCTCCACCTACAGGATGATGTATATTTCGAAGTGGGTGGTTCCAACTACCACATCATGGCAAATAGAACTTTCTTCCGCAATTCCCAACAAACAGGTGCCCCACGGTCTGCATCTTCGAAATCTACCTGTGCCTGTAGGCCGAACCGTCAGGGATTTTATTTATCTTGAAAGCGCATTTTTTATCGCAAGCGTCCCAGGAGCAAGATATTTTTAATAAGAATACGTTTAGTAATAACCTTGAACAGGATAGAACTTTGCAATAAGATTAAAATGCAAGATAAAAACTGAAACCTAATGTTATCTATTCGAGTGATAAAAACGTTAAAAAGTCTTTCAAGCATTTTCTTTTTTTTTCTATCGCAGGAATCCTTCGTAAAATTTTTGCAGCATACTTGAGCTTAAAATTAAACTCTTAACTTAAGGTGATTAACCCCTTAATCGTCGCACCCGCGATACATTCACGGGCAGTGTTGGCTACTTTTTTTTTTTATTCAGATTGCTTGATTGCCACCAATTTTTTAAGTAGAAAATATTCGGATTACTTAATGGCAGATAAAATAATGCGAGCGTAAAGCCACTTACACTATTTTAAAAAACTGGTGGGAATCAAACAATCTGAATTTTAAAAAAGTAGCCAACACTGCCCATGAATGTATCGCGGGTGCGACGATTAAGGGGTTAAAAAACATTGACATGTAATATATCTTTGACATATATTCATCAACACAAACAAATTGCTTCATCACAGTAAAAAAAAACAAAAAAACCGCTGAAAAAAAAATTATTTATTAGAATTTGTAACAAAAATGTTATAAGCAATTTTAGGGAAAATTTATTTTTTTTTTCTTAAATTTTATTGTATCTCGTATTAAACTAAACTCGTCGCAAAGTAAATCGTGAAATTTAAACCTGAAACATTAACATTTTTATTTTGATCACACTTTCCGCTCGACTTCTACATTCACACTGTATTTGAATGAAGACAAAATTTTATTATTTATTTCTACATAAAAATATCATGTCTAGTTTCTAAAATATATAATATAATAACAAATGCAAACCGTTCGGATTTTTCTCTTTTTCTTTTTAGTTTCTTTAGATCTGTATCCGAGTTGTATCCATTTCTCCATGTTGTCGAGACAACAGTTATGATAATTCCGCCGTCGTTAAGTACAAATTGGTTGTTTATTGCCAGGGTATTCAACAATTTTTCAAACCACAATTGTGGGATAAGTTGGATTACTTTTAAACTACTTCGCTTCTTAACGTTTGAAAAAGCAACATAGTAAAAATAGAGGCAATTCACAGAAAATGAATTCAAACTATCAAACTATCGTGAGATGTGATTTTAGGTAGATTTCGTAAGAAATACTACCTATTTATTACATTCTCCCCCAAGTTGGAAGTTTTGAAAAATACTACGCCGATCATGACTCCCAGAACCAGAAACCAAAACCACCCCCAGTTCAAAACTTTATCTATCTATGTCACTCTTTTATGAACACGATAACTGAAATAATTCTGCACAAATCTCTTCCAAACTCATACATAAAATCAAGGGGCATAAAATCTCGGTCAAGTTCGTGAATGGGCAAAATCGAACCAAGAGGGAGCAAATGGGGGGAGGGGGCTTTTTGTGAAAACAGAAAAAACCCCATAATTTCTTAATTTTTATACACATCGAACCCGTTTAAAGTTATTATTACTTCTAGGAAAAGGGCCGAAAATGTATCTAGGACAGATTTTTGATATCATTAAAAAAGGCCTCAAGGGGGGGGGGGGAAGAGGGGTTTTAGAAGAAAAAAATTCATCACTTCGTCCATTCACAGGATATAAAATCCGCTTAAATTGATTATAAAACCTCTTAATAATATCTAAAACTTTTATACTGACAAGTTTTTTATAGGACCAACCCTTATAGCAAAAAATAAATAAATAAATAAAAATCCCTGCCGGCTCCGCCTGCAAACAAGTTAGATTTCGAAGTGGGCGGTCCCAACTGCGGCATCATGGCAAAAAGGTCATTTCTTTCGCCATTCCCAACAAACAGGCGCCCCTCGGTCTACGTCTTCGAAATCTACCTGTGCCTGTAGGCCGAGCCGTCAGGGATTTTTTTTTTAATTCTGCAGATGCTGAAAACAACAGACTCGAACTCCTCTCAACCATGAAATCAGCGGGAAATTAAAGGAAATGCTTATTATTCGATAGCAAAATAATTTCGTACAATCATTTATGATGACGTGAGAAGTTGAAGATGTTGTTCCCCCCTTTCCCGCGCTTCAAGTAACGCTTACTTGTAGTGAGTTATTGCAATAAATTTCAAGTGTGCGATCGCATCTTCACGTTCATGTGGACCTATTTTAAGAATTTTTGATTAATAAAAAAGGGTGTTAATAACATAAAAATAGTTATTTTTGGGGTGTAAGACTTAAATATTTACTCTATGCTCAGAAGCAATGAGACTTTTAGTTATGTTCCAAGGCTATACAAGCTTTGTTTTTTTTACAATTTTGCAAAGCTTGTCAATTTAGCTTGTCTCAATTTAGGATCATAAGAATTTGTTGGCCATATTTGGCCTTTTTCCATTAAAAAGGGTTTTAGGAGGCGAGATCAGAGCAAGTTTCTAGTCGGTATTCTATTTATAATTTATTTTTGTTACAGGAACAAGTTCTAACACGAAGTTTATTAAAAGAATATATCTTATTAACATAATGAGAAGCTGAGGAAGCAGTGAAATTGAAGAACAATTTTAGTATTTGTGTGAAGAAATTAAAAGACGTAGTGAATGTGATTCAAAACAGAAAGATGTGCTAAGAAAACTTTCATATTTCAAGACAGAGTGTACGACACGTTACACCAAAGCACGGCAAATGGAAGAAAGATGCATAGAAGAACATGATGCCACCAACTGTGCACAAATTCCTCGTACATGGTCCAGACATAATATCTTCGGCATTGGTTCCTATCGGCTAAAAAAGGTGAGGAGGCGCAAGAGGCACGTAACAATGATTTTAAAAGATATAAGGGAGGGAATACAATTCCAGGAAGTGCAGCAGGGTGAAGACAAACGAAGTTGTTTTCAATTTATTTCTAATCAGTAGTGATCCACAAATATCAAGGAAGCGCAAAATAAAAAATAAAAAACTAAAACAACTTCCTGCTAAAGTGGTATCTATGTTGAAAGCTCCCAACCGCGCAAGAATTTGATAATAGTGATTGTGGACACTGAAGCAGAGGAACACCACAGAATTCTAGTGATTCTGATTTGTCAGATTTTTGAATTTATTATAGGGCACGATTAAAATGTTTGTTTAGTGTAAAAATTGCCCTATTTAAAGAGATTTTTCAATATATATGTGTCTAAAACGTATTTTATTTACATGGAACAACATATCACCTAACAAATATGAAATATAGGAGTCTTAAAAAACACTCAGGTGTTTAATGCCAGTTATTTATGTACCCTGCCCCACTGTGTGGCGTGCCAAACATGCAAAAAAACGTTATGATGCAAGAAAGTGATAATTACATTAATTATTTTTTCTATGACCAACGAACTATGGCCGCTGTTCTTGCACTGAACTCTAATCGAAGATATTTATAGATAACGAGTAGTGGGACAAAAAATCGCCCATTTGCATAATATGTGTGGTACCTTTCTCTCACTCACTATTTTACCCCTAAAAGAACAATTAGCTATTCTCTGCGGATCTACAGTAGTAAAGTACCTTCGCAGGGGCGCGCTATTGGTGTCTGGTGCCCATGTGCAGAACTTCTGTTGGCCCCATCCTTCGCCTTCCCCAAGAAAATCACCTGAGCAAAACTTCCTTGAACAAAAAGCGGAAATTAGAGAATATGAAATAATAAATAAATAAATATAAAAGTAGAGTACAGTAATAACAAAAAATTATGAAAATTTTTGAATTGCACCCTATATGGCCTTACGTAAATTAGTCGTTTTACTAAGGCGAAAACATTAAATATTTTTATACGTAATTATTTTATTTGGCAAGAAAAACATTTTTGTCATTTATATATATAGCGGCTGTGGTTAACAGGTATCCTTGATTTGCAAGACTTGTACTGCGGTAACCCTACGAGGGACATCCGTCACAACGACCGTGTTCGGTAAACTCACAAAAAAAAAAAAAATCATCCGTCAAGCATAGATTATGAAACACTTTCCAACACCTGCTGAATAACGTAAAAAAACTTCACTATTATTATAGAGTGAAAGATGATGCCTAAGTAACAAGTTTGGAAAACGCAAAGTTCTCCTTTATTGAAAAATTTAATAGAAGATAGTCTACCCCCTCCCCCTCTGCAACAAAGGTATAATATTTTTGTTTGAGCTAACAAGTAATCGTAGACACTAGAAATTTTGGACACAGGTAGAATCTGAATAGTGATGTTACTTAAATACTTCGATTTTAGAAATTTCAACAAGTGAGGTCGAAGGGTTGTCCTAGCGATGTTTTATGAAAGATGTTTGAGTCTTACGCTCAATATTTGTTTTCCATTCCTCTAATTCGCTGACTCAATGAATTATCAATGTTTCAAAAGATAATTTTACATCTGGATGATCTGCTTGAATATGACTAAGCAGATCTCTGATAGAGATGCAAAAATATCTACATAATTGAACATTGAACCCGTTTTTCTTTCTGGAGGTCGATGTTTTTACTCGGATGAAATTGTCTTATGTGCCGACGTAAATTTCTTTTATCTACGATTAGAATGTGTGCATGAAATTTTCGCTGAATCACCCGCCATCATCCGACCAAAACAAACTTTTGCGAAGCGCTCTTGCTCTGTGTCCGTGGCTTCGTCTTTTAAATGCAGCAACCTCAAATAACTAGCGCCAATTCTATAGCCAAGAGGCGCAGCTAAAAATCTCCGTAGGGAGCAGAGCTATATCAAGACGCTAGTCAGAGACTGTTGTCCATGAACCTCTCTCTATACCAGGACTTCTAACGAAATAGCCTTTCCAAGAAGGAAATCGTTCCTCGAAAAAAAGTCTCAAAGTCATGTGGTAAGACGGATTCTGCATACGTCACTAATTCGTCTGCCTCACCGTTTGACACTGACCATGAACCTCTATAGAAGGACTTCTAACGCAATAGTGATAACATCGTGTCGAGACTTCGGCACTAAATGGCAGCTGCACAGATACGCGCACGGTTCTGCGCAACTGGCCAGAATCCGTGCTGCAGCAGCGCCCATGGCTGTCACTGTCAAACGGTGAAGCAGACGAATTTTAGTGACGTATGCAGGATCCGTCTAGAGATCCTACATTAGAGATGTAGTGTCTCTCTAATGTAGGATCCCTAGATCCGTCTTACCACATATGCTACCTGTTTGAGACTTTTTTCTAGGAACGATTTCCTTTTTGGAAAGGCTATTTCGTTAGAAGTCCTGGTATAGAGGTTCATGACACTGACAGTGACAGCCATGGGCGCTGCTATGCAGCACGAATTCTGGCCAGTTGCGCAGAACCGTGCGCGTAGCTGTGCAGCTGCCATTTAGTGCCGAAGTCTCGGCACGATGTTATCACTATTGCGTTAGAAGTCCTATAGAGGTTCATGCTGTTGTCGGTGGTATACATGAAAATTCATCAAAAAAAAAAAAAAAAAAAAAAAAAAACATACAACTTTCCGGCGCAGAATCTACGGAGCGCGGCGTCAATTTTATGCCGAGACTCTTGCGGAAGGCAGGAAGAGAGGGAAAAAAAATTCTGAAAATTGAAACCGGACAAATTTAAAAGGGATTCATTTAATTCATTAAATTAAAGACACCAAAAAGCAGGAAGAGTTGGGTTCGGGGCTCTGAGGCTATCGGACGACCCCAGCGGCTTCGAACTTAATGTTCGTCTCCTGCTGAGAAATGTGAAAATAATTTGAAAAGTATCTTAATTTTTTTTTATGTAGGGATAAAAGAATATTTGTTTATGGTTCAAATTACACTTACATGAAGAAAAGTTGGCGAGTTTTTTTTTTTTTTTTTTTTTTTTTTTTTAAATAAGTGTTTTGATGTGGTTGTTGCAATTTTCAGCCTTACGGTTGCTTTTTTTAAATAGTATTTTCTGTAGATGTAGTATATAAATAAATTTTTTTTGCATTTTTATAGATATTTTTCTATTTTGTACAGATATTTTTAAAAATTGTAATGGCAATTGGGAACAAGATTTTTACCTTTTTATCTGCGCCTTCGCAAATATTAAAAAAATAAAAAGTATTTATAAGAATTAATTGCTTACAATTTGCCACCTGACAATAACAATTATTTATAGCAAAAATACGTCTTAGGTTTGTTAAATATGTTTATGTATTTTCAATATTTGTTAAAAATATCAAAAATGGCGATAAAATTTTGTTTTAGCATCGTACTGATTTTTTTAAGATGACGCAAAAACATGGTTTAGTTTTAATAAATGAATGTTTATAAATACTTGAAAAACATGTTTTTCTGCCATCTTGAAAAATTTGGTAAGATGCTAAAACTGCCTTTTGGATTTTGTCGGCAATCGCACCATCTGGCAGATGATACAGAACTCTTCTGCTCAGTGGCGTAGCTACATATTCATCGCCTTGAAGCAAGTTCAATTGGTGCGCTCCCTTCTCTTCAGGAAAAGGTTTCCCAAAATTTGTTTTGTGGTTTAAAACACACGAGCAAGGAAGACCGAGCTATGCTCGTTCAAAATTAGCTTTGAGTTCAAATATCATGACCCATGACCGAAATGACCCACTAATCAAATTTTCTCGAACATGTGACCAAGCCCAATTGTCTTCTCGTGCCCGAAACCCGTAGGATATAAAATTTAGTCAAAATGGTCTGAGCCGTTTTTTAGATAAAATTAGCTTGACCCACAGTGACACAAAAATGACCCACTCATCGGATTTTCTCGAGCATGTGACCTAGCCCAATGATTTTCTCGTGCCCCTAAACCGTAGGATACAAAATTTAGTTCAAATAGTCTGAGCCGTTTTTAAGATAAAAATAGCTTGACCCATAATGACCCACTACTCGAAATTTCTCGAACTTGTGACCTAGTCTTCTCGTTCGCTGAAACTTCAGGATGCTAAATTTAGTTCAAATCCTCTGAGCCGTTTTTAAGATAAACATATCAAAAATCGAATTTTCTCAAACAGTCTTCTCGTAATAGGCGTCGATTTATGTCAAGGTCTAACGGAATCTAAAGTTTGATGAAGTTCTTGAGATAAAACTATTGCGGAAATCGCATAGCAGCGCCACCTGTCGGGCGATTTTCATTAAAAAGTAATGAGCACCCATTTATATCAAAGTCTACCTGAATCTAAAATTTTATTAAATTCCGTGCATTAGTTCTGGAGATAGAGCGCCTACAAAATTTTTGTCACATACAGACATTTTCTAAAAACAGTCCAATCGTGTTCAGGACCCTTTAAAACATATATATTCGTCGAAAAATTTCATGAATACAATACTTTCTTCTTGTAAGGAATCCTCTCCTTTACCCTCCCCCTGGAGAAAAAAACAAACAAGTGGGTAAGTGTGATCGAAGATCGTACAAAGGGTTTCGTTTAATATTCCTTTCAAAACACTTTATCCTTCCTTTAATAAATCCAAATAAATTTCATTTAGCAAAAAAAGTCATGTTTTTTATAAAGTAAAAATTTATCGGTCTATTTGTTCGTTTTTTCGAACCAGCCCGCTATTATACTCTGTCATAATAATATCTGTCATGTGGACTAAATGCGATATTAAAAAAAATAATAAATTCAAAATTAAACATGTTGTACACCTTCAAAATGTTAAAATAGGCGAATATTTCCATAATCGGATTTTTATCCTGATTCAATACGTTCCTCAAACTCATATATTTACTACTCTCTATTACTCATATTGATACTCGCTTTGTATTATACTCAAACGTTTGAGAAATCAGTTAAACTTCGGATATGACATCAGATTAATTTTCTTTTTAATTCTCTAATGACGTGATATTAATCTGCTTTCTGTACATACTCATACTCCTTATATTATTGAGAAATCTTTGAAAATTCCCGTTTTATTACGACTATGACGTCAATCAATTTTATTTCCTATTAATCATTTTTTCAATAGGTGAAACTTTTTATTTCATTTTTATTTTTCACGTGGAAATCTTTCAATAGAAAATTAATTATTGTAGAAAGAACTTTAGTGTGGATTTTTAATGGTTGGCAACTGCTATAACGAAACATGTTTAAATTGAATATGAAAAGGCTGTTAGATTTTTGGTGTTTTATCTCAATTTATTAAAATAATACGATTTTTTCTTTGATATTTAATATTTTGAGCTCCATAGCAGGTATTCAGTTGTATATACACAAAGTTTCAACTCTGTAAGTTACATAGGTTCTGAGAACGGCTCTGTGACAGACAGACAATGGAGCGGCAGTAATAGGGTTTCGTGAGATGAACAAAACCCTAAACAAGTAGGTAAGTGTGATCGAAGATCGCTCAAAGGGTTTCGTTTAATATTATTTTCAAAACACTTTATCCTTTCTTTAATAGATTCAAATAAATTTCATTTAGCAAAAAAAAAAAAGTCATGTTTTTTATAAAGTAAAAATTTACCGGTCTATTTTTCTCGTTTTTTCGAATATCCAAACCAGCTCGATAGCGGGCAAAGCCCGCTATTATATTCTGTCATAATAATATCTGTCATGTGCACTAAATGCGACACTTAAAAAAATTAATTTCAAAATTAAACATCTTGTACACCTTCAAAATGTTAAAATATGCGAATATTTCCATAATCGGGTTTTTATCGTGATTCAATACGTTCCTTAAACTCATATATTTACTATTATCAGTTACTCATATTGATACCCGCTTTGTATTATTCTCAAACATCTGAAAAATTCGTTAAACTTCCAATAGGACGTCAGATTTTCTTTTTAATTCTCTAATGACGTGATATTAATCTGCAATGTGTACATATATTCATACTCCTTGTATTATTGAGAAATCGTAGACATTTTATTACCACTATGACGTCAATCAATTTTATTTCATATTTAACTTTTTTAGCACTTTCCAACCTAGTTGAAAAGTGTTTATGACTTCGGTTTGTCTGCCGTCTATCCGTGCTCTAACTCCCGTAAATAGGCTCGGATTGCCTTGCAATTTTTATATGTTATTGTCGTTATCTATAGCACGTTCCCTATTTCAACTGAAGTGTGTAGCACTTATAGTTTTTTTACAGGGACACTCAAAAGAATTCCGTTACAGGACTGTCTAATGGGAAAAAATCATTTGCGGTTTATTTTAATGATGTTACACGATTGCAAACACATTGTAATGGATATAGATCACTAAGGTGTATTACGAGAAGCTTAATATGGAATAGGGTGTGCATAGCACTTACAGTTAATTTACAGGGAGAGTCAAAAGAATTCCGTTACATGACGTCTATGGAGAAAAATCGTCCGCGGTTTATTTAAATAATGTTTCACTATTTTAAACGCATTGAAATTTATATATATTACTAAGGTGCATTACAAGAGGCTTACTACAGAATATTGCGTGTATAGCAGTCATCGTTCATTTACAGGGACACACAAAAGAATTCTCTACTGTCTGTTAACAATAATTCCTGGAAGTGGCTTTTAAGTTACTGAACGCGATTTTAAATTGAACTCACTTTTTGTTTATTACGTGGTGTGTATAAATTCTGTAGATCCTATACAGGGAAGCACAGAAGTTCGAGAACACATTTCCGTTTATGGACAGAAACTCCAGAAAGAGAATTTTAAACTGTGCTACGCGTTGCTTAACTGAACTAAAATTTAGCATCCTATGTAGTATATATACAAATTTATCGATCCTATAGAGAGCTGAATAAAAGTTTTCGGATATTTTTCCGAATATTGTATACGTTGGAAATTCCTGAAATTATGTTTTTAAATAGGTTATGCGTTTTCCAAATTGTTTACTTAGATGTTATCTTTCAGCTTATTAAACGGTATGATTTGTAAAATTATTTTGGAAGCGTTGGAAAGTGTTACTTAATAAATGCTTGACGAATGCTTTTTCGTTCTTGTTTCAATTAGTGAAACTCTTTATTTAATTTTCCTTTTTCACGTGGAAATCGTCTGATAGAAAATTAATTATTGTGGAAAGAATTTCATCGTGGACTTTTAATTTTTGGCACCTGCTATAATGAAAAATGTTTAAATTAAAAAGAAAAATGCTGTTAGAATTTTGGGTTTTTTATCTCTCTTTATTAAACTAATACGAATTTTTCAAATTTTAATATTTTGAGCTCTTCATAGCCGATATTCTGCTAGTTTTTGAGAATGGCTCTGTGACAGACAGACAACGGAGCGGAAGTAATAGGGTTTCGTGAGATGAACTAAACCCTAAAAAAGATTAAAATCCAGATTTTTTATTTTTAATCTATTTCAGGAATGCATATATGAGCTGTTGAATTTGAAAAAAGGGGCAGGTCCATTTTTGATATTGAACAACCGAGATATTGGATGGGTTGAAGAATTCCGACATATTTTATGTGTTTATTTAATATGCAATAATGGTTATCCGCGTTAGCTGAGGAAAAGAAAAAAAAAAAAAAAGCATGGTTTTGGCATGCGCCAATGGACTTGCCATTGGAGTGCAATTAGAGGGATTTTTCAGGTCTCCAGAACCAGAAAAATTACGACGCAATGCAAGAAAAATAAAAGTGAAAATTTTACTATTTTGGCATTAATTCTGTTCTCACAGCTTCGTAAAAAAAAATGGCAAAAATTTTATATTTTCAGCATTGTTAATTGTACAAGTTTGGGTCCTGCAGAACCGAAAATTTCAAATATTGAAATCTAAAGAAGAAAACAAAATGGAAATTTTACTATTTTGGATTCTGCTGACTTTGAAAAGAAAATGCAAAATGTATAATAGGATTTGTTACAGCCACAAAATACTAGTTGTATCTCATTCAAGAAAATAACAGAAGATAATACATTCGACGTCCGACTATGGCTGATGAAATGAGATGACTAATTTCACCATCTTAAGTGCAGGCGACATTCAACGATGACATGCTCTCAGATCATGGAGATATAAATAGATTTTTATAAAGCCCTTTTTTTTTCTTTTTCTTCTGGAGCTTCTACGAGTGTTGGACTTTGTCTCTGCGATAACGGACACCTGCTTCTTGATGATGTAATCATGTATTGGATTGTGTCGTATATATAATCAGTACAAAAACCCTTAACGGGTTAAAAGTGTTGACGCAGCACTTTCTTTTGGATCTATGAATTTTAAATATGGGTCTTAAAAGCAATGATATCAAATTTAAGTGACGCTATGTTAATAATTTTTTTTAAATCATAATTTTCTTTTTAGTTTTATTTATGTTCACAGGTGCAATTATTATTATCTTAATATGAAAAAATATATAAAATTTATTCGCTGATGCTTTTTCATTCACATCTCTCATGAATTCAAAATATGGGTTTTAAAAGAAATGATATCAAAATTTGAGTGACACCTTGACGTTAATTTAATAGGACTCTTTTAAAATTCAATTTAAATTATTTTTGGTTTGTCTTCTAAAGTATATTTACACATACAAACAATACTTTTAATTTTTCAATACACTTTTAAATATATTACTTTCACTGAGCCTATATTATGTATTGAAATGTATTTATTTCAATAAATTGATTTATCTTCTGTGCCACGCTATCCAAAATCATAAGTAAAATTTATGTAAATGATTATTTTGCGTCATATTATTCACTTGAATACATTTCCCTTTGTTTGGATACTATGACGCAAAATAATCATTTACATAAATTTTACTTATGATTTTGGATAGCGTGGCACAGAAGATAAATCAATTTATTGAAATAAATACATTTCAATACATAATATAGGCTCAGTGAAAGTAATATATTTAAAAGTGTATTGAAAAATTAAAAGTATTGTTTGTATGTGTAAATATACTTTAGAAGACAAACCAAAAATAATTTAAATTGAATTTTAAAAGAGTCCTATTAAATTAACGTCAAGGTGTCACTCAAATTTTGATATCATTTCTTTTAAAACACATATTTTGAATTCATGAGAGATGTGAATGAAAAAGCATCAGCGAATAAATTTTATATATTTTTTCATATTAAGATAATAATAATTGCACCTGTGAACATAAATAAAACTAAAAAGAAAATTATGATTTAAAAAAAATTATTAACATAGCGTCACTTAAATTTGATATCATTGCTTTTAAGACCCATATTTAAAATTCATAGATCCAAAAGAAAGTGCTGCGTCAACACTTTTAACCCGTTAAGGGTTTTTGTACTGATATCATTACTTTTTTAAGGTTATTGATGAAAATGTGAATTAGTCGAAATTAAGTATAGGGTATAAATTAATCATTAGAATAAAATTTTAAAGAAATGCTAAAAAAGACCCCTTGGACCCCAATAAAATATGAGGGTGGTGGCCCAGGGAGAGGAATCCAAGACTCAACTTTTAAATTATACAGCGAGAGAGTAACACAATTAGAAGGATGAAAATGCATGGCAAAACCCGTTTGTTCCATCTTCCTCTGCCAAAGGGCGCAATCTTTTCTATACAAACATAGCTGAAAATTTTCAGGCTGTCGATTCCGAGCCAAATGAGCCATACATCGTCGTGATCGGTCCCATAGAACCCGATAGGGAAGTGCCCCTGGTGGTGAAACTTGGAACTAAAATCAATATATCCTGTCGATGTCGAGTCGAATGAATCAAACTGCATTGTGATGGGACCCATAGGACTTGAGATAGCTGCAAAATCCGTTAGTTCCATCTTCCACCACCAGGGTGCGGACTCTGTTCCATGCAAACATAGTTGAAATCTTTGAGGCTGTCGATTTCGAGTCGAATGAGCCATACCTCGTCGTGATGGGGCGCATAGGACCCGAGATAAGAAAGCGCCCCCTGGTGGTGAAACTTGTAACTAAAATCTATATATCCTGTCGATGTCGAGTCGAATGAATCAAACTGCATTGTGATGGGACCCATAGAACTCGAGTTAGCAGCAAAATCCGTTAGTTCCATCTTCCATCACCAGGGGGCGCACTCTGTTCTATACAAACATAGCTGAAATCTTTCAGGCTGTCGATTTCAAGTCGAATGAGCCATACCTCGTCGTGATCAGGCCCATAGAACACAAGATAGGAAAGCGCCCCTGGTGGTGAAATTTGTAACTAAAATCTACATATCCTGTCGATGTCCAGTTGAATAAATCAAACTGCATTGTGATGGGACCCATAGAACTCGAGTTAGCTGCAAAATCCGTTAGTTCCATCTTCCACCACCAGGGGGCGCACTCTGTTCTATACAAACATAGCTGAAATCTTTCAGGCTGTCGATTTCGAGTCGAATGAGCCATACCTCATCGTAATCGGGCCCATAGAACACGAGATAGGATAGCGTCCCTAGTGGCAAAACTTGGAACTAAAATCGATATATCCTGTCGATGTCGAGTCAAATGAATCAAACTGCATTGTGATGGGACCCATAGAACTCAAGTTAGCTGCAAAATCTGTTAGTTCTATGTTCCACCACCAGGGGGCAAACTCTGTTCTATACAAACAGCTGAAATTGTTGAGGCTGTCGATTTCGAGTTGAGTGAGCCATACCTTGTCATGATCGGGGCCATAGAACCTGAGATAGGAATGCACCCCCTGGTGGTCAAACTTGAAACTAAAATTGATATATCCTGTCAATGTCAAATTGAATGAATCAAACTGCATTGTGATGGGACCCATAGAACAAGAGTTAGCTGCAAAATCCGTTAGTTCCATCTTCCACCACCAGGGGGCGCACTCTGTTCTATACAAACATAGCTGTACATTCAACAAAATCATACAAACATAGCTGCTCATTCGACTCGAAATCGACTCGATCGAGTCGAATGAGCCATATCTCATCGTAATCGGGTCCATAGAACACGAGATAGGATAGTGTCCCCTAGTGGTGAAACTTGGAACTAAAATCGATATATCCTGTCGATGTCGAGTCAAATGAATCAAACTGCATTGTGATGGGACCCATAGAACTCAAGTTAGCTGCAAAATCTGTTAGTTCCATGTTCCACCACCAGGGGGCACACTCTGTTCTGTACAAACAGCTGAAATTGTTGAGGCTCTCGATTTCGAGTTGAGTGAGCCATACCTTGTCATGATCGGGACCCTAGAACCTGAGATAGGAATGCACCCCCTGGTGGTCAAACTTGAAACTAAAATTGATATATCCTGTCAATGTCAAATTGAATGAATCAAACCATGTTGTGATGGGACCCATAGAACTCGAGTTAGTTCCAAAATCCATTAATTTCCCCTTCCACTGCCAGGGGCGCACTCTGTTCTATATGAACATAACTGCCCCTGGTGGTGAAAATAAAATCAGTAAGTTCTATCGAGGTCGAGTCGAATGAGCTAAACTGCATCACGATTAGGAATGCACAGCCTGTGGCCCGTGATGGGTAACTGGTGGCCCGCAGAGGCCATACATGCCAACCTATCCAAAAATTTCGAATTTCCTTAATAATTCGTGAGAAAAATGCGCAAATTTTGTCCATAGATCGTAGGAAAATATTAATTTCATTGATCAGGTGCATAAAATTATGAATTGCATCGACTGGATGCAAATTTTGTCGAATGGGCATGGAAAAATCACAAATTTCGCCATTTTGTCGCTAGAAAAAAAAACGCAAATTTCAATAATTGGTCAACAGAAACCAGAGATGCCAAAATCGGTAATTCTGGAGTTGTAAATTTTGTCAATCACTCAAAATCTTGAATTTTGTAAATCAGTTGAAAAAACCTGCAAATTTTGTCGATAAGGCACTTAAAATCGCAAATTTCATGGATCGAGCAACGAATTTCATCGAATGGCATGGAAAGATCGCGAATTTCAACGAACAGTCGCGGAAAAAATTTGCAAATTGTCCATAGATTGTGGGAAAACATTATGAATTTTGTCTATCGGTTCTGCAAAATTATGAATTTTGTCGATAGGCATGGAAAATCGCAAATTTCGTATATTGGGCGTGGAAAAATCAAGAATTCCATCGAATGTTTGTGAAAAAAAATGAAAATTTTGCCATTGTCTAGAGAAGAAAAATTGTGAATTTCATTAAATGGCCGACAGAAAGCATATCAGTTGAAAATCACGAATTTTGTCAATCAGGCACAGTAAAAACATGAATTTTGTGGATCGGGAGAAGGAAAATCATAAATTTTGTTGAACGCATGCATAAAAATCATGAATTTTGTTTATCGGGCATATAAAAATCATTAATTTCGTCAAACGGATCCATAAAAATCAAGAAAGTCATCAATCGGGTGCGTAAAAATCTTGAATTTCATCGATCAGGCGTGTAATAATATAGGACAAAATTGCCATTCGCCAATCGGCGAGTAATACTGAAAATTTGGCGACTGACTTTACTGCCACCACTGGTCAAACTTAATAGTCCCAATTGCGATGATTGAACGGAAAAAGATTTTTTCCCCGCTGTCGCTCGACAAATTTCGAAATCATTTGGCGAATTTCACGATTTTTTTCCCGAAATTTATTGACGGATTGTGACTTTTTTTCTTCTCGAAGCCATTCGACGATATTTGAAAAAATTTTCCCCTGAAACCAGTTGATGAATTTTGTGATTTTTCCACTATCAATGAATTTTGTGATTTTTCTGCTATCGATTGATGAATTTCGTGATTTATCGACTATCGATTAATGAATTTCACGACTTTTTCCATGAACGAACAAATTGTGCACTTTTTTTCCACTGCTATTCGACGAATTTTGCAATTCCGTTCCGCGATTGTTAGACAAATTTCACTATTTTTCTCCCGAGATCATTTGATGAATTTTGTGATTTTTTCCCCCTGAACGTATTTGACGAATTTCTCTAATTTTTTCACGACATTTAGACATAATTAATTTTTTTCCTGCAATGCCTGATTTCTTTCCCGAGATCATTTGACGAATGTCGTGATTTCTTTCCCAACACTATTTGATAAATTTCGCTGTTTATTCCACAATCGTTTGACAAATTTCTTAAATTTTTTATCAAGTATTTGTAAATTTGTTATTGGTCATTGCTGAAAAACAGGAGTAAAAATATCCATGTACGGGCCAGTGGTCAATGAGTAAAAAAGTTGAAACCTATACATAAAAGTTGAACCTATACATAAAAATCATGAATTTTTTAGAACGGGCACATAAAAATCACAATTTTGTCAAGTAGCCGCATAAAAATCACAAATCCATCTACCGTAAAATACCGTTAATCCGCCCTTCCCGATTAAGCGCCCCCTTCCCACTTTGTATACAAATTGGAAAATTCAAAAAATCCCGAGAAAGCGCCCTCCCCCAAAAGAAATTTCGCCATGCTCGTCAAGATCAACACCAAAAATTTTATCTCACGAGCGTTTTTTTTTCCCGACGATTCTTTGATATATCGCAAACGTGTACAAACACAAAAGTAACATACACAACCTCAACTATTGTCAATCTGAAAAAGCAATATAACCAAACATTAGTTTTGCTGCAAATTTATTTCCATGGCGATATGAAGGTAATAAAAATATCGATAGTGAAAATTTCTCATGAAATAAGTTTAAAAATGTGTATTTGATGTTGTGCGTGTAATATTTTGATTAAAAAAGAATCTATTTATTTTATCAAAGAATTTATAGTTGTATTTAACGTTATTATGAAAACCAATCACAAAAAATTTATCGATTGAAACGATATCGATTGAATTGATTGATTGATCAATAGATGGCGCCACAGTCGAATTTGTAGCGTATTTTTGTGATACCAATGTTTTTCGTTTTAAAAATCTGGCAACACTACCAATTCGTTCTGTATATTCTCAATTTTTGTGATTTGTATTATTTATTTAGCATTTATAGATACGAAATCATGATCTAAAAAAAAAACGGTTATTTAATCTGCCTAATTTACAACAGATACCGACACCATGTAAAATGTTACTAGTTCTAAAAAGTATTTCAGACCATTTTCCACTGCAACTTCTCAGTGTTTTTTAATTATTTTAAATTATTAAGTTCCTTTTATTTTTCTGTTACCATATTAATGACAGATATTAGTGTTGTTATTTATCTAAATGCATTCCAGTTTTAAAGTTTCTGAAATCCAGAATTTTCTATAATCTGAAATCGCCATTAATCATGAAGTTATACTGTTTTTCTATTTTGTATATCATTTTTTTGTTCAAAATGTTTCTCTTTTGTCACTTTATTAAAATAATGTATGCTTTGCGACGATCGACCATTTTAGCATCTCCCCCCACCACCACCCATAAATATCATATACTACAATTTTAATACCGTGTAAGCGCCCCCCCTGATTATTTTACGATTTTCCGTCGTGTTTAGGGGGGCGGATTAATGGGATTTTACGGTAGTGAACATTAGTATTCTTCCAAATTTGCAACCGAACAGTGCTGTATGTATGGATAATGCTAATTATCCCCCCCCCCTACCCAACATCTCCTCGAAACAAAATTCTCTCTGTGCTAAGTGATGGTGGTCCTCGACAACCCAACAATTTTTTAAGTGGCCCTTCTCCTAAAAAGATTGGGCACCTCTACTATCTATTAACAATAAATTAACCTATCGCTTGTGTCATGTATTCATGAGCGGTGATTGCAATGCAAATTCTTGTTTACAAGAATAAGACTCATATTAGGTATTTTATTATTTATTTATTGTTTGTTTACTTATTTTGATTTGATTTTCTTGTCCTTTTAGAAATTGACTTTAGATTGTTACTGTTACGGTTGGTTTCAACAAATTTTTTTTTTTTAATCTACATTAATTATTTAAATCACTTTCTCCACATTTATTTAAAAGCACTCTTTTTTTCTGTTTCTAATAAAAATTTAAATAAATAAAAGTAATTGTAATAATTATAATAAAATCAGTTTTTATTTTTTCTTCTTTCTTTTTCTTTTTGCAAAGTAATTTCAACGTTTATAGTCTAACGTAGCTTCCTGTTTTTCAAATACGAAAAGCAGACAGCAAGGGAGGGATGTTTTGTCAGTAGACTGCACAGGTGGAAAATTTGGAGTCATCTAGTCTGACTTTGATATAAGAATGACCGACCGCCCTGTATAAGAATTACGTTATCTTATGAGTGTACTATACACGCAATTAGGCTTTGTAAGTTTACGTCAGGCTTCAATTGGCTCTGCTATCAGGCGGATAGCTGGCGCCCATGTAAACAGAGGCTAACAGGACCCCCCTTCAGCACACGCCATGGGGGTGATGCATGGTTTCCTTCCCCCATGAAGCGGCCGGCAGAGTGGAGCGGCAAGCTGTAGTCTTCACGATGAGTCCATTTTTCCTTTTGTTTCCATTCCCGTACCCCTGGCAGAGTGGATCGGTCCCGTTTTTCGCGGGAGAATGAATTTTTACGACACTTGTTGCTTGGCCAAGAGACCTGTCGTTTGACTCATAAAAAAAATTCGACTTATTACGGGGCTCGAAGATTGGCCTGTGGGCTGGATCGCGAAGTTGTTGAAGGCGGACAGGTTTCTGGAAGATTTTTTTTTTTGAGAGTGGGGCATTGATGGCCCTACATTAACCATCCTAAATCATGATGTTATGATGAAAAGAGGCTATAAGGGCATTTTCGAATTGCGGATCTATAACTGTTAACGAGAAATTAAGAAGAAGATATGTGTAGCCTATTTTTTTTTTGGCATAGTGGCGCCAAGATTATGACTTCTTAACCATCAGAAGTGATCATAGATATTGAACTAAACCGGTCGTTAGAAGTCGTAGTGTTCTGAGTTACGGTGATGGCTATCTTCGAATAAAACACATGCTTCAGGAAGGTGAAATTACTGACTCCGACGGTGAAGTTCTGGACCGTAGAACGATTTTCCCCTCCGGACTAGATGATGGACCTAGTAGTTGATGGCAAGTGATGCAGTGAGATGAGAGGATTGATGAATGTTAGCTTGAAACCACGTCTGAATTTTTCCCCAGCCTGAATACTCCAGCTTAAGTGCTTCATCAGATTTTGAAAAAGGAGGAAATGCTCCTAAGTGCTCATTGACTAAAATTGTAGAACTCTCTACCTGTTGTAAGTACTATTTGCATAGTTTTTCTTTTTATTTATTTGTACCTCTTTAAAAAAAAAAAAAAAAAAAATATATGTTTGCTATACCAGAGTTTAAAAGTGAAATGAATATCTTTGGATAATTTCAATAAGAATAAACATTATGAACAGAAATAGTCTGTAGGTTAATATGTAATGTTTGTATGTTTGAACGACCATTAAATGGTAATATGATGGTAATTTTAAAAATATGATGTGTAATTTAAAAGTAACCAGTGAGTGGTTTCAACTTAAAAGATCAGCTGTTATATTGTTTTATTAAGATTATTTTTGATAACTTAGTTGCTTCATTATTTTAAATGTTCAAATAAATTGTGTTTTTTTTTTGTTTATTATCAAAGATGGTATGTTTTTCTTTGTATAAATCTCTAAATAATTAAATTTTTATATTCACAGTAGACCTATAAGAATGGCCTAACCTTTCTGTGATTAATAAAAAAAAAAAAAAAAAGGAGAGAAAATTCAACTTTATTAAATTAGGACTTTAAAATTTCTTAAGTTTAAATTCATAACTGACTGTTTTAATGAACATAAATTGAAGTTCACTCAATGTTATACAATCGTATTTTTGATCTTGATTTAAGGATGGATAGATTATTAAGTGAAACAGTAATATTAAATTTAATTTCATAAAATGTTAAATTAAGCTTTAACTCTCCTCTTTCAGAAACATTGTTTTTCTAAAATAAACACCAAAATTGTTTTATTTTAAAAAGTAAAAAAAAAAAAAAAAAAAAAAAAATATCCAGTCATTATACACCACTATACGATTCTTGGTTAACCGATCGGATCTTGTTCAGAATCTCTATGGTTGTTCTAAAATTTTAGTACATCATCATATCCCTATTCTATTAACGGATTTAACTCTTTCCCCTTTTGGTCCTCATATTGGAGGAATTTCAGGTTGTCTGCATTTTTCCAAATTATATGATGATTACACTTTTGTTAATTTAATGTGTATAGAGATTTGAGCTTGATCGGGTTGGAGTGGAGTTGGGTGTTCTTTGTGCAATCCAGTATGCTACTTGATTTAGAAATCTGTTGCCCCTTACTACATTTAATATTGTCTTAAAATGATGAGTTCAAAATTATCATTGTTGTATTAACCTATTCGGATTCTTAAGTTTTGATATTTTGATTAGTTTAATATAATTTGCTACCTTTTCCATGGCAACAGATTTCAGTGGAGCTAATCAGGGTATACTTATTTTTTTCTAAATATTTAATTGTCAAGTGAAGATTGTGTAATAAATGAGCTTTTTAAGTTTAAGTAAGTTGTGTTTTAGAAAGAACCCCAAAACCACCACAACAAATGGAGCCGTAACAATTCGGTCTCTGGGTTATTGATTTTTTTTTACTTGTATGTATTTATGTATCAAAGAGCAACTGGGTGTTTTTGCAATTAAAATTTTATTTATATGTTCAAGTGTAAAAAGAGGTCTAGGCTCTCTCTCTGTGCTAGTAAGCTACAATTCCCAGTCAAAATTATGTCTTGTGAGCATAACCTTTTCTTATTTACAAAAAGCATAGTCCTGTACTTAAGTTTTATGTATTTATAAGGTTTTCCTTTCCCCTCTCTTTTTCTCATTTTTAAGTTGCCCCCCCCTTTTTTCATTTTCTTTTTGGTTTGTTTGTCATTTTCTAACTCTAACTATGGCTGATAAGCACTCGGAAGCAATTGCCACTATTCAGCGAAAAAATGCTTTAGTGGATAATTTGTCAAACATTCCCCCATTCAATGGAGAGGCCAGCTCAGTCTGCTTCTCAGATTTTTCTGAGAAATTTGAGAGTTTTGCCAAATTATTCGACTGGAATGAGGAGGAGAAAAAATTCGTTTTGTTAGCTAGATTATCAGGAGCTGCTTCTAGGCGAATAAAAATTCACAAAGCAAAAACATCTGATGAGCTATTAAAAATCTTAAAAGAGAGTTATACTTCACAGGCCACACCAGATGTTGTCCTCAGTCATTTTTTAAATTTTAAACAGCCACCCAATATGAGTGTTCAGGAGTTTTATGACAAGGCATATGATATGTCATTAAGAGCCCTTGTAATTGAAGGTATCCAGGGTGAAGTAGTCGATAAAAGCCGAACGGCTCTACTACACTCCATGCTGTTGAGCAATCTTACACCAGAAGTGCGAAAGGGGGTAATTGCGAGAAATCCACAATCCCCAGAAGAGGTCCTCAAAATTGCGCTTCTTGAGGAAAAGGCTTATAGGAGCATTAACCCTTTCTACAACCACCGCGAGGAAATTCTCAACCCTAATTTGACCCAAAACCTACCCTGTGCTGCAGTTTTTCAGCAAGATAGCTCACAAAAGAAGGAGATAGACCAACTAAAATCTCAAATTGATGTTTTAGCAGCTAAGATAGACAGTTTAGTTGATCTTAGGGCTAGGGATGTACAGGAGAAAAACCAAGAGGTAAGACCCGTAACCTGCTATAGGTGCTCCGTACAAAGCCACTATGCCAGAGATTGTCCACTAAATTTTGTCGACTATAATTTTAGAAGGGGAGGTGGTCAAAATTTCAGGAGCCGTGGGCAAAATTATAGAAACAGAGGTGAAAATCCTAGAGGGAACCACAATCAGCGAGGCGGATATAGGGGAAGAAGAGGTGGTTATTACCAAAACAATAGGAGCACAGCTGCGAACAGAAATGAAGTGCAGGCGGTAAATAACACCCCAGTAGCTAACAGTGAAAGTGAGGCTTTAAACTATTAGTGGCCGGATCAAATGTGGTCAAGTCGATCCCCAACAGGCCCCTGGACCCCCCAACTGTGTATAGTATGTTTCAGCCCCAATCATATACATTACCAACTGCAAGAATTTACATAAATAAAGTTTGCCTGAATGCACTATGTGACACTGGTTCGGCAATTAATCTCCTGAGTGGTACTGATTGTAACTATTTAGAGAATTTTGAAATGGAGAATTGCAATATCCCCATTATGACTGTCACCGGTGAGAAAGTTCACCTAAATAAGAAAGTATTTTTAAAATTTGTTTTTGATAATGTTCAATGTCAAGCTGAATTCTATGTAGTGGAAGGTAAATTAGCAGAGGAATTTAATATGATTTTGGGAATGCCATTTTTGAAAGAGTACCGGGCAAGTATAAATTGTGATACAAATGCTGTCGCTCTTAAAGTGCCAGTTTCAGGCCAATGTAAACAAAGCGTAGAAACCCCAAGTAATACTTCAGGGTGTAATACTTGTCTTGCTACTAATTCTGTAAATATTTCTAACTCTGTATATAGTGTAAATTCTAATAATAATTGTATAAATAATGATTGTGTTAAAAATAATTCTGTAAATATAAAATGTGTCAACAAAGTAGGGGAGAATTCAAAAAGTAGTAATGCCAATAGCCCTCCTGAAAATTGTGCATGTGAGAAAGTTCATGACTCAGTTAATATTGAAAATGGGAATCATAGTAGTGAAAATATGGTAGTTCAGGACCCGCAGTTGAGTAATATGGGAAAAGATGTTGAGATAGTCATTCAAACTGAGTCAGATAAGGAAGTTGAAAGTGTTGCGCAGAACTTCTGCATGCAAACAACATCAGGCGGTAGCTCTGAGGGTAATAACACTGAAAATTTTTCAAGTATTCAAAGTGTCGACAACATTCTTTCAGCAGCGAGTCAGGTAACTCAGGGTAATTTAGCTGAAGAGACTACTGAAATTTGTAATATTGATGAAAGTGAAGATTTGGTAAGTATAGAGGATAAGGTACCTGAAGTCGAGGAGGAGAGCAATGAAGATAGCAGTAGTGATAAAACCAATAAAAATAAAAATATAAGTTTCGCTGTGTTATGTAGCAAAATTTCAATTCCCCCGCAGTCAAAAATGTTAGCCCAGGTTAAAAGTTATAAGGAAAATTTTATTAAGGAAAATGATATTGTTATGTTAGAACCTTTGGCGAAAAATTTAAATCAAGGTCTCCTTACCTCCAGAGCCATTTGCACTAAAGAACATGGCCTATATATCTCATTTGCAAATTTTTCAGACAATAGTATTCATTTAAATAAAGGAACCTTTGTTGCCAAAATTCAAAAATGTGTAGACCAGTCAAATATACCCGTAACTGATAATAAATTAACCTATAATATAAATTTGGCCCCTCCAATTGGTGACTTTGATCACGCTGATCTCACTTGGAGCTCTGAAATTAATTTAGATCATTTAGAACCCCCATTAAAACTTAAAATGCAAAATTTTCTAGACAAAAACAAAGATGTATTTGCAGCATCGGTCTTAGATTTACCCGGCTGTGATACAATCCCGCATGAAATTAACTTAACTTCAAATAAACCAGTTAAAGGCAAAGCTTATAGAGTCCCCTACAAATTACGTCAAGAAATGGAAGACCAACTTAATACTTTGTTACAGGCGGACATAATTTCCCCTTCCATGTCTGAATTTGCTTCTCCGGTTATTCTGGTTCGGAAATCAGACGGTTCCTATCGACTTGCTGTTGACTACAGAAGATTAAATAAAAATCTTGTTAAAGATGCTTACCCAATACCTAACATTACCGACTCTGTTGATGCTTTAAGTGGGGCTAAATTTTTTTCAACGCTAGATTTAACTAGTGGGTTTTTTCAACAGGTTATTCGCCCAGAGGATAGGCATAAAACTGCTATAATCACCCACAAAGGACTTTTTGAGTGGACCCGTAACTGTTTTGGGCTCTCAAATTCAGGTAACAGTTTCCAAAGACTTATGAATGCTATTTTCGGTGATTTAGGCAATCTTGGAATTCTTGTTTATATCGACGACATTGTAATTGCCTCCAGTGATGTTAATTCTCATTTTGAGAAGCTTAGCATGGTCTTTGAAAGGTTAAGACTGCATAAACTTAAACTTAAGCCCAGTAAATGCACTTTCCTTTCGAATAAAATACAATATCTAGGTTTTGAGATTTGTAGTGGCCAAGTATCACCTATCAATAAAAATATTGCCGTAATAGAAAATTTTAAACCTCCAACTACCCGAAAGGCTGTTAGGTCATTTATTGGAACTCTATCTTTCTATAGGAGATTTATACCAGATTTTACTAAGAGAGCTAAAAATCTAATCAACTTAACGAAAGAGACAGGAAAATTTTCGTGGAATGAAGATGCACAGAAAGAATTTGAAGACCTTAAAATGGCTCTTATTTCTAAACCATGTCTTGCACTCCCTGATTTTGAGAAAGAATTCCATTTATATACTGATGCCAGTGGCGAAGCATTAGGGGCAGTGTTATCACAATTAGATGAAAATAACATGCTCCATCCTGTTGCCTTTGCCAGCAGAAAATTGAAAGATGCTGAGACCCGCTACTCCACCACTGAAAGGGAATTACTAGCTTTAGTTTGGGCTACTGCCCACTTCAAATGTTACATTGCTAATACCCATTTTTTCATCTATACAGACCACGCGCCTCTAACATTTATGTTAAAAATTCACGACCCTACATCTCGCATGGCTAAATGGATCTGCACTCTCTCAGACTTTAATTTTACAATCAAGTTTGTTAAAGGTAAGTGTAACAGTGTCGCAGATTTCCTTTCGAGGTATGTCAACAATGATAACTCCAATGATACTGTTAATTGTAATTTTTGTATACAAGTCGAAAAGGAAGTTACTTTTATGCCTCATTCTAATCTACTTGAAAAAATTGGTGAATTACAAAAATCAGACAAGAAATGCTGCGAGATTGCAAGAAAACTAGACCAAGGTGTAGAAATTGCTCCTAAATACATGAAATTTTTTTTTAGAGATGACATTTTAGTTTGTGAGGATACAAGGGAGTCAGCTATTTTGAATAAATCTGTAAAGTTAGTCGTGCCAAAAGAATTGGTTACTCAAGTTTTTGCACTAACACATGAGTCCCTAGCGGCTTGTCATCAAGCCTTTCAAAAGACCATTGATCGCATTCGTGAGCACTTCTATTGGCCAGGAATGTCGTCAGATGTCAAGCATCTAGTGGAGTCATGTATTAGTTGCCAGCAGAAGAGAGCTTATAGAGCGAACCAGCTCGCCCCTCTGCAACGTATGCCGACCCCCCAGTTTCCCATGAACAAGGTTCATTTGGATCTCATTGGACCCTTACCGCAAACTTTTTCGGGAAATAAGTATATTGTCGCATATATAGATTCATTTACTAAGTGGCCAGAAGCATATGCGGTTAGTTCAACCACTTCAGATGTCATTGCGGACACTTTAGCTGATTTCATATCACGCTACGGTGCGCCCTGTTTTATTACGACGGACAACGCGAAGAATCTAATTTCAGATGCGATAGAGCACGTATATAAAATGTTTGGTATTAATCATATTAAGACCTCATCTTATCACCCGGCTGGCAACTCGCAAGTGGAGAGACAGAATCGTACTCTTAAAAATGCACTTTGTCACATAGTCAACCAAAATCAATCTGACTGGGACACTAAACTCAAATTTGCACTACTAGCTAGGCGTTCAGCTGTCCACTCTTCAACTAAACTTAGCCCAGCTGCAGTTATGTATGGCAGAAATATGAATCTACCATATAATCTCTTTTCTCAACCACCTTCTTTTAATTATAATGATGCACCCTCTTTTTGCGAACTCTTAATCCCAGCTCTTCAAAAAGTATACACTGAAGTACATAGTAATTTAATTAAAGTTTCTGAGCAGCAGGAAAAATACCGTGAAAAGACAGCTGTTGATAAAAATTTTAAAATAGGAGATCTTGTGTGGTTATTTACACCCACAGTCGCCCCTGGTAATACAAAAAAATTAAGCAAGCAAAATAATGGTCCTTTTACTATAATTGAGAAGCTAAATGAGGTTAATTTTAAAATAGCGCTAGTTGCTAATCTCAAAAATTGTCAGGTTGTCCATGTTGACAGGTTGTCTTCTTTCAAAGACAGACTCCCCATCTGGTCCAGTAAACCAAAACAAACAATTGGCCTGGGATCGACTGAAAACGTGACCATCGATTCACCACACCAACCACGCGATTCTCCTCCTGTACGCAGGTGTAAGCGTAACCGATTCATTCCCTGGGCACCATATGATAGTAACCGCGCACCAGCAGTAGTGAACGTCAACAATAACGAAACTCCGGTAGCGCCGGAAGTGGAGGAAACAGACAGCGACGCGACTGAAATCATAAATCCCTCTCCCCCCCCTCCCAGTTTTCCGGAGATTGCAGCGGCAGAGAATAACGAGATGTGCGTAAATAAAAATTTAGCAATGGCAGAAGGCAGTGAAATGCGCGTAGGTAAAAATTCAGCCACGGCAGAAAGCAGTTCAACTGCTGAGCACAGCGATTCGCGCAGGTCTCGTTCATCGATTCGTCCAGCTGCTAAATCGAATAGAAGTAGTCGTTCAATATCGATTTATAGAACCGACTATTCGCTACGGGATAGAAGAGACCGTCCGAGTTATAAATACTAACTACCTTTTTTCGTTATTCAAGCATTTTTATTCAATTTTATCTTGTTTATTTGTATTTATTTATAGTTTAGTTAATGTGTATGTATATTTAATTATTTTTTTTTGACATTTTTAAAACGGAACTTAGTTTTTCTAGCGTATTAAAGGTTTGTTTTGGTTGTGTGTTGATACTCTCATGTAGGCATTTTTAACCCTTTTTATGCCTATACTTAAGGTTTTTGTCTGTTTTATGGTAGATTATGTGGTATATACCCGTCCGCACCCCGTTTTCGTAGATTTTGGGTATATTTTTGCAAAAAAAAAAAAAGAAACGAATGTAATTTTTGTTACTTTAAAATTTTTTTAGGATGTTGTGTTTTGTATGCCCTTTTGCCGAGGTAGATCTGTTTAGTTCAGTTTTTTTTAATGCATCAGTGTTTTGTATATAACTTTTTAAGTATGTGTTTACCTTAATTTCTACATTTTAACTAGATAGATTTATTATTTACTATACAGTTTGTGGTTTTATTTGAGCTTAAACTTTAAGGAGTGTGGGCCCTTTTTCTTTTTCTAGTACATACTGTCTCATGTACATGCCTGTATGTTGTTGTGTGTGGCTAAAAGTGCTAAAATTAACTATTTTATTTATTTTACTTCCTATTTTTGTGGAATGTGTGTTTTCCTTCCTGGTGATATATGTCACCACCCCTGTTTTTTATTTTATTTTGTGGAATGTTTTCCCTGTAGTGCCCAAAAGGCCCGAAACTGCTTTTTGCTATAAGTAGCACAGAGGCAGAGATACTCTTTCCCATGCACATTACTTGTACGTGCATTTGTAAAATCTACATAATATCCCGAATCATTAGACTGTGTTCGAAAACAAACATGTGTTCTCATATAAAATTGTTACAATTGTGTGCGTAATTCTCTAACATGGTCTGTGATACCATAATTTGTGTCTTACAGATGTATATGTATATATTTTTTTTTGTGTGTCACCAGTTGCTCTTGTGTATTTTTGTATAATAGAATTAATATGTGTTTTACAAATTTCATTGACATTTACAGTGTTGTAACTATGATATTACTAGTACTTATTTACATTAATAGATAGTGTTGTAATATACTGTGATGCCAATTATTGAAGTTATGTATATAAGCAGTATAGTGACAATAAATCAGTGGGCACTTCTCTTCTTTTTCGGCTAATTTTTTTTTTTCAAAATTCAATTTATGTATTATTTACAGTTCTGTTGCCAGAAGTCTCAGGAAGGATGCAGTTATGCGTAGGAATGACAGTAGTAGGGAAGTGAGGTTTCACAATCAGGTGGAACATGTGTTCTTTTACAGGTGCAGAAAATATCTTGGTCATTTTAGTGGTAAAATCAGCCTTGTGGTCCCTCCTCTGGTAGTACTCTTTTATGGTCATGTTTCAGGTAATATTTTAGGTAATGGTTTCTACGGATGTGCGAGCTCTGGTTGTATATATCCGGAATATATTGTCAGGGTGGTATTTCAGCGGTGAACTCTCTGGATCCCGTCCCGGATCGATGTATGATCTGTGTTTGTGGGTCAGTTTTTTCAGTGTTGAGGTCCCAGCATGCCATGTGGTACCAAGTTACCTTTCAAAAAAATAATTTGTTTTCTCAAAAAAAAATTTTTTTTTAATGAGCCGGGGGGAGCAATCTTGTTACGGTTGGTTTCAACAAATTTTTTTTTTTTAATCTACATTAATTATTTAAATCACTTTCTCAACATTTATTTAAAAGCACTCTTTTTTTCTGTTTCTAATAAAAATTTAAATAAATAAAAGTAATTGTAATAATTATAATAAAATCAGTTTTTATTTTTTCTTCTTTCTTTTTCTTTTTGCAAAGTAATTTCAACGTTTATAGTCTAATGTAGCTTCCTGTTTTTCAAATACGAAAAGCAGACAGCAAGGGAGGGATGTTTTGTCAGTAGACTGCACAGGTGGAAAATTTGGAGTCATCTAGTCTGACTTTGATATAAGAATGACCGACCGCCCTGTATAAGAATTACGTTATCTTATGAGTGTACTATACACGCAATTAGGCTTTGTAAGTTTACGTCAGGCTTCAATTGGCTCTGCTATCAGGCGGATAGCTGGCGCCCATGTAAACAGAGGCTAACAGGACCCCCCTTCAGCACACGCCATGGGGGTGATGCATGGTTTCCTTCCCCCATGAAGCGGCCGGCAGAGTGGAGCGGCAAGCTGTAGTCTTCACGATGAGTCCATTTTTCCTTTTGTTTCCATTCCCGTACCCCTGGCAGAGTGGATCGGTCCCGTTTTTCAAGCAGCGCGGGAGAATGAATTTTTACGACACTTGTTGCTTGGCCAAGAGACCTGTCGTTTGACTCGTAAAAAAAATTCGACTTATTACGGGGCTCGAAGATTGGCCTGTGGGCTGGATCGCGAAGTTGTTGAAGGCGGACAGGTTTCTGGAAGATTTTTTTTTTGAGAGTGGGGCATTGATGGCCCTACATTAACCATCCTAAATCATGATGTTATGATGAAAAGAGGCTATAAGGGCATTTTCGAATTGCGGATCTATAACTGTTAACGAGAAATTAAGAAGAAGATATGTGTAGCCTATTTTTTTTTTGGCGTAGTGGCGCTCCAAGATTATGACTTCTTAACCATCAGAAGTGATCATAGATATTGAACTAAACCGGTCGTTAGAAGTCGTAGTGTTCTGAGTTACGGTGATGGCTATCTTCGAATAAAACACATGCTTCAGGAAGGTGAAATTACTGACTCCGACGGTGAAGTTCTGGACCGTAGAACGATTTTCCCCTCCGGACTAGATGATGGACCTAGTAGTTGATGGCAAGTGATGCAGTGAGATGAGAGGATTGATGAATGTTAGCTTGAAACCACGTCTGAATTTTTCCCCAGCCTGAATACTCCAGCTTAAGTGCTTCATCAGATTTTGAAAAAGGAGGAAATGCTCCTAAGTGCTCATTGACTAAAATTGTAGAACTCTCTACCTGTTGTAAGTACTATTTGCATAGTTTTTCTTTTTATTTATTTGTACCTCTTTAAAAAAAAAAAAATATATATATATATATGTTTGCTATACCAGAGTTTAAAAGTGAAATGAATATCTTTGGATAATTTCAATAAGAATAAACATTATGAACAGAAATAGTCTGTAGGTTAATATATAATGTTTGTATGTTTGAACGACCATTAAATGGTAATATGATGGTAATTTTAAAAATATGATGTGTAATTTAAAAGTAACCAGTGAGTGGTTTCAACTTAAAAGATCAGCTGTTATATTGTTTTATTAAGATTATTTTTGATAACTTAGTTGCTTCATTATTTTAAATGTTCAAATAAATTGTGTTTTTTTTTTGTTTATTATCAAAGATGGTATGTTTTTCTTTGTATAAATCTCTAAATAATTAAATTTTTATATTCACAGTAGACCTATAAGAATGGCCTAACCTTTCTGTGATTAATAAAAAAAAAAAAAAAAAGGAGAGAAAATTCAACTTTATTAAATTAGGACTTTAAAATTTCTTAAGTTTAAATTCATAACTGACTGTTTTAATGAACATAAATTGAAGTTCACTCAATGTTATACAATCGTATTTTTGATCTTGATTTAAGGATGGATAGATTATTAAGTGAAACAGTAATATTAAATTTAATTTCATAAAATGTTAAATTAAGCTTTAACTCTCCTCTTTCAGAAACATTGTTTTTCTAAAATAAACACCAAAATTGTTTTATTTTAAAAAGTAAAAAAAAAAAAAAAAAAAAAAAAAAAATATCCAGTCATTATACACCACTATACGATTCTTGGTTAACCGATCGGATCTTGTTCAGAATCTCTATGGTTGTTCTAAAATTTTAGTACATCATCATATCCCTATTCTATTAACGGATTTAACTCTTTCCCCTTTTGGTCCTCATATTGGAGGAATTTCAGGTTGTCTGCATTTTTCCAAATTATATGATGATTACACTTTTGTTAATTTAATGTGTATAGAGATTTGAGCTTGATCGAGTTGGAGTGGAGTTGGGTGTTCTTTGTGCAATCCAGTATGCTACTTGATTTAGAAATCTGTTGCCCCTTACTACATTTAATATTGTCTTAAAATGATGAGTTCAAAATTATCATTGTTGTATTAACCTATTCGGATTCTTAAGTTTTGATATTTTGATTAGTTTAATATAATTTGCTACCTTTTCCATGGCAACAGATTTCAGTGGAGCTAATCAGGGTATACTTATTTTTTTCTAAATATTTAATTGTCAAGTGAAGATTGTGTAATAAATGAGCTTTTTAAGTTTAAGTAAGTTGTGTTTTAGAAAGAACCCCAAAACCACCACAACATTACTTAAATGGTGAGATGATTGTCAATTACCTGTTTTATCTATAAAAATGATACAAGGTAAGGAAATTGCATCGTGTCGAGTGAATATTTAGGAAGTATTTTAAAACCCGCAGACTAAAGAAGATTTGTGTTTTACTTGTTAGCTATATTTTGCAACTCTCCAAATTACTGCAATGTAAATATAGTATGAAGTTAACTTTCCTCTGTTGTATAGCTAATTTTATTGGAAAAAAACCCTGAAAATGCATTGTTGTAGTAATCAATTATTTTTGCAGTTGTGTAAATTCTGTCATAACAATTTTCAACTAAGGGAAATCTTACATTGGACATTTAATCACAGTATTTTAAATAAGAAAACTTAAAATATTTGCAAATTAAAGAAATGAAAAGAGATTTTGTTTAAAATTACATCTAAAGATTTTTTTTTTTTTACAAAAAATGCAAAATTCGCCAGTCGTTCGGGAAATTATCACAAAATTCTACTAATAAAATGGGACTGTAAAGAAACCGGTTCAAAATGTGTCCTTTTTAAAAATTAAATTCCATCCCAGCAGCCCTGCTGTTATGTTAGTCGAGCACTAGCTGATCGACAAAATTTTTTAATCTCGCCAACTTTTTTTTTCTGACCAATCTTTAACATAAGCTAATAAAGTATAGCCAACATTTTAACATTGCTATATAGTATCTTAAAAAACTTACTTAAAAATAGCTGAAATATAATCTTGATAAAATACGTAAACACAAACATATCAATACAAATAACAAAATCTCATGTAATCGGGTAGGGGAGACCGGTACACAGTGGACCACTTTTTCAGTTAAATTTTTTTTTCTCTTTAACAGACTGACCAATCTGTATGAAAATATTTTTGAATATTCCTTAAACCTTCTTACATCCATCATAATTTTCTCACAACATAGTTTTCAATACATTAAAAAAAATATATATATATACACTGGTCCACCCACCAGGGTACAGTGGACCACTATTAGGTATTATCTAAAATATAATATAAATCTATTTTTCATTAATCTAATTCTTTTTTGTTGCCTCTTCATTCGCAAAATAACATAGTAATATAAATTTTGAAACAAAAACAAAAAATTAATTATATTTTGAAAATAATAACAGATTAATACAGGAACAATTGCAATTTAGTTGAAGTTATTACTTAAGTACAAAAAAAATCAGCTCACAATAACATTTGCAAATGAAATTCCAAAATACTTATCAGTAAGATTGAGCCTGGAATTTTCAAGAAATAATTTTGGGTCTGCGAGCAACATTATGAAATCATTGACATCAACAGCAGATTCATCTACAGTTTCGGGAGAAATAAACTGATTTCCATTCAATTTGCATCTCATGAATCTTACTTGAATAGAATCATCAACAATTAAGACTACAGTTATATTTATCAAAGGCAGTAAATACAAAACAAAATATTTCTTACTATGTTAAAAAAATTGTTATTTTTATTTGTTTACTTTATTTTACAGTTAATTCTACTTTAAAACAATCTTTCTTTATAGAAAACAATTATTACATATTTTGAACATTCTGCATTAGAGGAGCAGAGTGGATTGTGGACCACTGTGCCCCAGGAGTGGGTGGTCCACTGTACCCCATGTTGAAGTTCAATAAATAATCATATTAATATTGTTTATAGCTTTCTTTTAAACATAATAACTTTAAAGTAAAATAAAAACAAGTATCTTAGCTTTTCAAAAAGCTGTTTTATTTTATTTATCTACAACCTTTAATTACTAAAAAAATAAAAATATGATGATGAAAAATTTTACTTTTAGAAGCTCAAAACAACAAAGCAGGATAAAATAGTTCAATCTGAGCTAAACATACTTTCTGAAGGCTATAAATAATCATTGCAGTGCTGTTGTCTATTAGGATTTAAGAGAAGCTTAAAAAAAATTTAAATAAATAAAATATTAGGGGGTGGTCCACTGTGTACCGGTCTCCCCTATATTAATGATAGGCTTAGTCAATAAAAAAAATGTTAAAGTAAGCCATAACATAAATTAGAAACATTGTATTTCATAATGAAAACATCGTATGTAATTTTATATACAAAAAAGTGAAAACTTACGTTATATAAATTCCCTATATAATATACCAAAGTTTCATCACAATTAAACGTATTTCAATCACACTGAAATAAAAAGTTTTAGTTATTAAATTTGTGTGAGGTGAATGATGGGAAAGTTTGATTTGGAGAGTTGGAAAATATAGCTAACAAGTAAAAAACCAATCTTCTATCATCATCAGATATTTAAAAGACTTCTTTAAAAGATTCACTGATTATTTTTAACGATAAAACAGGTAATACTATTGACAATTATCTCACCATTTACGCCACTAAATCAAAAGACAATTTCTAAAAGGACAATCTAATCAAAATAAGTAAACAAACAATAAATAAATAAATAATAAAATACCTCATATGAGTGTTTGAACTTTGAAGGGGGGGGGGGGGCTATGAGACCTATAGCGGCAGGGCTGTCGTCTCGAATGATCCAAACCATATGAGTGTTATTCTTACAAAAACAGCATTCGAGACTCGTTGAAAACAAACAGATGATTGATTTGTTGATTAGAGGCTGTTTCAAATTAACTGATAAAATAAAAAAATCTGAATCTTTTTTTCCTTTAAAAAATGACAAATTAAATATATAAATAACAATTAAATTGTATATATATATAATTATAAAATATTTCAATATTTTAATCAAGGAATCTAAATATTTTTCGACTTAAAAGACTTGAAAAGATTTTGAAATAAGAAATTCTTTATTATAACAAAAAAGAAAAATATACAAACAATAATTTAATTTAATACATATATATTACATATTAAAAATTGCATTAAAAACTGTTTTCGTATTAAAAAAAAAAAAGAATCTAAATAGTTCTTCAGCCACATATGATTGCGAAATCGCCTTTAACTATAACCGTGATACCCATGAACATCCTGACCGCGCAGGAATAAAAAAGGGTGAAAAGGCCGAAAATCTTTAATGTTAGTCTACCAGAAAAAGCATAAGAAAAGAGTCCGATTTTGAAGCTGGATTATATAAAAAACAAGAGTTTTCCTACGTTAGCTCAAAATCTTACTCTCTTCATCTAAAAGCGATTAATATAATATATTAATTTTAAAAAAATCGTTCGATCCATTTTCGAGATAACACCTCTGTGCCCATTACACCATTACATTTTCCATTTTCGCTTAAAAATTGGTTTCCAGATCTCAAAATCTACTGCATGTAGAAATCTATAAATTTCAGGATAGAGTTAGGCCATAGATATAAGACTAATGTGAAAAAATCGAAACGGTATGCCTCATATTTACTGAGATATTAAATGTCGGCGTTTCGATTTTCCTTTGATGTCCTGCTAGCTGTATATATGAGAGTGACGGAATCTTCGGTTTTGGGCTTACGGTTTTCGCTGCGTCACTCAAGAGACTACCGTCTATTATGATCCAAAAATAAAAGTAATAATTCTGCTATTTAAATTTACATATAATTGGTTTAATTTCACTTCAAAACTGGTGGGTTATTTAAATGGGGGTTCACAGTCACAATAAAAAATTACGAAAATAAAATACGTAGGTAACATACAGGTTAAAATACCTTCGTAGTTAAAAATATTTAAATATAAGAATTAAACACGTACTTATTGGAGAAATTTTTGTATTATTTTACTTTCTACAAAAGAAAGTACAGTACGCAAGAAAAGAAAAAGAGATATATTATTCGCCTAATTGTTGGAGAGAAAACAAAGATAATGCGAAATACGTCTTCTTTCAATTAGATTTTTTTTTTTTTAATTGCTTAGAGAGCTGTTCTTATATTGCAATTGTAACACATTTTCAATACGGAAACCTAATTTTTACATATTTACCGGAAATTTTTATCTTAGAATATCAAACGGAAATCCACTAGTTTAGTAATTATGTAGATGTAAAATTTTGAAATTCTATTGCTATACACTTTTAATAGCTGCAAAGCAAACTGAAATACGTTTGAGAACATTCAAAACATTTTGACAACTTTAAAAAAAAAGGGGGAAAAAGAGAGAGAGAGAGAGAGGGAGGACATCTTTTAACTCTTTCCGGCGCGGAGTAAGTCTTTGTAAAATGATGAAATAATGGACTGACACCAGAATTTACTAACGACTTTATTATTAAATAAAAACTAGCTTATTTTCCGGAACTTGATAAAAGGAAAATTTTAATTAAATATTCTTGGTGCCGTTTGTCAGTTTTGAAATTAAAATTAGGTGTCCTTTTTTGTGACCACCGCCCGTTAAAGGGTTAAGAAGCATACACAGAAAAAAAGAAACGAAAACACTAAGTTCCTTATGAAATATTTTGAAAATAAGAATGCATTACATTCCTACAAGTTTAACATTGAAAATAATATTAAATAATGCAATTAATTATTTTTTTTTTTTCATCGACAGTGTTGAAAAATGTAATTACTTCAGTATCCAAACACTAATTTTAGTATTACACATAAAAATTGGTTTTGACATGAAAATTTTGGGGGTTTCATGAGACGAAGAATGGTTTAAAATATGTTTTCAGTTTAAAACATTTAACTGCGCGACCGCTTTTTTTTCAATTTTTACAGTTTAACCCTGGATACCAGTGAAATTGTTTCGTTTGGAGCCTTGTCGCTAGCAGCATTTTGTACATAAAGTTTAGTACAAAAACGCTATCCTATGAGTTAATTGAGCCTTTTATTCATCTTTCGATCAAGCGGTCTCAAAGACTGCTCGCAGTAGCAATGAGACGGCAGTTAAGAGTTAAATATGTTTTGTAAAGATAAAAAAATCTCTCATTCCACATATATATAAAATTTTAATCCATAACCGTTTATAACTTGTTCTTAAACAGAATAATAATTTCTTAAAAAAACTATCCGAACGTTGAAAGCCAAGGGAGAAAAGCAACCTCCCGCACATTACGGACTGTGCGAATGACGCGCTCCCCTCATAATACGTCTACCGGCACAAAGTTGTTTTGAAAAGGCTCTCTCTGTGTTGAAAACTTTCAATTTTTGCACTATTACAATAAGTTTTGTCTTTGTCATGTATAAGAGGAAGGGGAAAAAATAGATATGTGTTCTTTAATTTATTTTATTTAACTTTCTAATATATATTTTTTCATTTTTCTTTGGGGGTTCACGTGCTCATGCGAGCCAATACACGAGCCGCCACTGCTTCAAATTGTCCAAAAAGAAAGCTGGAGTCGACCTGTTTTTGAGCGACTCCGACTCTTTTGGCGAAAAAATTTTTCTTGACTCAGACTCCACAGCCCTGATTATAAATAATGATAGAACAATGTTTTACTAGAACTGCTAAATTCTGCTTAATGTTATGCAATGTAAAAAAAAAATAATTCTACCCAAAGTGGACTCGCTTCAATTTCAAAATCAACGCACTTGATATAGCAATTAAACCCATTAAAAATATATTTTTTTTATTTATTATACTTCATTACAGAAAGAAAAAAAAAAAGAGAACTTTTTTTTTAATTCATAAAATCTTGACAGAACTTCACTAAAATATTTTCATGGCAGAAAGGATAATATGTTCAGAACTATTTCAATAAAAGTGTAGAACATGCATAAATGACTCTTTTTGCTAATATTAACTAAGAAAATGATAAAAAATTTCAGCCATTTTGAATTTTTTTCTGGAAAATGTACAGGATTATAAAAATAAAAAATAGTAATAGACCAATTGGCATAATCTCGATATAGGAGGAATTAAACACAATCATACTAGTCGGATGTGTCAATCCCAAAACTTTCTTCTATCAGCACCCATTTATAGCAAGATCTAACTGAAACTCAACTTTTATTAAAAGCCCGTGCATTCGTTCTTCAGATAGGACTATTGCTAAAATTGTGTAAATGCTGCATAGCAGCGCCACCTGTTGGGAGATTTAGACCAAAACCTAATCAACGTCTAACTGAATCTGAAGTTGGATGAAAATCCGTGTATTAGTTCTTGAGTTATAGTTATCGTGATAATAATGAAAAAAATAGCATAAAAGCCACCACCTGTTGGGCTATTGACACCAAAACGTAAGCAGCGTCTATTTATGTCAAGGTCTAACGGAATCTGAAGTTGGATGAAAATGAGTGCTTTCGTTCTTGAGTGAGAGCTGTTGCGGAAATCGCGAAAAATGCCGCCTGGCATCGCCACCTATTGGGCGATTTTCACCAAAAACTCATCAGCACCCATTTATATCAGAGATTAACTGAATCTAAAGTTTTATTAAATTCCTTCCATTAGTTCTTGAGATAGTGTCCACAAAATTTTTGTCACGGACAGGCGTTTTCTAAAAACAGTCCAATCCTGTTCAGGACCTTCTAAAACGTATAAATCCGTCGAAAACCGGAAGTCGAAAATTTTCATGAATCCAATACTTTTTTTCTTGTAAAGATAGATAGAAGAAAGTAAAAAAAGGTTGGATACATTTTGAAAAATTATAGCTGCAGAAGATATTCAGGAAAAACCATAATTTGTCTTTGCAACAAACTGCAATTTTCCAAGATTGTTAGATGTAATTGTCTCAAAATTTTAAATAATCTTTTTTGATACAAAATTGGTGTAGTTAATTCATTTTTTTTATTAACCACTTACCAGTTTCTGTCAAAGTTTTTTTTTTTTTTTTTTTTTTTTTTTTTTTTAAACCTGTGGCTTTTTTAGGCATGTGCAAGTTTGTATCAAAACTATCCTCTCTTCTCAAGTATATAAAATACATTTCCAAGTTTGTAAAGTTTCTTTGAAAAAAAAATTAACAAGTTAAAGACTTTTTTAGTAATTAAAATAATCTGTTGCATAATAAAAAAGTCCTTCCAGTCTGTACCATGACGAAAAGGCAATTTTCCTATTTCTTGGTTTTAGGATGTTAGGTAATTTTACTCAAAAACACGAAGCTGAAATGCAAAGAACCCAATTACAGAAGATTCATTCCCAATTTTCATCAATACTGAATTTCAATGAGAGTTCTACCAAATTAGACAACTGTGGCCAAGTTGGCTTCATTTATGCCAATTTATTTTGAGTTGCCAAATTTGGCGATACCTTGATGAGTGTCGCCAAGCTTGGCAAGAATTTGATGCTAGCGGATATGAATATATACAGCAGAGTACCTCTAATCCACAAACCTGTAATTCGCAAATGCCTGTAATCTGCACAGCATATGAGAATGTAAACAAAGAAATTTAATTCTTAAAACCAAACTTACCAGTAGCATTTTTTCCCCTTAATATATAATTTTACTTCTTATATAGGGTAAAAGTACTAATAGTCACCACTTAACTGCTTATATATATCTTAAAGCAGAATTTTTAAAAACGGCACAACATTTTTAACAATGATATATGTTAAAACATACTTTTCTTATTATGTTTCAGCAATTATTTATAAATAATATGATAATAGTATTTTGTTAGATAAAGTTAAGTTAAAAAAGGGCAAGTTCTCTAATAGTCGGCCGGGAAAAATCTAATGTTTGGCCATCTCACAGAACCAATTGTCGACCACTTCAGAATTTTGTTTTACCTGAAAAATGACTCTAACGATTTTGCATCCTACTATTTTGGGTTATGAGAAGACAATTGGGCTATGTCACATGTTTGAGAAAATTCAATTAGTGGGTCATTTTGGGGTCAAGCCAATTTTATCTAAATATCGGCTCTAACGATTTTAACTAAATTTTGTTTCCAACCGTTTTGGGATACAAGAAGATCATTGGGTTCAGCCACATGTTCAAGAAAATTCGATTAGTGGATCATTTAGGGGTTACTGTGAGTTAGGATAATTTTATCTAAAAATGACTTTAACGATTTTGACTAAGTTTTGTATCCCACAATTTTTTGGTACACGAAGATCATTGGGCTGGATTATATGTTCTTGAAAATTCGATTAGTGGGTCATTTGGGGTTACAATGGGATAAGTTAATTTGATCTAAAAAACGGCTCTAACGATTGATGTCTAAACGACGAACTTGTCTAAAGTTTGTTTCCTACCATTTTGGGGTACGAAAACACCATTGGGCTGGGTACGTTTGAGAAAAATGAATTAGTGGGTCATTTTGGGGCCACTACAGGTTAATGCATTTCATTGGGAATGAAGGTTGAGACAGTTTGCAGTAAACGAAGTTGCAAAGTTAAAAATATATCGCTAAATTTGGCGAACGTTTTGCAACATCGGCGAGAAAATCGACTGATCCGTCGATAGCTCGGTTACTCTCGTTGGACTGTATTTAGGTAAAAATACTAAGATGATCACTTCACACTTAATAGAAACTTGAATTAAAACTTAACAAATAATATTTATTTACAAGGAGAACAAAAGGGACTGGCAGCGGTTGGTACACTGTGCTTACGTCTCAAAGAACACATCTCTACTGGCGGGAATCCGCTCCGCGCATCCTCCAGTCTTGAGCGCTCAGCAGCACTCCCTGGATAACAAAATGTTCTACGGAGGAAACACTCCCCCGGGGATTGAAATGCAAATTTCAATATACATTCACATATAAATTTACAAAAATTATCATATAAGAAAAAAATATAAGATATAACAACTTACATACACAATAATAATACAATCATAAATGCACTATAATCCTATATTAAATACAGAAATAATATACCTTAGAAATTGCTTAAAGAAAGAAAGGAAATCTGTTACTGAACTGGTAATATACAGACATCTCTGACATTTCTCTTAAAAATTCACCCGTCTGGTAACCGCAAATTTATCGTTCGTATTATATTGACCCTTCCCTTAAAAATTTCAACTATCCTTCCAACCTGCCATTTGGTGGAAGGTAAATTTTCCTGCTTTATTAGTACTAAAGTTCCTTTCTGTACATCATCCTTTTTAAATTTCCATTTCCCCCTCTGCTGCAGATTATTTAAATAATCGCGCTTCCAAGACTTCCAAATTTGCTGACTAAATTTGGTGATTCTCTGCCATTTTGCTAATCTATTTTCATTAATGTTATCTAATGGTGGTTCGGAGATCGAAGTGATAGGTCTACCGATTAAAAAATGAGAGGGTGTCAAGGTTTCAAAATTTTCAAAATCTGGGGACAGTGGGGGTAAAGGGACGGGAGTTCAAAACTCCCTCAATTTCTGCTAGTATAGTAAGAAACTCTTATAAGGTTAATTTTTGATCACCTATTACACGTTTTAAATGAAACTTGAATGATTTTACAGCCGCCTCCCAGAGGCCACCAAAATTCGGGGATTTGGGGGGAATAAATTCCCATTTGATACCTTCATGGTTTAAAAAATTACACAATTCCTCATCTGGGAAACTAATCAGTTTATGCAATTTTTTCAACTCGATGTCAGCTCCGATGAACGTTTTTGCATTATCTGATAGGATTTTTCACATTTCCCCCTTCTGCCAAAGAAACGTTTTAGACTAGCTATAACAGCCTGAGTTGTGAGATCTGAAACAAAGTCCAGGTGTATTGCCTTGGTGCATAAACATACATAAACTACGACATAAATTTTATTCAATACACCCTTCCTTTGATTTTTAAATTTAATAGAAAATGGGCCACAGTAATCCAGACCTGTCACTAAAAATACAAAATTTGGTGTCACATGTTCCCCCGGAAGATCAGCCATCAATTGGGAGCTAACAACAGGTTTATTCTTGAAGCATGTCACACATTTGTGAACAATGCTTCGGCAATTATTCCTGCCATTAAGAGGCCAAAATTTTTATCTTACATGGAAAAGCAACGCTTGTGGGCCTAAATGAAAGTATTTGAGATGGAAGTAATTTAAAATAATATCTGTTAAGTTATGATTGGCAGGCAAAACAATTGGAAACTTTGAGTTAAGCGGCAAATCTGCATGTGCTAAACTGCCGCCAACTCTAATTAATCCCTCCTCTCCTACAAATACGTTTAAGGAAGATAATCTACTTTTATTGTGAACAGGCTTACCTTTTTCGAGACATTTTAATTCTTCCCTAAATTCCCCCCTTTGTGCTGACCGAATTAGAAACCATTCGGCCTGTCTCACCTCATCGAGGGATAATGGTCCACTTCTTCTCTTCAATCTATTATGACAGTTGAAGGTGAATCTAAAAATAAAACTCATTATACGAATTAATTTTACAAAATTATTAGTACATGCAAAAATGTGGTCAATTAAAGGTTTTTCGTGGGAAATAGTAAGTGTACTAAAGTCATCTTTAATAATGTTCACTGAGTCTCTTTTTAGTTCCTTTATATAGATCTCCTGATCTGGAATCACTAGAGATTGTTCTTTATTGCACATATCTAAGTCTTTCAGAAACATCGGACCAGTCAACCATATAGGATTGTGAATAAGGCTCTCACATTTAATACCTTGTGTCAGCAAATCTGCAGGATTCTCAGACCCTGCACAGTGAAACCACCTGGATGGGTCTGTGAGTGATTGAATTTCTCTTACTCTATTAGACACAAATGATTTCCATCTATTTGCGGAGCCTTTGATCCAGTACAAGACAATCTGCGAATCTGTCCACAAATACATAGAAGATGGTCCCTTGCGATCTAGTACCTTTTTTACTTCACAGGTTAAGCGTGCAGCAAGTAATGCTGCCAAGAGTTCCAGTCTTGGAAGTGACACTTTTTTCAACGGTGCCACTCTGGATTTAGATGTAACCAAATTTATCGAAGATTCACTTAGTGAATTAATTTCTAAGTAAACGGAAGCATCGTATGCTTTTGGACTGGCATCGGCAAAGGTATGCAATATTAGGGTGTAATTCGAGTCATCGGGAAACTGAAAAATGTTCCTTTGAATTTTTAGGTTTCTCAACTGAGGAAGTTCGGAACGCCATTGTTCCCACATCTTTGTAATATCGGAGGGCAGTTCTTCATCCCATGTTAAATTCCTACTCCACAGTTCTTGAAATAAACATTTAATTTGTATTGTATACGGAGAAATTAGACTAAGAGGGTCAAATATTTTACCTGCAACTTGTAATACGAAACGTTTTGTATTTTTTGCTTTATGCAAAAATTCGAGCAAATTATCAATATCTATCAAAAGTATATCTTGCTTGGGTTGCCACGATATCCCCAAAACTTTATGTATTGTACTATCCTCAAAAGGTTGTGGCATAGTACTAAATCCACGATTATCCCATATTTCCATTAACAGTTTGTTATTCGAAATCCACTTCCGTAAATTCATGCTAGCTTCCTTCATTATTTTATGAGATTGTTCCGAAATGTTCACCGCATCTTCGACTGTGTCTGTCCCGGTTATTAAATCATCTACATAAATACAATTGTGGAGTACTTCTGTCTCTACCGAATATTCCGTTTCGAATTTATTAAGATGATGCTTAATTGCAGCAGATAGCAAAAATGGGCTTGAGTTCAAGCCAAATGTTAGGCGTAACAATCTGTAGACGATAACATTAAATGAGTCATTGTCGACAGGATTCTTATCTATAAACAGGAATCTAAGAACATCCCTGTCCTTTTCGTTTATGGCAATTTGTAGAAAAGCCTTCTCTATATCTGCTAGAAAAGCAATTTTGTTTAGTCTGAAGAAAATCAATAAATGAAAAATATTAGGGTTTAAATTAGTTCCTGCGTCAAGACAGTCATTCAAAGACAATTGTCCTGCTTCATGGGAACTTGCGTCAAATACTATTCGACATTTAGTATTAACACTGTCTTCTCTAAATACTGTATGGTGCGGTAAGTAAACTAGTTTATCTGAAGGTTTTTCTAAATTAGGTACACTGTCAATTAGGGATTGCTGTGCGATACCAATCGGTATTGCAAAATGATTATGTGGGGGGGGGGGGGGTTGAAGAGCGTAGCGAGCAGGGGGCCATAGTCTAGAGGGGCCCCTCTAGTTTAGATAAAAAAACTATTCTGTGCGAGCATTTACAACTTAAAAGTAACCTCGGTGTCGAATATCAAGTTTCTATCCCTATTAATTCTAAATAAATCATAATTTAGAATCATGAGCAACAATTACCAATCATTTCAATTTTTTTAATTTCGAATTTTATAGAAACCATTCTTAACGAGAGTTTATATCTCAAAAGAAACCACCATGCAGAATTGGAAGTTTTTAGATACAACAGTATCACAGAAATTGCAATTTTAGAACATTTTTAGTTCCTTTTAAATATTTTAGAAACTGTTCGGGTGCAACCACTTATGCATTAAAAATGTTAGCCATTTCAAGTTTCTATTCTAAAAAAAAAAAAAAAAAAAAAAAAACCTGTAATTTAGAACGTTTTACTTGCATTTCATCCTTTTAAATTTCCAATTTTTTAGAAACCTTTCTTAGTCATCATTTAAGTCTTAAAATTAACCATCATGCCAAATTTTAAGTTTCCAGTACTAAAAATTTCACAGAATTCAAAACTTTAGAACATTAGTTTGGTCCTGTACCCTTTTAAATTTCGTTTTTTAAAATAAACAATTTTCTACGAGCGTTTGCATATTAAAAATGACAGCCTTGGAAAATTTTATGCTTTTATCTATTCCTAGTTATTTCCATATAAATCGTAATTAGGAATACTTTTAGAATGTTCTCAGTTTTTTAATTTTTTTAAATTCCTTTAATTGTCCTGATCCTACGTCTTAAAATTGACAGACATGTTAAATTTCAATTTTATATTCCTAACAATTCTACATAAATTGTAATTTAGAACATTTTCCTCTCATTTCACACTTTTAAAATTTGAATTTTCTAGAAAACAACCACCAGGCAAAATTTAAGTTATTAGCTCCTTCAATATCACAAAAAGGGCAAGTTTACAATGTTTTGTGTTCCTCCACCCTGACATAAAATATTGTCTATGTCAGAGTAGAGATTGTCACCTTAATTTTGACACTTTTACTTTAGAAATTGGTTGAGTAGTTTCCCCAACAAACAAACCAACAAGCACATAGAAAACGTTTCTTTTTCATAATATTAGTATAGTAATAAAGATAAAGCTATATCTACCAAATTATGAAAAATAAACTCAAAAAAGTAAAATAAGCTATGTATTCAGTAGTCAGCTCCTGGTGGCTGACTACTGAACATGTAAGCAAAATATAATATCCAATGGTCGGTCGCATTAAAATTAAAACTAACAAATTTGTTTACTTTTTATACTCAAAAACATTCGTTTATTTACCCTGCTAATATTCGAGCCTTATAATTTTAGAAAAGAACAAAAAATAAATTAACACTTGCCTTTTAAAAAAATGCCATGAGTTAACAAAAAAATAGGAAAAATGGTTATCTGACCTCAAACTTGAAAAGAATGGCTCATTACTCATTCAATAAAAATACCCGAAATTCTTTGGTGATGGTTTATAGCTTATAAATGATGGATGCATATAGAGAAATTGTAATATTACATTCAGAAACAAAAATAAGCTATTCGTAAGGCATTTTATCTCAATGTGGACTATTGGTACTTTTATCCCATATCATCGTATATCATTTAATACTGCTTTTTATAATTTAAAATGATAGTACATATAAAAGTATTTTATTTAATTAATCATTCATATAATATAAAAAAAAAATTCCTTTTAAAATTGTATTTGTCTTACACATATTTTTTACAATAATTTGCTAAGGATATCAATATTTTTTGGCTTAGCAGACAATTATGGCCATTGTAGACTGTGAGATACAATACAAAAACATAAACCAAATGTTTCAAGAACTATTGATGATAGATATAAAACCTATAAATATCACAAAATTATTTTAAAAATAATTCTTACTTTATATATGTCTAATTTGTTTAATTTTAAACATTAACAATTTAAATTTGTCCAAAGTATCAATTAAAATAATAAAAAGAAAAGCGCCCAGTTAAACTGAGGGCATTGAGCTTACAGGCTTTTCACACTAATTGCATATTATACTCTTCAAAGAATAATGTCCCTTAAAAAATAAAGAAATCAACAATAAATTAAGGGGGAATTTAGCCCCTCGTTTCCCCCCCCCCTTTAGACTTAACTAATGAATCCCCAAAACTAATCAGGAAAGAGCCTTATCACAATGAACCTATATACAAAATTTGCAGCAAATCAGATAATTCTGCATGAAAAACCCATTTATCTAAAATAAGGGGGAATTAGCCCCCATCCCCCCCTTTATACTTAACCAATGAACCCCCAAAACTAATCAGGGAAGTTCCTTATCACAAGGAACCTATAAACAAAATTTTAAGCAAAACGGATATTTCTATCAAGAATTATTGCGTTACGTACATACATACATACAGAATGTCCCAGGCTTTGATAGCCTGTGAGCTAAAAAAGTAAACAAAGATTAAATAGACATGACCTGTAATCTGCAAAAAGTCTCAAATCTGCAAAGTGCTTAGGCGGATTAGTGGTCTTCTACTGTAGTTGAATGCGTATGATTGGAAAAAGGGTTAAAACAATGAAAGATAATTTGCAAGAAACTGCATTCACTAAAATTCATGAATCCCAGATTTTTTTTTAATATGTTCAGCAACTCTAGAATTTCAGACGGCTCTATCTAAGCCTTTTTTTAAGGTAGAGGCAAAACAAAAAAAATTTCTGGAATCCTTATAAAAGGCCTAACACTTAAACGAAAAATAAATTTGATTTTCTTATATTTTTGAGTTTTAAATCTTTAAGTGCCTGCCATTTTGAAAGAAGATGACGGACAGAGCTAGCCAACGAGCTCGGTCGAGATCTTTGTAAGCCTAACACAGATACATAGTTACATCCAAAACAATTTATAAATTATTTGTGCTGTCACGTGAGAAGGAGAAAATAATTCAACATTTGAATGGAGGGTGGTTTTGGGGCTGGGATCATGATTGCTAAACATATATAAAAAATTTCTGGGTTACTTTTTAGATGCGTTCATAATTACATAAATACATAGCACCTACAGGTCTGTCCGCATAGAACAGCGCAAAAACTACTCAACCGAATGGTTTGAAATTTAATATATACTATAACTGTTGCAGAATTGTGTCGAGTCATTTCAAATTTTAGGAAATCATTGAATCAAAACTTAAAAAGATATTCATACAAGTTTTCTTCATTCTATTAACACCTATCATACGTGATCTATATAATAAAAGTGCAACTGAGGAAACCGAATACAGGCGGATCATTTCTTTTTTCATAGGCCAGGCAGCCATTTTTATTTAAAAATTATATTTTTCAAATAAAATTGCAAAAGAGTTACATTTTTAGAAAGATTGTACAAAAAATTTGTTTGTTTGAGAGATACTTACATTATAAATTTTATAGATTCTGAGATAACTTCAGCTAAAATCTGGTTAACAGCCCAATATTTATTCAAATATCCATTAAAGTAAATAAACACAAGAGATTCATTCATCGTGAATCGCAGAAATATTAAACCATCCTTCGCAAAGCAAGATCTCCAGGATCAATTTAAATATTTTACATCTGTAAACATGGCATAAGTATAAGAGAAAAGAAATGTGCTCCTTTCGCTCATAACAGACAATATAATTTATTCCACTGAAATAATAATGAAGATTTTTTTTTTTTAGATTGTAAAACTAGTTACAGTAAGAACACACCACATTTGTCACATTTAACGTATAATTTCCTATTTGTTGTAATAGAAGTTATCTACCTAAAATGAGGCTGTTAAGTAAGCCTGTGAACCATCGAGTCAATTCTTGAAATTGTGTGCAAAGTGGTAGAAATTAAAAAACACTACAAGATTCAGTGTAACAGGTTCTTTTATTCTGAAACATTTTCTTTTTAAATATATATATTTTTTTATTAATAATAATGCACTAAAATGTTGCAAACAAAAATATCACAATATTTTCAAACAAATTGCTTTATATAAAAAAAAAGAAAATTTGACAAATGAAATTTTGCAGTCTTGAAAAGCAATCCACTCTGAATAGTTTTCGTACAAAATCAATTGTAATTTTACATAGATATATATTTCTTTATGAATTTCATGGAATAGGGTTCTGAACGATGGTGAAAGTATAACCACACGCGACAGTATAATAATGGTCTGATTAATGTCTACATAACACATTAAAATTAAAACCAAATGAGAAACATTATCCCCACCTGAAGATGAACATTAAATTCAGTTTAAAAATGCTTTGAGAACACAGAGATATGATAGGAATAGTTATCATTAAAATCACAATGAGATTTATAAAAGGCATTTTGGCGCATCTTTACTTTCCTGTTGAGCACTCGCCACAAAAGTAATATACTGTCAAACAATGCGAATTATCTATCGCCAAAAATAGATAAGTGCGACTTGCAAAACGCTTCTTTGGTGTTATGCAATGCTAATTTCTAAAGATTTTACAGCAGGCATCTCAAACTCGTTTACCACCAAAGGTCAAATTAAGCATTCTATACAAAGCTGTGGGCCACATAAAAAACAGAATTTTAGTTTATTACCATCACACAGAATGAAATTTGTACATACAAAATGCAACACTAAATAAATAAAAAAGGAAATCATTCAAAATTTCAAAGCTACTCACCGAAAAATTGATTGAGTAAAAGTCACCCATTTGAATGATTATGTACTTTTATTACATAAAATTGAAAAGGGCACAGCCGAATATAGCTATGAATATGTTTATATAAAAATGTTGATACATATTTGTCGTTTAAATATTTAAATCGCAATCAAAATGATACAAAAATGTATTCATAAAACCTGTCGAGGCAAGAGCAGGGCCTGATTGAAGCATGGGCTCATTGGGCACATGATTTTATGGACCTCCAAATTAGGTATGCAGTTTCTGTAAAGCTGACATTTTAAATCTTTTTTTTTAACTTTCTACTGATTATAATTTAAATTTTGTAGTTTTGTTGTAGGATAAGATTAAAAATAAAAATATATATTTGTCTAAATATATATATATTTATATATATCTCACGTATGTGTTTTAGGGTATTGAAAATGTTACTTTTTTTCCCCTAACTGTATAGAGAGGGGATGATTTTTGGCTTGATCGGGCACTGGAAATTGTTGAAATTACATATTTAATTTAAATATTAACATTTCTGGCTACCTTATACATCTTTCTAGTAATAGCAACTTATAAACTTTGGCTTATATAATTTTCCAATTTCTTTAACTGTTCTGGAGATCATTTCCTCTATTTTTTAGTGAATGATTTCTATAATGGAATGATATATATACATATTTCTTTAACCTTCTCACCGCCATGAACTGATATATTTGTCTACTATGGTGTAGGTTTCACTGCAATATCAAAATTTTTTTAATTAATATAATTCTGCAAATACAATGTATTTTTAAAACATTAAGTAATGATTAATAGTCTCAAGGATTATATTCATACATGTAATTAAGTTTTTTATATCATGGTTTTTTAGCATTTTAAAAAAATTACACAGAAAACAACATTACAATTTTGCCCTTTTGCTCGGCAGTCAAAGGGTAAAGTAGATGTGTTACCTTTAAGAGGCTTCATAAATACATTTTTAATTAAAAAAAAAAATTAAATATCAGTTTCATATCTAAAGATTTAGTGCTCCAAAGTTTTTCTAAATAATTGTGAATTTTATTTATATCTTGTATGTTAGTTGCAAAGTTCAATATCAATAGGGTTTCTACATATCGAACTTAAAATTTTAGTTTTTATTTGAGTACAAAAGTATTGTAAATTGACTTTTTCCTATTTGTAATGTTCATCCTTAATTAATAATGTCTGTGTTTAAATAAAGTGAAGAATACTGAGTTCTCAGCAGGCTATGTGTTTGACATGCCTGTTTTACAGATATGTGCAGATATTAAACCAAAATCTATCAAAAAATTGTATTCAACTCAAATGATGACAGAAGTTTGAAGAAAATTTATAGAAAGTATAAAACAGAATTGGTAGTAAACTTATATATCCTTCATTGCAAAATCTAAGCTGCCTTACCCAGAAAATGGATAAAGACAAATATCATGTCATGTTCATGAATTCCGTTAAATCACATTATTTGGAGACATATCTTTGTTGTAAAGGGTCAATGGGAGAGTAAACAAGCGCCAATTTTTTTAAATGAAAGGAAATTATATACAGTAAAAAATGAATTTTCGACACCCTTTTCCAAGAAATTCATTCTTTAATCAACAAGTAGTTATGCAAAAAGTATATTATTTGAGTGCAAGATCTTTTTTTTTTTTTATTGAAACAGCTATTGAAGAAAAAGAAAACTTGCAGACAACAAAATATTAAATAATTCTATACACTTTAGATATAATTTCAATGAGGTACTATACACAAGTATACATTTAAAAAAAAATTAACATATCTAAACCTCAATATGGCAATTTTTATCAAACATTTAAAATTTTTTTAAACCTTTTTATTTCTTCTTTCTTTCACAGCAAAATAAACCTAAACACGAAACCAACAAAGAATGCTATGATACAAAAAGAAATGTTTGGCCATAGAATTTATTCAGTGTTGCCAGATTTGGGAATTCTGAGTGTTCATGAGACTTTTTATTGGAATATCTTTAAGGGAATTCTCATATTTTTGGTGGAAAATTCAAGCAAATTGTTTCATTATTTCTCACCTAAGTTGTTAGATTTTTAGCAGTGCTCTAACATTCTTGTTGATTTTGAAATTATCGCCTGAGAAATTTTTTTGTTTTGAGCATTTTGTAATTGTATGTATATATTTTTATTTTACTCTGTGAACTGTAAATAAGTTTTTGTAGTTGTAAATTTATTGAAAATATTAAGGTTATTTTATTTAATTTTATGGTAAATTTCTTTGAACAAAAAACTTTTGATCTGAGAAAAAATTTGAAATTGAAATCCTTAAAATATTTTTGATACCTCTAAATTTGATAGTTAAAATTTACTTTTTTTGAGTAGATTCCAAGTTGAGGAATTTGTGGAAAAACCCATGATTTGGACAAAATTTCCGAACTGTTTGGAGAAAATTAACCTTTTTCCATTTGGCAACACTGATAGGATTACTGCTTGGTATTATTACCACGAGGAACAGAAAAAAAAAAGAATGACTAATAAGACCATTCCATTAAAACAAATAATGGAAAAGACAAAATTTTTCCACATGCAAACAAACAAAATTGAACAGTGACAGTATTAGTTGATAGCTCTTCGTAATTATCTTTTTGCATGTATCGAATAGAACACAATTTTTGATTTAAATTTTCAAGTGTTCTCTTTAATAATATATATATAATAATGTATCACATTCTTGTATTCTTCGTAAAAAGTTACAGAATCATCAACATCAGTGTCCATTGAATGCAGCATTTTCGTGTAATGTAAGTAAGCTTCCAAAGAGTTTCCCCTGGATGAGTTTTTTTTTTTTTCGAGAGATAAATAAAAACTTGAATGCATGAAATGTTATTAATAACGTTAAAAAACAAAGAATGGCTCTTTTTATCCCTCCAACACAAATCACCGAGACACGATAAAAACACTTCTTTATGTAGCTGGTGACTGTAAAATGACGATATTTCGAAATTACAAGCAAATTTACAATTTCCTATTCTGAGAGCAATGTGCAGTAGTCTGGTTCCGAAAAAAAAAAAAAAAAAATTCTTTTTTCCAAAAATGTCACAGGCTACTGTGCTCTGGATGTCAGATGAATGCAAGTTCTTTGGCATTTGGGGAACAGAACCTCCCCCTTTCGAGTCTGTACCGACATTACACCACAGGAAAAGAAAAAAAAAAGTGTCAAGCTACTCCGTACGTAGTAGTGTTCAAAGATGGCAGTAGCTTGAGATCACAGATACATAATTTTATGCCACAGTGAGCTTCTCAACACTCAAATTGCAACAGAGAAGAATTTGTTAAATCGATTTCTACGAGGACCCTATTCTCAGCTGTTGCTGCCGCCTTGTAGAAGAGAAACTAGAGTGGTGGCAGATTTGCGGATGACCTCTGCCAGGCGAGCGGGTGATGTTGGCATCAAGAGGGAGGCGTCGCAGAGCTCTTCTTTTTTGTTTTCTTCTTTGGGACTGCTGGAAGGGGAAGGCTCTTCGCTATCTGCACTCAGACGGGGCTTTTTCGATGGCTGATACTCTGCAGAAGTAGTTGGAGAAGATTCACTTTTATCTAAAATATTAAAATGCATAGAATTAATAAGAATGATGAATCAAATGATGTGAATTGAATCCTTTGGGAGTGTAACTATTTGCCTCCGAGTAACTCTTTCATGGCAGGGGGCGGGGAAAGGGGATGTCACATGACTAAAAACACCAACAAGCTGCAAGATCTTGGTGGGAAAAAATTGCAAAATTTTTTCAAACAATTACAGAAAAAAATGTGAAATTTTTTGAGTAATCTAAAACATTTGCTAATTTTGTCAAAAGATCGCATAATTAAATAGTGAATTTCGACAATGGGTCGAAAAAAAAGAGGAAAATTTTGCCAAATAATTCTACTTCTCTGCCAGCGAGTTGAATTGAGTGTGGGTAACCCAAACAGATACATAGTAAAGAAAAGTGGCTCTTATGAATGAATAATTTTAAATCTGGAAGACATATTTAGTATGACGCAGTGTTGTGCAAATTTCCAACAAAACGATGCCATTGTCCGGATGCGCCACCCTCAAATATGCACTTTCTTTAACTGCCTACATTTACAATTTTTGCAGTTTTTATATTTTCTAAATTTCACTTTCCAAAGATGTGCCTTCACAGTTTGGAAAGAACAGTATAACAGTACTATGAATGCAAAAAGTCATATGGCATACATTTGTTTGACTTGTGATACTAATTTTCTGTAGCTATTTTATAATACTATAATGCTTTTTAAAAAAAGGAGATTCACCTTTTGCACTACTTTGAATTTTTTACGACACACAATATCAAAATTTAAAGATGGTCTCAAAAAAATATTTTTTTAGCTCAACAATGCAAAATCTTTTAATACATTAATGAAATAGTTTTTAAATGTAAAAGTTTCAAGTTAGGCAGTGGGACTATTGAAGTGATTTGTAATCAAATAGCATATTCCATTTTTCGATAAATGCATTTCATCTTGAATTATAATAAAAGCATTGTTGTCTCATGACACACTTTCCAGGGCACTGAAAAAAATTCGATAAGATCATTTGCCTTTAATGAAAAATGAAACCCGCTACTAAATTTCTCATTAAATTTTTTTGTTGTTGTTGTTGTTTGTTTTTTAAATAGCAACCCTACTGATTTCATGCATTTAGGGTAAAAAATGAGTTGAGGAATGAGTCAGAAAGTAGTTTTGACTCGAAAAACCAGCCTTGATATAAATCTATAATAATAAAAATAGAAATTCGTACATGTGTGTGCTAGCTATGTTCTGGAGGGACTGTTGCATGCAGAGCTACAATATTTGGCAGGAGTGTATATCTGAAGTTATACACTTCAAAGCCAGTTTTTGAATTTTTAAAATTTGTTGTCATGTGATTTTAAACTTTTTTTTTTCGAATTTTGGGGCAATTTTTCCACATTAGTAAAAGTAATCCAGTTTCTATCTTTTAGCCAAATATAGTAAATTTTGTTCCCTGTTCAATAAAGTTTATTCAAAATTCATAAAAGGAATTTGATTTCAAACTTTTAAACTAACACAGTTAATTTTGTCTTCTGCAATTTTTGATGCAATATTTAGCATTTTTTCATGTTCCGTGGCAATTTTTTGACATTCATGGAAGAATTTCACTTTCAATGTTTTACCCCAGTATAGTACATTTTTTGCTCTGTGATTTTTAGTGGGATGTTTTTTGTTTTCCGGTGATTTTTCCACATTAGTACAAGGAATCTGATTTTAATCTTTTAGCCCCAAGACAACAAATGTTGCTCTCTTTTAAAAAAAATGTATTCTCAATTGGTAGAGCATTTTTTTTTTCACCCCCATGATTTTTTGAGTTTTTTTACGTCCTGCAGTGATATTTTGACATTCTTAAAAGGAATTTGGTTTCAAACTTGAAACATAATATAAATAATTTTATCCTCTGTGATTTTTGAATTTTTAATGGGATTTTTTAAAAGTTTTTGGAAATTTTTCAACATAATTAAAAGGAATCAACTTTTAATCCTTTAACTCAATTTAGTAAATGTTGTCCTCTGTTCAATTATTCAGATTTCATACAGCAATTTTTGAAATTCTTATGATTTTTTTTTAGAGTTTTTTCACATTTTGCGGCGATATTTCAACATAAATGAAAAGAAAACTGTTTTAATTTTTTTATCCAATACAGTAAATTTTGTCCCGAGCTATTTTAGAAATTTTAGTGTTTTGCTGCACTTTTACACAGTACAGGCCTTGCAGCGTATAGGACAAATTTTATTGTTTCTACCACTATTTTAGAAGAAATTATGTTTGTGATATATTTCTATTCCATGCGGTAAAGAAATTTATCCTCAAGATTATTGATTAGGGATACTGGTATGAACAATACAATGTATCCTATATGCTGCGACCCTTGACAGTAGTAAGAAAAAAATCCAGTTTCAATCTTCTAGCACTATGTAATAAAATTTATTATCTTTTCAATAGAGTTTATTTAGAATTTGTGAGTGATTTTTGAATTTTTCATCAGATTTTTTATGCGTTTGAGTTTTTTTTTTTGCATTTCATGAAATTTTTTGACGGACCCAGAAAAATCAGCTAGTGTACATAACACAAAAATAGCAATTTTTTTACAAAAAAAAAAAAAAAAAGAAACACGCACACACACAAAGACAATGTAATTTGCAATTTTAGATAGAGTTCTGCATCAGGTCAGGTAACCTGATTTATATGCAGATATTAATGAGCATATATGTGTTCATTTTTATAGAAAAAAGGTATAATTGATATTAGAGCTATAATTCTAGTTTTCCATAATTGTATTAAAATATGGATTAATTTATTTTTTTCACTTCGTGTTAGGGTTGAAAGTGTATCAAATTCGGGTTGTGTTTTAAATTGACTTTTTTTTTTGTAAGGTTTTGAATTGGTTTTAAGCAAAAATCAGGGTTCTTACACAATTCTGACAAAAAAATTCCCTGACTTTTCCAGGTTTTTCCTGAAATTTTAACAAAAATTTCCCTGACCGTTCTTGATAAAAATTTAGCATATATATTGTTGTAAAACACTCCGCAATGGACACCTCCCAGTTACGGACAGTTGCTAATTTCCTTAAAAAATGCATTACTTCAATAGGCATGTCCTTTTTCTTTGATCTATCTAAATTATATTTTAGTTAGTTAGTTAAAAAACTACTTAAGCTGCTGTCAAGTGTCAATACATACCGCTTTATGCGTAAATAATTGATTTCTAATTTTTTTTCTAAAAATTTTTAATTTTTTAAGTTATGCATCGATGATTTTCGGAGAACATTGCTTCAATTTTCCTGGAGCCAATGGTGATTTTGTTTTGTAAGTTCCAAAAATTTAAGGCGTTCAGTTCCAAAAATTTTTTAAAATATCACCAGTCTAAAAATTTAGACATAAAAATATTTTTTTAATAACCTTTTTAATGGATATTAATTATGAGTGAATCATGTTTATGTGAATATTTACATGGCAAATTTCGTTCTTCAGAAGCAAGGGTGCCATTTTCTTTTAGGGGCAGTATTTGAAATAAAGTGCAGGATTGACCAAATCGCACATAAAATAGGAAAATCCTGCATAATAAAAATGCTGTGTGGTATTTTTCTTCCCTTAAATTCCTTCACAGGCATTTGATTCTTCCATGATTATTTTTTTAATTTTCGTGAAAGTCGGCGATTTTTTTTTTTCTATTGCAGAATTTCGGAAAATCAATTCATGAACTTGTTGCGGAAAAAATCAAGAATTTCTTCAAACGATTGTGGAAAAATATCATGATTCATCAAAGATCTCAGAAACAAGTAGCGATTTTCTTGAAACGGCTGCTGAAAAAAAAAAAAAAAAAAATCACAACTTTCAACAACCGGTTGCGAAAAAAAAATTGCGAATTTTGTTAAATGGTTCTACAAACAAAATAGCGAATTTTGTCAATTGGTTGCAGAGAACAAAATCCTGAATTTCGATAAACAATCGGGGAAAAATATCGAGAATTTCCTCAAAAGATTGCGGAAACAAACACTTGAGAATTAAGTTATAATAATTCGTGAAGATTCATTACGATTTCAAATGAACCGCCAAAGAAAGAAGGTTTGCTTCTGAAGTGGAATCAGATCTTTAGTACATGGGAAATTCGGTTCGAAAGCAACCAATCAAAGTGATCCAGCAGTGAGGTTTCGTGGCGAAGCTTTATCACCATTAACAGACTCTGATTGGTCGCTAGCGAGGCGAGCTTCACAGCAGCTAAGTTTCGTAGCAGAGCAGACATGCACAGAACACTATTCAAACGTGATGTGATCGTAATCCGTGAAATGAAAAATCGTAATTTTTTTTGCAGACGAACCTTGGAATTCAGGAGAATCTTAAGACATAGTACAAGAAAAAAAAAAAAAAACCCTAATTTTTTTAGGTTTTAGAAAAAAATTGTAATTTTCCATGACTTTTGGAGACATGACAATTACATGTTTTCCAGGTTTTCCAGTTGCGTAGGAACCCTGAGAAATTTTGGGTTCATGTCTGATTCTAAATTGCAGATACCATCAGAAAATCTCATTTTGTCAGCCGAAAAAAATTAAAAAACAATTACGCGAAAAGAAAGTTTGGCAGGGGAAAAAAGGTCTTATTTATCAAGAGTTAATTTTTTTTTTTCTTCACTTTACTCATCATACTGTCAAACACTAAAAAACAGCAAAAAAAAAAAAAAAAAAAATGCATAAAAATAAAAAGAGAGAGAAAGAGATGAACTGATAAAACGAATTAAAAGTTAATCTAACCTTTAACAATTTGTGGAGAGATTTCCTCCTTCTCCTCCTCCTCCTCCTCCTTCATCTCTTCGTCTTTGCAGTTGTTTGATTTGCAGTTTTCAGTGCTGGCCGCCAACTGATTGCAGTGTTCAATCAGACGGTTCATTATTTTGATAAACTCCTTAGGAACTTCACGTGGGTGCTCAATAGAAAAGATAAGGCATAATGCTCGGAGATCCTGTGCACAAAACTGTAACATTAACATCACAAAACGCAGGAGAAAAAAAAAAAAAAGCTTTAAAACTCTAAATAAAATCAGGTAAAAAAGGAAGGACACGTATGTTCATAGAAAAACTTAATCTCTCATCTTGAACAGTCGTGGAACATGCAAAATTTGTCACGAGTTTAAAATTTTTTTATAAGAAAATTTAACAACTATAGAAGCACAAAAATTTGAAGATATCTTTATGGAATACTGAACTATGTTTTAAAAAAAAAATTAACTTTGATATAATATAACAACAACAACAAAAAATCAAAGGATCTGTTTCAAAGTGATATTTAAAATATTTACATTGGATAACATTTCACCATGTGTACGATAATCTCATGCAAATTTCATGTGATTTGCATAAGATAATACTCTGGGCTATTTATTTTACTTATGATTATTAAATTATTGACATTTATTAAATACATAACATCCGGTTGGTAACTTTTAGCAATAAAAGAGAGTTACGGTGGTACTTTCATTTCAAGTGAAATGTTATGTCTGTTGGAATGAATTATAATAATGCACCTAAATCTATGTAATATAATGTATAAACACTTCAGCAATTGCCTTTAATAGGACAACTGTGTAACATTAAGTATACTGTTACAATGTAGAAAAAAAAAAAAAAAGGTTTGCTGTAATTACTATTGTCAGTGCCATTGTTGGCATAGTGTATGTTCTTGGCATATAAAATACAGAAGCACTGACCCTCTTATTTTGACACCCTCTATAAAAAATAAATCAAATTTTTAATTAATTATGTTTTGAACTCAACAGTTTTTTTCAAGTTCCATACACACAGTTAAGTTTCTGTCTAAGAATGTCTACAGATATTATATTTAAAAATGCCATTAAAAATACTATTTTTTTTTTACACTTTTAGTAATATTGGATCAAAATCTTCTCATTACATCACAGAGATACTTATCATTTTTTCAAAAAAAAAAAAAAAAAAAAAAAAAAACTTCTAAAAAAGAGCTTTTAAATATTTCAGAGTGAAATGAATTAAGCGAAAACTGCAGCGTATAGCAAAGGACGCCAAATCAAACTCACCCCATTCAATTTAAAAGCTTGCTTCAACAAGTCGGTCTCTTCGTACGTCTTGACAAAGGATGTCATGAGAGTGGAAACAAGAGTTAACAACTGATCATTAACAACCTGGCTAGCAACCTAGGGAGAGAAAAAAAAAAGAACATTCAAGATGAGAATTCTTTTGTATACATTTAGGAAATGCATCAGCAGAATAAGTACTTCAAATGTATTCAAGGCACCAAAATTTGCTATGTTAACCATTTTTACTATTTTAACCATTTTTAATGAAATTCGGTAACTTTAGAAGAATTTTTTAAGCAATTTTAACAAAATTCTGTAACTTTAGAAGAAATTATCTTTGAATAAGCAATAGAAAAGCATAAAATCGTTGCAAAAATGTTAAAGTTACAAAAAGGATAGATACAAATTGAACCACCAATTGGAAGTAGGGAATAAATCCAAAAAATAAGAATGAAGATAATTAAAAAAAACTTATAGGCTCATATGATATCAATGATAATGAAGAATATAAATTCTGATTTATTTACTAATAGAGCTGGCTGAAATACATAATATTCATTTATATATGTAAATGTGTTGGATTTATTCCCTTCTTCCAATTTATTATATATTATATACAAAATAATTTGAAATAATAAATAATATAATGACAAAAACTATTTATTTGAAAAAAACGTAAGGACACTATTATTCATCTATTTCTTCACTTTCGGATCTTGTAGTTGGCCAGGTCAGAATAGTATCGTAAAAATCTTTGAATTTGTCAGGAATATATTGGATTATTTTTTGTATGTCGTTCATCTTTTTCTCATTTATGGGTATTTTAGTAACATATGCCAGAGTTTCTGGTATTTTTGGGTTTGTAGGAGGTTTTTGGAGCAAAAGTGTAGCTTTAATGAAACCATCGATAAATTCAGAACGTGTCAAATAACCTTTATGACTTGAACTATACTCAAAGCTTCTATATTGCGAAATCTTGAATGTTGTTGCCTTGTCTAATGACTTACAGCTTTTCTTGAAACATCGCTGCCATGAGTTTTTAAAATGAAGTATGTCGTTAGAAGTAATGGGTTTAACTGAAAAAATCCTGATTTTTGCTGCCAAAATAAGATTATTATATTCATTTGGAAAGTAAATTCTGTCATTTCTCCTAATGAGTCTTTTAGCAGTCCCGAAATTTCTGACACACTGTAAAAACGAATGGCCACGCACAAGAAAGTATTGATATATTTTCTCAAAATGACTCATTGCAACAAGAGTAAGAAAGAACCTTATAAGGGTGTTATTTCTATTTTGTCACCCGCAAGCATTGCTAAAAACGTGTTGTTCTTTGACAAAGGGATTCATGTTCTGTATAGTTTTCCACAATAAACTGCATACTTCATCCGGGCACCGTTTAGCTTCACCCTCATGGTAAGTGTAGAAATCAGCTGATTTTGTCTTAGTCGTGAACACAAAACACATACAGCCATAGTTTTCTTAAATAAAACATCTCTAGAACTGGGATCTTAGGAATGGGCAGATTTTGCATGTAATCAATGGCTCCTACATCATCTTTTTCCTGACACAAGGCCAAAATTTCTTTCTGTTTACTATAAAAATTTTTAGTATGTTTAAGATGTATAATTTTTTCCGCAACCACCACTCTCTTCGCATTCTTATTGAGAGATGGACTTTTTATTTTTGCATCGAGTTCTTCGCAAGTCGAGCAAACTTCTACTTGTGGCCAACTGAATCTGTAGCCCTGATTATCATTAAAATATTTTCTGTAATAGTCATATTTTACGCATTGGTACTGGGGGTATTTTTTTTAAAGTTCATGCATTATTTTTACGTTTAGGTTCACTTCTAAATATTGTATATTTTTGATAGTTGGAAGAAGGGAATAAAGGAAGGATTTGTTTCCTTCTTCCAACTAACTATTTTTATGGCCATATGAATCTATACGAAGCGAATGGTTTTTGTTCTTTTCTTCGAACTCACAACTAAGTGCTACGTCTAAAGAATGTAAAAGTGTAGAAAAATGAATGTATCAAAAAGTGGCGTTAATTCCTTTCTTTCAATTGGTGGTTCAATTATCCAGATATGAGAAAAAGCCGAATTCAAAAGTGGACGTCTGATGAGAAATCTTCTGATAAAGCAAAAAACAGGCTCTTCCACTTTAATTTCCACAAAATACCTTTAGCTCAGACATCGATCTAAACAAGAGTTAAAGCAATACTTAAATTTTGCTTATGGGATTTTCTACAAATAGAAATTGTACCAAACTTTAAAAATTTCAATGCTAACACCTAAAGTTGGCATCCTATTTGGATATCTCGGTTTATTCTACCTTCAGATACCAAACGGGAAGTCAGTAGATAGGGAATCGGACTACTGCATCAGCAACAGGTGGTGGCGGCGGTATGATGGTAACACCGCCTGCTGACGAGATCATACTATAGTAGGTGGGGGGAATAGCTAGCACAGAGAAGTTAGTAGGGTGGGGTGAATAGGTCTGCTATAAGAAAGGGGTATTTAAGGGGGGGGGCTAAATTATTAAAATTTTTAAATATCTTATATTACGAGGTAACAGTTATGGTAGAGTCTGAACACTGCCTCGCTATCCCTCTGCATTTTCCCAATGGTCGTTGTAATTTGTTAAATTAATTTTTTTTTTTTCAAACTGATGTTATCCCTTAATGCAGCATCTAATTGTAACTGAAGTACAAGAACAATAGTGACTCACCCTGGGTAGAAGCAATGAGAAGGCTTGAAAAATGAGGGGATGATTCAAACAGACTCTTTCGTCCAGTAAAACAGACTCTACATAATCAACAAAGTAACTACTACTAGTCAACATGTCAACAAACTCTCTTCCAACCTATGCGGGAGAGGAAAAAAGATTAAAAAAAATATGAGAAACAAGTATAGATTTCAAACGAACATAATCATACAACAATCATCTGGTAATGCAATTAAGCACACATAACATGATTGACAGTTTTCTAAAATTATATATTTAATAAATTTTACCCAAGTAAAAATTTCAAGATTCACTGCCATTTACAAAATACGTAAAATTTAGTGAGAATTTTTGTCACATGTCTATTTTCTGATTTAGTCCGTTTGGAATTTTCTTTATAGGTTTACCTTGGGTTTCGAAAACTGTGAGACTGAAGTATGTTATGTTCTAATTTTGAAATTATAAGGGTAATTTAGAGTTAAAAAAAAAAACAGTGCACATGGGAGTTTTCTGTCTTTAAAGATTGTTTTAATTTATTTTTTTACATTTAGGAACAAAGAACAGGGTTCATACAAAGTTGGGAAGAAAAAATCCAAGGAGTCCAAAAAATGTTATGGATTTGCCATTTTTTGTTGTTGTTGTTGCTTTTATGTGCTGCATCGTTATGTGGTATGCACACTCCAATTTTTAATGCCCAATTTGGAGACAAAAACAAATTTTACTCTATTAGAATCTAATTGTTAGTGCTGGAATTGCACAGTATTCACAAAATATTGCTTACTGATTTCGTAAGTTTAAATACAAAATAGACAATCAACTTTTTTATGCAGAGACCAATGGTCATATAAACAGAGATTAGTCAAACCCCAAACACTTATGTATTATCACATACATGATGATACATCTTAAAGAAAATTTTAAAAGGTTAACAAAAAAAATGGTAAACGCAACATACAAGAAAAAATATAACAAATTTTGAATTTATACTTTTAGAACAGCTGTAATCAATTACTTTGAAGGTGAAACGTTGACGAAATTCACGTGTTTTTTACGATCTTCTAGGGGAAATTTGCGGGGGTTTTTTCGCGCCCTTCTGGGGGAAATTCGCAATCTTCCGGCAGAAATTAGTGTTTTTTCACGTTTTATTTCGATCGTTACAAAACTGACGTTTTTCTCGCGATCTTTTGATGGAAACTGCATGTTTTTAGCGATCTTTTGACGAAATTCGCATGTTTTTCGCGATCTTTTGAGAAAATTCGCATGTATTTCGCAGTCTTTTGAGGAAATTCGCGTGTTTTTTCGTGATCTTCTGGGGGAAATTCGTCTTTTTTCGCGATCTTCTGGGGGAAATTCGCGTCTTTTTTCGCAATCTTTTGAAGAAATTCGTGTGTTTTTCGCTATTTTATGGGGGAAATTTGCGGGTTTTTTTTTCCATCATTTTCTGGGGGTAAATTCGCGTTTTTTTTCGATCTTCTGGGAGACTTTCGCTGTGGGGTTTCTTTCGCAGCTCAGTAAATGACTGCAAGTTGTTTTTCCCTCGAGTCATCCTCTGTTCGTTCTTCTTTGACGATCGCGGAGTTCGAGGCGTGACGTGTAGCAAGCGCTTGTAAGGAGACCAATGGGAGCTCCTCTTACATATTTGATCCCAACCAATGGGAATCTGTTTTTCATTCTTTTCTGTAAATTTTTGTAAATAAAGCATTCTTCGTTTGTCTCTCCTTGTGTTTAGATGTGAGTTATTTTTCGCTACTTGGCAAAAGGCGCCGATAGCCGATGAAACCAAAATGAAACTTAAAGAGCGTTGGAAGATCCGCCAACAGATGGTAGCAGAGGTCCGGTTTCGCGCCGATTCGTTTTGGATTTGTGTATTTTAGAACGTTATTTTCGTAAAAAAAAAAAAAAAGAATTCCGGAGAAGAAAGCTCCGTTTTTCGAATACAAAAATTGGATCGCGAAAATTATCGGCAATAGAAATTTAACGTAAAGATGTTGTTGATGCATCAAGGACTTTACGAACTTGTCGAGGGTTCGGAAAAGAAACCTAAAACGGATGATAGCAAATTCAATGACTGGATTAAAAGAGATGCAAGAGCCTTATCTACGATATGTTTATCCATAGAAGAAGAATTTAAAAATCTCGTCATGGACTGTGAATCGTCGGCGGCTGCATGGAACGTTCTAAAACAGAACTTTGAGCCGACTACGCGCGCTCGAATTGCATCATTACGTGCCGATTTTATGAACGTAAAATTAAAGAAAAATGAATCTATGTCTGTATTTTTAAGTCGTCTTCAAAGAGCTGCTAAAGATTTAGAATTGGCGGGAAAATCAGCTCCCGATGACGAAATCGCATATCAAATGCTTTATCAGTTACCTTCTCATTATGACAATGTTGTTATTCAGCTTTACCAGTTAGATGACGCAAGTTTCACCTCAGAAAATGTGCGAAAAGCACTTATTGCCGAATTTGATCGCCTAAGTCATCGTACAGAGACGGTATCCGGTTTGCACGAAGGGACTAGTACAGCGCTGGCTTCCGAAACCGAAAGAAAGAATAAAGGGAAATTCGGTAACAAAACCGAAAATAAGTACTTTAAAGAACGAACTTGCTTCAAATGTGGACTTTCTGGCCATGTAATGAAATTTTGCAAAAAGAACACTAAGAATTTTCCAAAGAAAGAATTTCCGGCCAAATTCGAAAGTAATCCGAAAAAAGGACCTGATGTATTTTTAGCGGCGACGACGTCCGCCGTGTTAACTAACTCCAAACCTGAAGTAGTAGAATTTGTGTTTGATTCAGCGGCAACAGAACATTTCTGTAATGATGTAAATTTATTTAGTAGTTTTAGTGAACTTAAGAACTCTGAATCAGCAAACATAGCTGAAGGATCTACACCTATTTGTGGTTTTGGTAAGATAGAATTAATTGTTCACCAAAATGGAGGTAAGGTTCCTTTAACATTAAATAAAGTATTGTATGCACCAAAAATGTCAAGAAATTTGATTTCTGCACGTTTAATTGATAATGCTGGTTATAGTATCATTATAAGGAAAGGAAAATTGGTCATTAGAAGGCCAAATGGCTCTTTTTTCATTGCATCATTTTTGAGTAATAATTTTTATGTAATTAATGCAAATGTAATTAAAAATGTTGTACCTGAAGCATATGTTACAAATGATAATATTATGTCTTGGCATGTTAAATTTGGGCATCAAAATGTAAAAGGTTTGTGTAATTTAATGAAATCTGATGATGTATATGGTTTAGAAAATGTAAAGGGTCAAATTGAAAGCTGTGATACTTGTAATATGTGTAAATCTCATAGGGAATCTTTTAAACCCATAAACAAAATATCTAGCAAGGGAACATTGGAATTGTTACATTTAGATATTTGGGGACCTGCTCCTGTAGAATCTATAGGTGGATCAAAATATTTCATGAGTGTAATTGATGACTTTTCTAGGTTTTCTACAGTCTATTTTCTAAGACACAAAAATGAGGCGTTTGAGTATTTCAAGCAATATCAGACAGAAATAGAGAGGCAGACAGGGAAAAACATAAAGAGAATAAGAACTGACAATGGGATGGAATTTTGTGCTGGTTATTTTGAGGAAAACCTGAAAAATCAAGGTATTCAAGTAGAAAGAACAAACCCGTATTCGCCGGAAATGAACGGAATAGCTGAGAGATTCAATAGAACAATTATAGAAGGGGTAAGAACTTTGCTATATCAAGGAAATCTGCCAAAAACATTATGGGCTGAATTGGTAAACACCCAGAACTACCTAAAGAATCGTTTTCCACATAGAAGTTTGGGGGGAAAAGTACCTTTAAATGTATGGACAGATAGAAAAATTTCAGTCAGACAGCTAAAAGTAATAGGTAGTGTCGCCTATTATCATACTCCCAAACAACATAGGCACAAACTAGATGAAAGTGCACAAAAGGGGATTTTAATTGGTTATGCAATAAGACCAAGGGCTATCGAATTTGGAAAATAGGTACAAGGGAAGTAATTGAAACCAAACATGTAAAATTTGATGATTCAAATATTCTGTCAAAGGTAAATAAATCGACAAATGGGGGTAATATGGATTTCACAATTCAGCTAAATTCACCAGATGAAAATGAGAGTTCAGTCGATGATCCTTTTGAAATAACTCCTCCTGAAGATGTAACATCCAAAGTTAAACAGGTTCAATGGGAAAGAGTAGTTAAGGAAAGAAAAAGTGGGAAAACAAAAGGGAAAAAGGATGTGTATTATTATCCAGAAAATGGTGTTAGATTGCGAAGCCTAAATGACGTGAAAGAATATTGTAAATCAAAAGAGATAAATTTTAATCCTGAGGACTTTAATTTTTCGGAAAAGGAAACTGAACAAAATTCAAATGATGAGGACAGTGAGGCTGAAGCTCATTGTGTTGAAGTTAAAATACCTTCATCATTCCTAGAATCTCAGACATTAGCAGAAAGTAAAAATTGGCATGAAGCCATGACTGAGGAAATTGACACACTGAAAACCAGGAAAGTTTATGATATAGTTCCTAGACCTGAAAAGCATAGAGTGTTGGGAAGTAAATGGGTATATAATTTGAAAAGAGATTCAAATGGGAAAATTCAGAGATTTAAAGCACGACTGGTTACTCAGGGGTACAGACAAATTGAGGGCATTAACTATGTAGATACATTTTCCCCAGTTGTAAACTTTACATTGGTAAGATATTTTATGATACTATTGGTTGTATTATTGGGTTGGAAACATAATCATCTAGATGTGAAATGTGCTTATTTATATAGTAAAATAAACGAAGAAATCTATGTTGAACAACCACAAGGTTTTGTTGAATGTGACAATAAATTCTATGTATGGAGATTGAAAAAAGCTGGTATGGTTTACACCAATCAGGTAGAGAATGGTACTTGGAACTGCACAAAAATTTTATAGAAATGGGTTTTGAAAAAATGAAAAATTGTAACTGTGTATATCATTTAAATTGGAATGTTATTGTACTTGTTTATGTTGATGATTTTGCAGTGTTTGCCAAAGATAATTATTATTTGAATCGTGTGTTTAAAATGTTAAATGAAAAATTTGATGTTAAAAATTTAGGACCTATTTCAAAATTTCTTGGAGTAGAATTAGAAATGAAAAATGGTTGTTTGTTAATGCATCAAATGAGTTATATTAAGAAAATGTGTGATACCTTTAAGAACATTCCGAAAACAAAATGTAAACTGCCAATGAGTACAGGTATTATTGTTGAAAAAGTACATGATCCAAGTTGTGTTGTAAATGATGTTCCTTATAGATCATTAATAGGGAGTTTATTATTCTTAGCATCAAGAACCAGACCAGATATAATGTTTTCTGTTACAATGCTGTCCAAATATTGTAATGCACCTTCTGAAACTCACTGGAAATTACTCTGTCAAATTTTTCAATATGTAGTAAATACCTCGAATTATTGCATTAACTTGTCTAATGCAAAAGACTGTTTTATTACTGGATATTGTGATGCAAGTTGGGCTGCTGATAGGGATGATAGGAAATCTGTAAATGGTTTTGTTGTCATGATGGGAAATGTTCCAATCTCATGGTTATCTTCTAAGCAGCATTCTGTAGCTTTATCAACCATGGAATCAGAATTTATTGCACTATCTGAATTAGTAAAAGAAATTATATGGCTGTCTCGTATCATGGATGAATCTGACTTAAATTTAGAAATTAAGAAACCTGTAATATATTGTGACAGTCAAAGTGCTATTTATTTTTCAAAAAACAGTGTAGAAAATAAAAGAACAAAACATATTGACACGAGATACTTTTTTGTGAAAGACTTCTTAATGAAAGAATTATTTGTTTTAGAACATGTTTCAGGAAAACAGAATGTTTCAGACATGTTAACCAACTTTAGACAAAATCAAATATTATTGTAGTATGTTATTTTCTGAGATATAATTATGTGTTTTTCAGATATTTAATAATGTGTGTATGTCATATGTTAAAATGTTTTTTTAAGGATGAGTCGAGGGAAAGGGGGAGATTTGTGGGGTTTCTATCGCAGCTCAGTAAATGACTGCAAGTTGTTTTTCCCTCGAGTCATCCTCCGTTCGTTCTTCTTTGACGATCGCGGAGTTCGAGGCGTGACGTGTAGCAAGCGCTTGTAAGGAGACCAATGGGAGCTCCTCTTACATATTTGATCCCAACCAATGGGAATCTGTTTTTCATTCTTTTCTGTAAATTTTTGTAAATAAAGCATTCTTCGTTTGTCTCTCCTTGTGTTTAGATGTGAGTTATTTTTCGCTACTTGGCAAAAGGCGCCGATAGCCGATGAAACCAAAACGAAACTTAAAGAGCGTTGGAAGATCTGCCAACATTCGCGATCTTTTAATGGAATTTGCGTTTTATTTCGATCTTTTGATGGAAACAGTGTGTTTTTCGCGATTCTTTGACAAAATTTGTGTTTTTCGCAATTTTTCTAGGAAATTTGCATTTTTTGCCATCTTTTGAGGAAATCCGCATTTTTATCGATCTTTCAACAAAATTCGCGTTTTTTCGTGATCCTTTAAAAAAATTTGCGTTTTTTCGCTGTCTTTTAAGAAATTTGCGATCTTTTGAAGAAATTAGAGTTTTTCCGTGATCTGTTGGAGAAATTAAAAGTTTTTTCACGATCCTTCGGCAAAATTTACTAATTTTTTCCGCGATTGATTGATGAAATTTGACGATATTTTTTGGGATATTTGCGAAAAACGTGATTTTTCCGAGATTCTTGGCTAAATGCCAAACATCGATAAAATTTAAAGTAAAGTACAGTGTTGAAAAATGTACTTTACGGACCTAATAATTGAAAAACGGACCTAGTGGGAGCCCTGCTATAAGATTATCCTAACCAATCAATGCTGTGCTTCAGATAAATGACGTGCATAAAGGATTTACCGTGCGTTTTACAATCACGATTTTTTTCCCCTTGGCAGCAATATCGCTTGCGCCCGAAGCCGCAATACAATTTAAGGAGTTTCTAAGGAATGGTTTGCATATCTAAGTAGTTCTAAGTACTACTTGGGAATGTTTTCATTTCTAAGGAGTTTCCAAGGAGTCTAAGGAGTCTGTGCGAACCCTGAAAGAAATAGGCAGGTTTTACCATAAAAAATAACAGAGTATACCCTATTTGAAACCAACGAAAACAAAAAGCACATTAAAATATATACGTAATTGTCTAGTACTTAATGATTTTTTGAAATTTTGTCAGGACTGTCAAAATTTAATGTATCCATTTTCAAATCATTATTGTATTTTGTTTATATAAAACAAAGGAATTACATTTTTTAAAAGCATTAGTCTCCATTTCCATACTGGGCTAGGGAAATTTATGTATTCTTTGAAGAAAGAAAAAAAAAAGATAAAAAAGAAATTGTATTGGAGAACTGTTTTGAGAAAATCGCATTTAAAATTTAGCAACAAATATCACTCACTGTGACACAGATACTGTACTGTGTGACAAGAACGGCTCTATCTCCTATGCATTTAAAAACAGCTTTGAGAGAACATTATAAAAAAAACCATTAAAATATTAAAAAAAGAAAAAGAATAGCCAGTCAGTACCTACCTCTGAATGTATAATATCCAACCACAATTTAGGAAACAATGGTAGGTGAAGGGAAATTCCTTCCATTGCAAGCATTGCACCTACATAGATGAACATAACACAGTTAGGAGATGTTAAACGCAAACAACTTTTAATAAATGGCAAGTAACAAGAAGCCAAATATAAACGTTATTTTTCTTATCCTACAAGAATTTTGAATTGGGATCACCATGACACAAGTTGTGAATACCACCATTTCACCCTATTTAAGGACAGAAATTTTGCCATTCAATAAGACAGAGATTATTATTTGAAAAAAGTGATATTCAAAATCCAGAAACCGTGGCATCTATGCATTGTTGTGCACACGTTCTAATATCAAATGTTGTGAGAAAACTCTCAGATTGTTTTCATTTTCACATGTTTAATTTTTGAATCAGCATGTATGCACGACTGTTCCTCCTGGCACCCATTCTATGTTAGGCCTAACCTCGTCTCTGCATTTACTGATAGCCTTGCTTCATGAAGTCTCCTTCCAATATGTGCATGTGCCAGTAAAGTGGTTTTTTTTTTTTTTTTTTTTTTTTTTTATGAATTTTACACAGGGAATCTGCTTTTTAAGAATACATACTTTAGTTTCAGTTTATCGTATCAAAAGTTACTTTTTAATTACAGTTTTCTCATTGGCTATCTTAAGGTTTTGTCATTTTTCCCTTTAAGGCAGTATTCAACAGAAATATTTTTTCATGCTCAACAACTCAAAATTTTGAGACACATTTTCAGACTCATTTTTTTAAATAAAAACATGAAACTTGGCAGCATGATTTATGAAGACATTTATAAGGGCCCCATGTTTTTATTTTTCGTTCAATTCATTAGAAATTAATTTACAAACAATTATTTTCACAGTACGATATTTTTTTTTGTTTCCAGCGCTATCACTTCGGGAAATTCAGTTCAAAATGTCCACTTTGACAGCCTTTTTAAAAATATATTCTGCCTTTATCAAAAAATCGAGACAATACGGACATTATAAAGTTTCTGAATAAGAGAACCCGCCAATTGGATGCATTTTAGAGCAAAAATCAATTTACAAATGTGTCTCAAAATAAGCAGTTTGAATTTGAATACACCCTTAACTAATAAGTTCAAAATTATTTTATCAGCACTTTAGGTTGCCTTGTTTCATTGGTATTTACACCGAGGTCGCTCAAATTTTAATTTGGAAATTGGTTTGGTGATGAAGGTAGAAATATGCATGATGTAATTTTGTTTATTTCCACGATCCAACAGCAAGTCTTTGAACTTGCATAAATAGGCTGTTGCCAGTGGGGATTTTTTAAATTATTAAGTTTTGAGAGCTTACTTTGATTTTGTTTAAAATTCAATATTTTAAAGATTATTTACTGAATGAATTGCCAACTAAAATTGTGTCCAATGGAGTTGTATAAAAATATTTAGTCTTTTGGAAGTTCTATAACAGTGACCATCAGTGGAATAAAAAATGTCCTTCCTTCTACTGATTTTTTAAATAAACAAGATTTCTATGTTAATCATGTCTTTTTTCCTGTCTATATTTTATTGTGTTTCAAGACCTATAGAGTAAGATGCATACATTAATTAATAATCTATTTCTCTCTTCCTTATGTCATGACCAAACAGAATTAACAGTTGATAAATGCTTTTGGGGTTATTGCTTTAAATAGGTATTCACAACACACAACCAGTCAAAAATCAAACATTATTTTCACTACAAATACTAAACAAATTATTTAAAAACAACTTCATTAGATAATAATACTATGCTGGACTTGAATCAGCACTTGTAAAAAAAGAATTATACATGAGCAGTTTGAAAATAGAAAATATTGTAGTCTATCCGAGCAATCTATTTAACATCAACCAATCACAGCAAGTCAAATTCTCAAAATGGGAGATATATTTTACAATGTACATATAGAAAAAAAAGAGCCATTTCAGTTCATTTAGGCATGTGAACAAAACCAGTTTGTCCAAATAATGTTTCTAATTTGTCAATTAAAAAAGATACATAAGAGTTATTTAAATATAATAAAATTATTTATTTCATAAATAAACAACCTATCTAAAAAAAAAATTGAATAGACATTTTCACTTTATATTATTTGCAGAAACCTGCAGTTAAATAAGGGGAAGACTACAATTTCAAAATAGTGGAGACAAAAAATTGTACAAGAATAGTATAATAAATATACAATTTGCAGCTATGCACAAAATATATATTAACCTTCTCACCGCTGCGACCTGATATATCCGTTCACTATGCTGTAGGTTTCACGGCAAAACAAGGTTTGTTTAAATTAATGTAATTCTACAAATATAATGCATTTTTAAAACACCAAGTAATGATTGATACTGTCAAGGAATATACTTATATACGTAATTAAGTTTTTTTTTATCTCAAGTTTGAAAATTCAGATTTTTTTAAGCATTTTTAAAAAATTACAGAGAAAACAACATTACAAATTTGCCCTTTTGCTTGGCGGTCAGGGGGTTAAGGATCAAATGGTCATTTGCCTATATTTATTGGTTTAAAAATAAATAATTATTGAAAAATGCATTGGATGTAAATTATAATGAAAGACAAAGTCAAGTGACAACGTCAAAACATTGTGTGTAAGAAATTCTGCTAGAAAGTTTAAACAGGGTTATTCAATCCCAATAATATAAATAACAAGTAGTCAAATATAAACTTCAGTTAGTTCCCCCCCCCCCCCCCCCAAGCCTACCAGAATTTTGATCACCATGGCACGAGTAGCTATGCATTCAATTTGAGTATCTAACAATCAGTAGATGATAATTATAGGCAAATTTTGGTAGCTTCACTATATATACAATAGAGTTGCTGTTTTTAAAAGATTAAACACTGTTTCTATCAAAATAACGTATCCAAATTTTGAGCGAGAGTACCTTTATAAAAAAAAATCCCAGAAGGGGGGGAAAAAATAGACAGCCATAACGGAATCTCCATAGAAAATTTGCCTGGTACCACCTGTAAAGTGGGCTCTTTGAAACAGAAGTATCAATATTCAAAAGTTACATAAGAAAAATAAATGGTATAGAAAAAAAATGATTTCAGTTTAACAATACCAATTTAATGTGGAAAATCTTCTATTAGAAATAATATTTGGGTATCCAGTGTTAATTAAAGTAGCACAAATAAAAGAGGAATGCAAAATGCATACTTACTTAAGTTTACAATATCTGTCGTAACAACTTCATTAGTTAATGAGACTCTACATAACATGTCTACTAACTGGTGATAGGGGAGGAAAAAATCCATCAACTGGTTGTCGTAGTCTTCATCCACACCCTAAACATACAAACACAACATACTAAAGTTATCTCATGCTTTTTCATCCGAGTTGAAAATGTCAAATATAAATATACCAGAGAGCCCGTGCAAGGATTTCGCACTGAAATCTAATATTTTTTAGGTACGTCTCTATTATCCCGTCGACCACTTTTCATAACAAAAAACTATCGCCTAACTGTAAGATTAAACGCCAAAAATGCAGTCCCATTGACTTGATGTCAGAAGCATTATACATATTTGTTACGTCATCAAGTGGTTTTTAACTCGACATTTACGTGTATTTTTCATTATGTTTTACTGATTTATTAGTTATTTCATAAATTAAAATAACAATTGTGTCCTTAAATTCTTATATTTTATTTATTTATTTATTTTGATATTCCAATGGCAATGTTCTCCCGTTTATTTGGCGATAGTTTTTTGTTATGAAAAGTGGTCGATGGGATAATAAAGTACCATTTTTGATCAATATGTAATATTTCTTAGATGCAGGTTTAAACTTCTAAAGAAAAAGTAAGGATAAAAATATCTGCAAGCAACATTTAGTTTTTAGTTAAGCCAGAATATCATCTAATTTATGCCATCAATGTTATAGTAAAAATTGATCCAAGATTGCAAAATGCACGCACGAGAAAAAAAAAAATTTAACAATCGTATTTTAACTGCATTAGAGGATGACGTCATTCGCTTCGGGAAAAACATGGAACATAGAAATATAAATCTAAACATTTCAATTTCCATCTCGCTTTTTAATCATAAACATAAACCCGTGCGGTGTTTTTTATAATAATTGCTGAGCATCCTATAATGTGGTATTTTATTTCTGCGGCAACAATAATTTGAAGAAAACCTTTCATTTCTTTCATGAAAACAATGCCGATTTAATTTTTTATTTTCAGCAAATTTTAATCAGAAACATGTTTTAACGAAATGTTAAGTGTGCTATGTCAGAAGCCTGTGCAAAATCCTTTCATATGGTATCTCATTCGCCGTTCTGCGTTTAATATTTTCTGAGAAAAAGGGATGTTGACAGGGGAAATAATATATATGATACACCTTTTCATCAGCTATGATAAAGTGGCCAAAATTTCAGACACTTTTTGATATTTGAATGTTTTTTTTTTTTTCAACTTTGAAATGCTTATAAAAGCTGTTCCCTTCCTGCAGTGTAATGATTCATAGGTCAAATTAAAGGAAATTTAATGCTGAATTGAACACAATAAACAGTTTAAACATTTGCATTACAAGGAAAGTTATGCTATTTTAAGGTGAGGAATTTTCAGAAAATCTTACCAGCCAGCAAGATGCAACGTACAATTGAAAATTGTTATGAAAAAATGTACAGAACTGTAAAAATATTTAATTCTTATTGCTACAATGCATTTTCATATTTTTTTCCCCTATAAAATTAAGAAATATATACAACAAAGGAAAGTTTAGTATAAGATTGAACTTAGTACCACACATTTACATTGCATTAAATTGGAAAGTAGCAAAATATAATGAACTAGAAAGAAAAAAAGTTTTTGGCATATCTTCTATAGCTTGCAGTTTTTGAAAGACTGCCTAAAAATTTCACTCACCCTGTCAGAAAATCCACTCGCCAGTAGCAAGTAAAATCATGTATTTCCCCACCCCCGATTTTAAGTCAGACAAAAAAGCACAGATGAGGGAGATTCAAGAAGCAGACTTTAGTAACAGCTATTACTAGCCAATCGGAATCATTGTTCTGAGAACCAATGATCAGCTGTCATTTATGAACAGGTGCAAGGTTGTGTTCAAAGGTGGAAAATGTCAATTTGGCTGTTTTAGTTTGCAGAATAAAGTTCGTTACTGAAGTGCAATTACGATTGGATGTTTTTGTGTATTGTTTAGCGCTATTAATGATGTAAAGATAAAAAACAATGTTATCCATGCAAACTGGTGACTCAGGAATAGACCCAGGATTGTTTCGTTACGTGAAAATGGTCTTTCATAAGCAGCAATTGTGAGAGAAATTGGTGGAAATATAACAACGTTGGGCATATTAAAATTCTGTTTATGCTATCAGGAAACAAATCTATATGAAACACAGAAGGAAAAGGCCAGAAAAAGTGCACAACAGCTTTTGATAATAGGAGAATTAAACATATTACTCTCAGCAACAAATGGATTTAGCAGTGGTGCAACTGGTGTTTTGTCAGTGCGAGAACTGTATGGGAAAACACTAATGGAGGTTGGCTTAAAAGGCCAGATTCCCTGATAAAAGGCATTGCTGAATAAAAAGCAGCAACAGAAACAAATACAGTGGACAAAAGAACACATTTAATGTACAGAAGGACAGTGAAAAAATGTGATATGAAGTTATGAAACCAAAATATTGATATTGGGTAGTGATGGGAGAAAATAGGTGAGACGTCACATCGGGAAAGAGGTACATCCAGATTGCAGTCAAGTGACAACAAAGAATCCTACAAGTGTTATGATTTGTGCCTGTATGTCAGAAAATGTTGTAAGGCTGCCTTTATGTCATAACAGTGAACAGCAGAAAGTATGTTGACACCATCCTACAACCAAAATCCTTCAATCATGTATCTTTTTCTAGATAATGTACCTTTTTTTACCAACTGGATTCAGCTCCATGTCACAAGGGATCCTGGAAAATGGCATGCAGGTGCTGGGATGGCCAGAAACAAGCCATATCTGAACTCTATAGAACATGTATAAGTCCTATCTGAAAAAAGTGGTACGTCTGAAGCATCCAAACGATAAAAGAGAATTAATTGAGGCTATAATTCCATCGTGGTACCACATAATAAGGAAAGAAGAGCACCAAACATTGGTTGGCTCAATTCCACGTTGTTACGCGATGGCTGTGTATTAATTATAATTTTAATATTCTAAATATCTTTAATTTAAATCTTTTACAATTTAAATATTTTTCAACTCAATATCTTATTAAGTACAAATTTAAATCATTCTAAATTCTTTATTTAAAATATTAATCGTAAATCTTTCTTTCAAATTATCCCTCATTGCAAAATTCCTTTAATAAATATATCATGTTCCTAAAATATTTTAACTCCTAAAGCTCGATTCTAGTTAATCCATTTTAACCCAGACGTATGTAATATTCTTCCTCACTCCTTCTTCAAAAGCGATGCGTCTTTGGAAGATTACGTTCGTAAGAGGTCAATGACTCTTCCTCCCTCACATTTTGTATTTCGGCGCGAATTTTCGATTGGCCTGTTCGCTTTAGGAATGTGTGGATGATCTCGGAACTTGGAAACTTCGTAACTTTTCCCGCTCTCTTCCTAAAAAAAATCTTCAAGACGATCGGACGTAGTTTTGTCCGCGTCTACGAAATTTTAGGCATATCGGGCGGGGACTAAACGGGTTCTCGTCCGATATAGCCATGTAAATAATAACTTATTAATTAAAATTATAAAACAATATAAATATAAAAATCTCAAAGAATTCTGTATTATACGTGGTTTATTTGAGCCTTCACAAGTCGGCTTATCAACGATGTGATCCGGATGCCACAGTTCTTGATGATGCAGAGTGCCGTAGATCGTGAAGATGCGGAATGCCGTGCCGTTATGTTACGATGACGCTAAGCTCCCGTGAATGAGTGTGGTTTGCTAATCTAAGTACGATGTTTGCGTAATAGGTTCTCATTGGAGTGTACTCTGGTATGTTACTATTTTATTTTATATTCCAATATGAACACAGCACGGAGTGGTATGTGCAAATATGTACCAGAGATAAGCGATTAATTAGCATATGTATTTATGCAACTCTGTGGACTTCCTTCAGCACAATTGAGATTTGAGTAGGACGTTCATTTTGGAACAATTCTATTCATTGGAGGATATGGTTTAGGACGTTCATTTGAACAATTCTGAATTATTGGAGAATATTGTTTGAAGAAAATCCTTTTTAATTGTAGCGATGCAACGATTTAGTTTGATGTTAGCCTGACTTGTGAAAGTATTTTCAGAAAATATGATTGTCATACTATTTAAATATTGTATTAATTAAGTTCTTGATAGGGGTCTGCGCAGATTTCTTTATTATGATGATTAATAATATCATGCAATAAATATAATTCTGTTGAAATATTTATTTGTTTTAATTATTTTAGTTGTGTGATTTATATACACTAATTTCAAGATATATTTTTATGTGCCTTAAATTTAAAGTAAAGATATAATTAAGAATTCAATGATTAAATGATAATTAAAAATAATTAAATTGATAATTAAATTAATTAAATGACAATTCAATAAATGGAATCTTTTCAGGACTCGTTGGTTAGATATTTATAACAAATAATATGAATACATTATAATACCTACTCTAATTAAGATTTATCTACAGTAACATAAATAAAATACATATTAAATATTATCAGGCACATCTTTGTTATAATTTAAGTGTGTATTTCAGCATAGGAGGTACGTACATTTGATGTATGTACTATTTTGAATCAGGTAAGACATATTTTGTTATTTCGCCATGAACTTTCTTTTAATCTATATTTTCCATGTATTACCACTATACTTATAATAATTATTTAGATCACTGGCTCTTCTTCAAAAATCTCAAATTCCTCTCCTTTTTGATATTCCAAATTTTAAACATTCCCTCCTCTCTTTTACTTTCCCCTTCTTTTAAGTAATTCTCAAAATTTTAATGTAATATTAATTTAACCCCATTGACACCAATATTTTTTGTCGTAACATTTATTGTCATTACATTTATGGTGCCTTCCAAACCAAAGAACTTCCCTACTTTTTTAATTTAACGTACTTTCGTTTCTTCGTTTATCACCCCCCCCCCCCTCCAACGGATTTCTTTCTGGTTTATTCGGTCACAGCAGTTTTCTAATATCTTTTAGACATTCCAAGACTTCAAATCTTTTTTGGTTTTCTAGTGTTGATTGTTATTATTTAGAATATTACTTACAATCTATAAACAAACATTTATTTATTACTATGTTATTAATTAAATATGACACTTAGTCATATAAAAAATATATATATTTTTTCTGCAATATGATATTAATTTTTACAAACTTTATGAGTTTCCTGATTTATTTATTAAATAAATATTTTGTGTGGCTATTTATTTTTAGAGCAGCCAATTGTTTAGTTTTATTACCTAACTTTTGTGGTTTCTAAAAATCTGAATACATCCGCAATTTTTTTTTTTTTTACATTATTCAGGAATGAAATTGTTTTGTTTATTGGTATCTATTTATTATTTTTACAAATTGCAATATATTTCTTATAACACATAATCTGGCCAATTATGTTTCTGATTTATTAAGTTTCACAAATATGGTTATTCTATAATTTTTCACAGATTATATATATTTAAGTATTAAATACTTCTATATTGGGTTGACAACTATCATTTTACTGATAATAACTTTATATAATTTCATGTTAAAATTTTCATAATGCATTTTATGCTCTTGGTAACTTGGTATTGATGATTCATTTAATGATTAAGAATGTTATCAAATTTATTTACATTCTCATATTTTAAATAAGAAGTTATATTCTATACAAATTTCTATTATCAAGATTTATACAATAATTACAATATAATTTAATTATTACAACAACCTTGATTATTGACTCTCTTTGATAAAGATAACTCTCTATATATTCATCAACAATTTTATATTAAATTTGACAAATCACTTTTTTAAAATATATTTACATTTTATGAATGCTTTTGATTCTCTTTTTAAATATTTATCCTTCTTCAAATTACTTTTTTTAAATAAACAAAATTATTATCTGCAGCATTTACTATAAATTGATAAAAAAAAAAAAAAAAAATAAAAAAAAATAAATATATATATATATATATATATATATATATATTTACATTAACTTATAAAAAATATTAATTTTTTTTAGTGATTTTGTTCACTGACTATATATTTTATCAATTGGAACTTCTGAATGTATGAATCGATGTCACTGATTCAGTAGGATTTTCCGTTTCTGATATTATTTTTTAGTTTGTGTTTTGAGACAGTTTTATAAAAATTTTTAGTTTCTGTTTTTACTTTTGGTTTGCGAGTAATGAGTTAATTCCTAAATTTATATTTATGCACATTTTTATTTTAAAATTTTGCAATAGTAAGTAGCAACTACTTATACAACGGGTTTGACATAAAAAATTTGCATTTGATCAATGTAAATGCCCTTGTAGTGTGTGTGTGACTAGCTATCACACATTACCTCAGGAGCTATTCATCATGTTGTATATTCACATTCATAATTGATTTAAGTTATTTTGATTTTATCCATTAAATTTCTTAATTTATCAACTTCAATTGATCCTTTTATCTTTATATTAATTCTGTTGCTACTAATCATTTTATTTTATTTACTAATACCCTTGATGGTATTATGAAATGATGCTAAGGCCTATCGCCATAACAATTTTCTTATTATTTTATAAGTTGAAATTTTACTATGCCTATTTTAACTCTGCTGCTTTGGAAATTTTTATCATTACTTTCTTAATACATTATAAAATTTTATATATTCAATTTTACAAATTCATATTGCTATTATTTATAAGAGTTATGAAATTGCTTCTACAAAAATGTCTTCTTATCAGCTCTTGTGACACCTTACCCTCTCCCTTAAATTTTATTTCACTATAGCACAAATTTTATTTACCCTCCCAATTTAATTTAAACTTCATTTGGAAATTTTGTGTATCTATTTCTGCTTAAACGTCCATAAAGTTTAGTAGGCTAGTGACTTTGAGTTTACTCAGGCAGGAAGAAATTCTGGCAAAATTTTTGTACGCAATAATTTATTCTAAATTTACCTATTTTGTCATATATTAATTTTCCTAGGGGTTGTCGATAGCTATTTTTTTTTTATTTCGTATTAACCCGAAGCTTAAGAAATGAATCTTTCTGGCCGGAATCAATGAGATGTGTCACAATGAGCAAAATGCCTCATACACTCACCGGTATAGCTTACGCAGGATAATTGTATATTGGCAAAATCTTATTTTTCAAAATTTTATTTATTTGCTATAGTCTAAATTTATTATTTGTTTATCTTTAAAATTTTTATATCATTTTGCAGTGTTATGTTTTCCATTTGGTTGACATATTCTCTCTAGTTATTATGGTGTCACATTAAAAGAGCATCAAACTGTCATAAATCTATTAAATATATGCTGGGGAATAACTTTAAATTATCAAAAATAAAACTTTTAAATGATCATGGGCCCATTTAACATCAAATGATCATATATTATTATAAATAATTATTTATTTGAGACAAAATAAAATTGAAAATGAAAAATAAAAAATATATAAAATGAAATAATATGAAAAATAAAATTATGAAATGAAAAATGAAAAATAATACATTGAAATGAAATATCAAAGATATATGAAATAAAATTTGATTTTGATATTTAGAAAAGAGCATGATTTCTTATTTTTTTAAATTCACCACAGGCTCTCTCGCTCTCTCATGATGTCGCAGATGAGTAATTATCAAATTGTGGAAATTTCACCATTTTTTTTTGAAGGTTTTGCTTAAGCTTGACCAAATTTTTTTGGTGGATAAATCTCAATAGATGCGCAGGTCTCTATTATTTGTTTGCTAGAATTATGGGCAGTACACACAGAAGGTCAAACTCAGTCTAGTATGGGAATTTAAAAGAGGAATCCCAGATTCTTCTCCCTATGTCAATCCTTCACGGTGCAGCCTTGTGATTTATGTGAGCTTTAATAATGGAAAGATTATAAGTGAGATTTATTTTTTTTTAACATGGTCATTTTTTTTGTCTCGAATGCGCATGCCTGTATGGTTTATGTGAGACTCTAGAGATGATGCACAGAATTGGTGGTTGTTGTATATAGATGGATAGTGTATATAGAAAGAAAGATTTGGATATGAAGTAGATAGGAAATTTTTTTTTTAAATCATGTCATCTTTTGGCCATTGTTGTCAGTTCAATGTTATGAGGAAACTTCCTTACGCATTTTGAACGACACAATGCTTAATAGTAATTTAATTATATAATTGTCTCAGTTTTGTATATTTTTTTTCCTCAGCATCTCCTCACAGAAATTTTAGTTTAAAACAATGACTATAATCATTATATAATAAATTAAACATGTTTAAAGGACATGTACTATTTGAAAAAATATTTCCTGATGATATAACTTTAAATTTTATAATTATTTTCATTGAGAGCAATCTATATACATATATATATTTATTATCAAATGCTTGATTTGTTTAAAAGATATGCAATTCAATCTGTTATGTTAATTTCAAGTCTAGGCAATCTATATACTATTGTTGTTATATTCTCATATTTTATTTACTTTAACTAAACCAAATGTCACCTACCTTTTTATCTGTACTCTTGAAGTCTTGGATGTTCTCTTTACTCCTCATGGTGAAATTTTTTTTTTCTTACCTGATAATCATTTGTTGTATAGTTTTATGTATTAAAAGTCAGACGTCTGCAATTTTTTTGTATATAGGTGTTGTTTGTGTTCATGTTTATATATTTTATATACCAAGCAAAGTATGGTATGCAATTTATCCTAAAATATGTAAAATCTTAGAAGTTGATGTTTATTATTTCTTATTTAGTATATTGTGTTTTATAGTGTGTTTACAGTTTTATATATCCCGCACCAGAGGCAATGGTTATACGTTGGTTCTGGGAGACTTTTAGGGTTTTTGTATAATTTTTCGCTGACTTCACTCCACAGGCAAAAACTTTTTTTTTTCTTCCTTTTTTTTTTTTTATTCGGGGAAGGAAAATGTTACGCGATGGCTGTGTATTAATTATAATTTTAATATTCTAAATATCTTTAATTTAAATCTTTTACAATTTAAATATTTTTCAACTCAATATCTTATTAAGTACAAATTTAAATCATTCTAAATTCTTTATTTAAAATATTAATCGTAAATCTTTCTTTCAAATTATCCCTCATTGCAAAATTCCTTTAATAAATATATCATGTTCCTAAAATATTTTAACTCCTAAAGCTCGATTCTAGTTAATCCATTTTAACCCAGACGTATGTAATATTCTTCCTCACTCCTTCTTCAAAAGCGATGCGTCTTTGGAAGATTACGTTCGTAAGAGGTCAATGACTCTTCCTCCCTCACATTTTGTATTTCGGCGCGAATTTTCGATTGGCCTGTTCGCTTTAGGAATGTGTGGATGATCTCGGAACTTGGAAACTTCGTAACTTTTCCCGCTCTCTTCCTAAAAAAAATCTTCAAGACGATCGGACGTAGTTTTGTCCGCGTCTACGAAATTTTAGGCATATCGGGCGGGGACTAAACGGGTTCTCGTCCGATATAGCCATGTAAATAATAACTTATTAATTAAAATTATAAAACAATATAAATATAAAAATCTCAAAGAATTCTGTATTATACGTGGTTTATTTGAGCCTTCACAAGTCGGCTTATCAACGATGTGATCCGGATGCCACAGTTCTTGATGATGCAGAGTGCCGTAGATCGTGAAGATGCGGAATGCCGTGCCGTTATGTTACGATGACGCTAAGCTCCCGTGAATGAGTGTGGTTTGCTAATCTAAGTACGATGTTTGCGTAATAGGTTCTCATTGGAGTGTACTCTGGTATGTTACTATTTTATTTTATATTCCAATATGAACACAGCACGGAGTGGTATGTGCAAATATGTACCAGAGATAAGCGATTAATTAGCATATGTATTTATGCAACTCTGTGGACTTCCTTCAGCACAATTGAGATTTGAGTAGGACGTTCATTTTGGAACAATTCTATTCATTGGAGGATATGGTTTAGGACGTTCATTTGAACAATTCTGAATTATTGGAGAATATTGTTTGAAGAAAATCCTTTTTAATTGTAGCGATGCAACGATTTAGTTTGATGTTAGCCTGACTTGTGAAAGTATTTTCAGAAAATATGATTGTCATACTATTTAAATATTGTATTAATTAAGTTCTTGATAGGGGTCTGCGCAGATTTCTTTATTATGATGATTAATAATATCATGCAATAAATATAATTCTGTTGAAATATTTATTTGTTTTAATTATTTTAGTTGTGTGATTTATATACACTAATTTCAAGATATATTTTTATGTGCCTTAAATTTAAAGTAAAGATATAATTAAGAATTCAATGATTAAATGATAATTAAAAATAATTAAATTGATAATTAAATTAATTAAATGACAATTCAATAAATGGAATCTTTTCAGGACTCGTTGGTTAGATATTTATAACAAATAATATGAATACATTATAATACCTACTCTAATTAAGATTTATCTACAGTAACATAAATAAAATACATATTAAATATTATCAGGCACATCTTTGTTATAATTTAAGTGTGTATTTCAGCATAGGAGGTACGTACATTTGATGTATGTACTATTTTGAATCAGGTAAGACATATTTTGTTATTTCGCCATGAACTTTCTTTTAATCTATATTTTCCATGTATTACCACTATACTTATAATAATTATTTAGATCACTGGCTCTTCTTCAAAAATCTCAAATTCCTCTCCTTTTTGATATTCCAAATTTTAAACATTCCCTCCTCTCTTTTACTTTCCCCTTCTTTCAAGTAATTCTCAAAATTTTAATGTAATATTAATTTAACCCCATTGACACCAATATTTTTTGTCGTAACACACGTCATTGTGACAGCTTCTGGAAAAATAAAGGATGTCCAGCGCAATACTGATAGGACAAGGACATCATTAGTACACCAGCATTTGCACTGCATAAGTTCTGTTGTATTGCATATCCCTGTTTATTATCTGGAATTCAGCATAATTTTTTTAAAAATTTGATAAATGGATCATTTAGTGTACTAGTTTTTAGAAGCCTTCAAAGTTGAAAAATATTCAAATTTCAAAAAGCGCCTGAAATTTTAGGCACTATTGCATGTGTTTACAAACTTCTGGGGTAACCAATACAATATCAGGCTGAAATAACTCAAAGACAAGTTCTAAGTAAAAGAAAGAAAGAAAGGAGGACAGGTATTATCTACATGCTTTTGAATCTGAAGCTTAATTTCCAATGTAAAATAATTAACACTATGCCTAGGTATATTTTAATATTTTATGTAAAATTATATTTCTTCAAATTATCTGTAAGAAAGTGCTATTGTCTTTGCAACATAATGTAAAAAGATTCATGTAATTAACTGAACTTGTTTTATATATATGCAAAATCTAAATTGGACTTATAAGGTTCTTAATGTATAGTTCAAATTTAATATAACAAAAACGATAAATCATGCGTCAAGCATAGATTATGAAACACTTTCCAACACAGCCAGAATACTATAATGAAACTTCTCCATTCAATAAGGTGAAAGAAGATACGTTAGTAAACAGTTTAGAAAACACATAACACATTGAAAAATACAGTTTTCGAAATTACCTTCCTGTGTTAAAAAAGTAGTTGAATTATTTTGTGCAGCCCTGTATAGGATCAATAGATGTGAATACATAGTATGATAAAATTTAGTTCAGTTAGAATATTCACATTTAGCCATTTTCGCCAATCAATGGAAATGCACTCGAAAGCTTTTGTATAGCCCTGTATATTATCTGAAGACTTCTGTACACACCACCTATTAAGCTAAAAGGCAACTTAAAACTCACTTGCAGCCATTACCAAACGTAAATGACAATGTATCTTTTTTTTTCATAGCCCTGTATATGAATTTATTTATATTCCACAAACTTCTATTAGTCTACTCAATAGAGTTCAGCAGGAAAATGCGTAAACACAATTAAAAACTACCCTAAAGCAATTCACTCCCATAGTCTGTAGAACTTACGAATTTCCTTGTGTAGCCCTGTATAGAGTCAACCGAGTTTATAAACACACATGTACTGTAAAAAAAAAGTAAAAAATGCAAACCAAAGTTGAAAATGCATTTATCACACACACACTGTAAATATTGCACATGTACTGTAACCAATATCTTCTGTGTGTAAATAAACGCAATGCACACAAAAGAGCCATTTATAGTGCACCGCAGTAATGCATATAATTTTCATTATGTTTGAAATAGTGAAATATCACTAAATTATACTGCAGACGATTTTTCCCCCATATAATTATGTGTAAAATAATTCTTTTGTTGGACCCTGTAAATGAATAATAAATGCTTTGCACCCCCTATTCTATAAAAAGTATGTTTTAATGCGCTTCATAATTATAGATACATTTCATTATGTTTTAAATGACGTAGCGTCATCAAAATGCGCTTGAACCGATTATTCCTTATTGACTGTCATGTAACGTAATACTTTTGACTGTCTCTGTAAAAAAAAAAAAAAACTATAAGTGCTACACACTTCTGTTGAAATAGGGAACATGCTATAGTAAACGACAATAACATACAAAAATTTCAGGACAATCAAAGCATATTTACGGGAGTTAGAGCACAGACAGACGACAGACAAACCGAAGCCCTAAACACTTTTCAACTAGGTTGGAAAGTGTTAAAAAAGAACAAAAATAGATGAAAAAACAAGCGGGAAAAATTCTACCTTACGGCAGAATATAGATTGGCCACCCACGGCTTTTATCGTTGAGATTTTTTCAGCCAAGTCTAACTCGTCAAAAAAAAAGTGTTTGTTAGCATAAGCCAGCTTCTCCACTTTAGAATTTAGTTATCGCTCTAAGATTTTTTGTAAGACTGGCGGAATATATTAGGCACGAACACACCAAGTTTTAAAAAGATTCGGTGACTAGAAGTATTTTTAATAAATATCTCTCTATATTAAAAAAAAGTAACCACCGCTGCCGCCGCTGTCAATTAAGATTTTGTGCCTTGAAGTCTTTCTGGACTAATATCTAGAAAACTATTGCATGTAAAATTTTAAAAATTGGTAGTTTTATAAAGAAATGTGCGATAAACACGCTGAAGCAAACAGTTTTTAAATCGAAGAATTATTTTAAGAGATATTTAAAATCAAAGTTGGTCAAAACAGTTTTTTGAAAAAAGTTTTATAGGAACGAAAACTATCCGCAGGAATTTAACCATAATTTGTAAGGATATAGTTGACAAGTTTGCGGAGTGCAGACTGCAATCACTTTTTTAATTTGAGTAATTTTTTCAGGTTATATTTCAATTTTTTATTCAAAATTTTCATTATTTTGACGAAGATTTATTTCATATTTCATAAATTCCATTATTTGAACCGTTGCCAATTTTTTATTCAAAATTTTCATTATTTTGACGAAGATTTATTTCATATTTCATAAATTCCATTATTTGAACCGTTGCCAATTTGTAAAATAGCGCACGTAATAAGATTCCCTTTCAATTAAGAAATGTATTTACACGAGACTATTAAAAACAGAAATAAAACTTTAAAATAATATTTAAATGATCACGTGTTAAAAGCAATAAATGTAGAAAATGACGTAATAAAAATATACTTGCGCGTGAATATTACAAAGAGAAATACGAGTAACTAGGGAAATTCACGTCACATTTAAAATGATAAAAAAACAATATTTCCAAACAATTTCAATTAATTATTATATTTTCATGAGAGATCAATTTATTTCGACATATCTTTTACCTATTATTGCAAATTTTAAAACAGCGTAAATAATAATATTTCCTTTCCAATGTCAAAATTCTTCTATTTGTTTATTTGGTGTTACAGTTTAACGATAGTTTTTTTTTTTTTTTAATGAAAATTGATTGACGGGGTAATGGAGAAGTATCAAAAGACAAATAAGCGTTGAATTAAAAATTCCCCGATGAAAAAACTAACTCGTGTAACGCATCTGATGTCAACTGAAAGTGACGCGACGCCACGATTATGCACATTTGGCGCTAAATCATATATTTTGGTGACAGTTACAGTTGTAATCTGTTTCAACAGCAGTTGATTCGACCTTAAAATCCCTCAGTCAAAGGAAAATGAATGGAAACCCTGTTACAGCAGATCGCCACTGGTTGTTTAATTATAATACAATCTTCCGTAATCGTTTTAGAGATGATCAAATCAGAGTGTTTTTAAATCATGCGGTGTCAGAACGGGGGTTGGCGAGCGCAGCTCGTAGGGGGCAGAGCCCCCTAGTAATAGTAAAAAGATGTGGCTTCAATGGGCTGAGACGTGGCGAGGTAGTTGTTGTTTACAAATGTGCTGGCTTAATGACACCCTTTAAGCTATTTTTAATGGTTCTAGGCATTTTAGCACTTAATAGATAACCTAAAAAAGGTAATGAAAAGTTCTATGATAGCAGCTTTTATGATGGATACAGCTAAGAGAAGTTGTTTAACAAATGATGAGTTAGCATTAATTGACGGGATCTTGGGGAGCGGTGGGGGGAAGGGAGGGGGAGCTATACAAAACACAAGTGCTCTACGAGACCTTTAAAATGAATCCTCACTTGCAATTGAGAGATGGGACTTTAAAAGGGATCCCCCTTTTCGCCTCTCTGACGGGCCCCCTCGAGAGATACGTGAAATCGAGGGCGCCAAAAGAAGGGGAAGGAATACCTTTAGGCGGTTTACAGCTAATTTTGGTAAAATTTTGGAGCTGTTCGGTCCACAGGAACAGAGAAAATTGGAAAACTAAAATAAATATGAGAAATTGAAAAAAATAAATAAGAAAAGTGCTCCTGACAAGAGACTGGAGAGAAGGAGGGGGAGAGTAGAACCAGACAAAAGTGCTTGATGAGATCAAACTTTTGATATGTTACATGACGGGGTTTGAGCACCTTGAATGTCTGCACCGTGGGGGAGGAGGGGGGGGGGTAACTCCGGTCCTATAGGAGATAGGGCCTCGGGACGCTCTTAGAAATGTCGGCCTTGATGATTTTAACTTCGTTGGATCCTTTAGAAGAGGCCTACTCCCTCTGTGTAGCTTAAAGGGCCTGAGAAAGATGGGAAAAACTAAAATTTAAAAAGAGTTGAAACAGAGAAATATGCTTCTTAAGGGAGGGGGCGAGTGAGAGGCGGAGAGTAGGACCAGACCATAGTGCTTGACAAGATCTATCAATTATTGATATGTTACATGAAGGGGTTTACATGAGGAAGGAGCACCAAAAAGGTCTTAATGAAACCTTTCCCCCCCGGAACTTTCAAGAACTTACCCCACCCCAGGGGTAACTTCATTCCTATTGGAGATAGGGCCACGGGTCCCCCTTAGAAACGTCCGCCACGACGGGTTTAACTTTGTTGGGTCCTTTATATTATTGTTGAAATGGGATCTGCGCCCGCCGTAGGGCAATTAGGTACTGAGAAAGGAAATACAAGCGGAAGTATCGGCATAATACTGAGAGACAATTTGATTTTTAATATCGTCAGTAACAACCATTTGTATAGCTATGTATAAAGGGTGTCTTCCTTTATATATGGAGTGGCTGTGACTTTTCATAAACATGAATTTTACTGTAGACTGAAAGAATTAGCCCTGTGTGTGGCTTAAAAAAAAAAAAAAAAAAAAAAAAAAAAAAAAAACTGTACTTTCGTGTTATAGCGGCTCCCACAATTCTGATTATGCCAAGGTTGCAGTTATGATTTTGCCAAGATCAGCGCAAAGCTTATATAGACATCCTATATATGCATATATATATTCAAAACACTCCTATATGTATCATATACGTCATTATACACATATTATTTATGTCTTATAGGTCGTATATACATCATATACACATGTCATATATATACATCATATATGACTATAACTTGGCCACATACGTACAGAAATGTTATATATATATTATATATTATTATAATGTCATAACATGCTTTATAATTTGGCGATAAATTTTGGCCGCTTGGCAGTTTATCCTTGGAAGCCGCTATAACACGAAAGTACCAAATTTACAATATATTAATGAAAACAGAAACAAAAATATTTCATGCTTGGTGGCTGTTATAACACGAAAGTACCAAATTTCTTCTTTATTTTTCATATCTGATAATTTGCATCTATCCTTTTTTGTAATTTAAAAATTTTTGTAACGATTTTATGCATTTCTATTGCCTATTCAAAGAAAAATTCTTCTAAAGTTACAGAATTTCGTTAAAAACGGTAAAAATAGTAAAATGCGGACATCGTTTGGTCCATTCTCGACCGAAAGCAACAACCGTTATCGTTATCTTTTTACGCGTGAAGGTTCCGTTATGGTACTTCATTGTAAAATTTGGTAATTTTTGAAATTCATTATTTGAAAAACGGCATAATCATTCGATTTGAAATTCATATCAAGAAAAATACAATTTTTTTCCTTTCTAATGCAGTTTGTCTAACAATTTTGTGACAAATACTTTTTGAGATATTAATTTTTTCAGTAACTTCAAATGTTTCAATTTCCGAGATTAACCTGTGGCAACGATGGATTGCTGTGACTTTTCATAAACATGAAAAATGATAGAGATTGAAAGAATAAGCCACCCTGTGGGTGGTTAATAAAAACAGTGGCACTCCGGGAGTGCCGATAGAAGTGAAAACTTGAACAATTGAGTGTGTATTTTTTTTAATCGTCAGGAAACGTTTTATTGTGCAGGAAATACTTTTAAATGAAGTGTTTTTTTATTCCTTATTATAAACTACTACTACAAAAATTATATTACAATTTTCATTTAATGAGCTATTGTACATGAAAAATAATGCATATTATTTTACATACAAAAATTGCAATCTTAAAACATATTGCTTAAAACATAAATTTACAAATACATGAAATATGAAATTTAATTAATTGATATTAATTATTAATTATTAAAGCTTCACATTAGTAAGTTAACTAGCTGGCTTCGCCTGCTAGCGGGCCCCTAATTTACATCGGTGCCTTGAAACTTTTGTATTCTCCGGCTCGCATCCCACTCGAACCGAACGAACCTCGGACCCTGGTCCCCGCTGCCTTTGGCACCGTATACCGGTCGTGCTACGCACGCACCGGATAATCCCTTAAATTGCACATCAAATACTATAAACCTCTAACCAGGGTTGGGTTTTTGACATGACAGTGGTAAAAACCGTGTTTTTACCGGTTTATTCCGTCAAAAACCTATCATTTCCGATTGTCCTCCAATTTATGGTGTAAGTGTAGCATACAATACATTTCTAGATTGATTTTACCTTGTTATTATTATTATTATTTACAATTATATTTGTTAAATTTATTTAAACGAAGATCATTTCCTAATATGGGAAAGATTTAAAAATACAAGAGTAAAAGAAATTAACAATATTTGTCATAATCTTCACTAATATAGATTCTAAAACTGCAATTAACATTAATATTAAATGATAATAAAAGGTTATTATAATTATTAAATAACATTCAATATACATTTTTAATAAAGTACATTAAAATTATTTCAGAGATGCAATAATGCTGTTACATTGTATGACAATAGATTTTAAGCATTGACTGGCAGGGAATAAATTTGTATATTCTTCGATATAATATTTTAAAATGCATATCTTATGTATTTCATAAATGCAATTATGGTGATTTTAATTTGCACTTCAATAAGTAGAATCTTTAAGTTTTGTTTTCAACAATTTAATAAATTGTACCGAAATTATACACATTGTTTAATCTAATACTTATAGGTTACAGGATATCTTCAAAAAATCTAATTTTTTCAGACTTTGCCAAATAGCTTAAGGTTATTGTAAAGATTTTCTGACAGAGATGTACACGTATTATTCTAATGCAATTCTTTTTTGTTCTTCTTGGATGGATAAATATACTTTTGAGTCTTTTTGATACTGAATATTTTATGTAAAACAACTTAATATTAAAGATAGAATGAAAAAAAAAATGTAAAAAACAAACTACTAAAAAATGGATTTTTGACAGTTTTTGACATGACGGTAAAAACCATGGTTAAAACCGGTAGAAACCGTCATGCGTCAAAAACTTGCCAACCCTGCCTCTAACTGAACGAACCTCTGGCTTGGGTCCTCGGTGCCTGCGGCACCATATAGCAGTCGTGCCGCGCACACGCTGCAGTATACGTTAGTTCCACCTTCCACCACCAGGTGGCACGATCTGTTTATACAATCATAACTGAAATCGTTAAGGCTTTCGATGTCGAGTCGAATGAGCCATACCCCGTCGTCTTCGTGCCCATAGAACGGGAGATAGGAAAGCGCCCCCTGGTGGTGAAAAAATGAACTGAAATCGATAAGCTCTATTGATGTCGAGTCGAATGAGCCAAACCACGTCGTAATGTGACCCATAGAACCAGAGTTAACGGCAAAATTCTTTAATTACACCTACCCCAACCAGGGGGCGCAATCTGTTCTATGCGAACATAACCCAAATCTGTAAAGCTATTGAAATCCAGTCGAAAGAGCCAAACCCCGTCGTAATCGAGCCCATAGAACAAGATTTATGAAAGCACCCCTGGTGGTGGAACTGGAAACTAAAATATGTAAGCGCTACTGATGTCGAGTCGAATGAGCCATACCGCTTCGTGATGGGACCTATAAGACGGGAGATATTTTGAAAAGAAATAGCTAATTCCTAAGTTTCTTTTTCTTTTTTCCCTATATAAAAATCGGGATTTTGCTAAAATAAAAAATTATGGTCGGAATTCGAAAATTTTTTGAATCCCTGAAATGCCAGATCACTCAGAGCAAGGATTCATATATTTCAGATTCGAAAATCCGATATTTAAAAAAATATATATACAGTAAAATCCCGTTACAACGAACTTCACGGGACCGCAAATTTTATTCGTTGTAATGGGAATTTCGTTGTAACGGAATTCAATAGAAAATTAAACATTTCAATTCAGATCCTCATATCATAGTTAATTATAAAAATATAGTAGTATAATACAAATTAGTAGATAATTAATTATTAAAAATAGTAATAAAAATTAGTAGTACCTTCTAATAACGTAAAGTTAGTATAATAGAATGTATAATATTTTTTATAGAACTGAAAAATTGACTTACCACCATTTCAATGATCTTCAAATTGTACAAGAAAAAATTTAATGCAGAAAATCAGTGATTTTTTTTTGTACAAGGGAGTTTGAAGCTGCGGACAATACAAAATTATGTACATGATTAATATTAGAAAAAATGTTATCTGGTACACTGCTCTGTAAAGAAATAAAATTGCGCACTCTTTCTAAGCTTTCTAAGGCTTCAGCAGATGTAACTTTTGAAACCTCATTTTCTTCATCTTCAGAACTTTCTTCATCATTTTCTAAAATGCGATCATCAACAATAGACTGCACAATATCTGTCTCTGTTAATGAATAACAAGTTGCAGCATTGTCATCTGCAGTTAAAAAATCTTTAAAGCTTATGCTTTGAGACACACCAGATTTTTCTTTTACTAAGTTCCAAGTGGATTCGATCTCATATTCGACTGTCTGCTCCTCATCATGTACTACATCGCTAGATCCTTGAGCCGTCGATTCTTTATTTAAATCCTGGTCAATCTGCGCGTGTTTCCAACAGTGGGCTATTGTTTTCTGGCTTATATCATCCCACGATCCACAGATCATATCAATTGCCTCTTTCATGTTGCACTTTCTGTTTACGTTATTTTGCAGATCACAGAGAATGCGTTTTAATAACATAGTTTTGTATCGTGATTTTACGGCTCTGATAATGCCTTGGTCAAGAGGCTGAAGTATTGCAGTACAGTTAGGCGGGAAATACTCTACACGAATGTGATTCAATATAGGAGGATCATTGTGTGCTGTGCAGTTGTCTATGAGTAGAAGAATTTTACGTTTTTGTTTTTGCATATCTTTATCAAAATTTATCAGCCATTCATTAAAGAATCCTTGCGTCATCCATGATTTTTTGTTGGCTTTGTAGATGCATGGTAAGGACTTAAAATGTTTGAAACAACGGGGTTTTTCAGATTTGCCGATTATGAGTACTTTTCGTTTTTCTGTTCCTGATTTGTTGCAGCAAAATAGGGCTGTAATCCTTTGTTTGGAAAGCTTTCCTCCAATACACTTGTCTCCTTTTAACGCTAAAGTCTTCCTTGGTTCTAACTGAAAAAATATTCCGGCTTCATCGGCATTAAAAACATCGTTAGGACTATACGTCTTGATTATTTTTTGTATTTCACCTTTACGCCATTCGTTTACAAATTCAACTGGGACGTCTTTTGCTTCTCCTGAAATGCATTTTGCCACTATACCGTATCTTTCTCGGAATCGATTCAACCATCCGACACTGGCTTGAAAATTTTCAATGTTTAGCATTCTTGCAAATTCCAAACCTTTTTCTCTAATTAAAGGGCCACTTAGAGGGATGTTTCTAGAACGAACATCCATAAACCATTTGTAAACAGCACTATCCACATCTTGAAACTGGGCATTTCGAATTCGTTTTCTGCTTGGATCAAAGACTTTAACTTGAATTTTTTTCAAAATGCTTTCTTTATCTTTTTGAAAAGTGGATAAAGTAGACGGCGAAATTCCATATTTGCTAGCAACATCAGATTTTTTCATTCCTTTCTCAACTTCAGAAATTATGGCTTTTTTTTCTTCCAAACTAAACTGTTTTCGCTTAACAGCCGCCATTTTATGACCTACTGGTAAGATGAAAATTTTCAAACTGATTTCGAGCTTTGGAAATTCCTTTGCGAAAGTTATTCAGGTAGGGAGGAGAGGGAAGGGGGAATGTGCAATACTCATTTCACGTTTTGTTAAGTTTGCCTACATTGGTTACAGCTTACTTGGACTTCCAAGAAAAAGGGGTGGAGAAAAGGGGAGAGTGAACAAAGGAAACATTCCTTCTGCAGTGAAATGCCTATGCACACCGATTTTACAACAAAGCTCGGAGAAAAGCGATTGCTTTAGAGATAAGCTTGATTGTCCCTAAGACTAGGCATCGAAAACAAAAATTGTCAAGCGATAAAAATGTACAACTGAAAGTATTTGCCGTGTCATATTATTTCGTTCTAAACGAGATTATAAAAAATTGAATATTTCGTTATACTGAGATTATGTTAACATTATTTGAATACATTTCAAAACGGGACTCGCTTGCATTTCGTTATAACGGGATTTTTCGTTGTAATGGAATTCGTTGTAACGGGATTTTACTGTACTGCCTATAAAAACTGGAATCATTTTAAAATGAATCTTTTTATCAATTTATCTCTTTTGGCAGAAATTCGTCCAAATGTCTGACGACAACACCTGCAAATATTTTACTTCTACCCAGTTGAAATAGAAATAAATTCAATTTTCATTTTCATTAATGAGTTTTAATTGATATCTTTAAAAGTTATTGGTCGATTTTTATGAATTTTTTTTTGTTGAATTTGCGATTTTTTTTTACACATGTGTGCAAATTTTCGTGAATGTAGAATCATTATTTCTACTTGTTTCAAAAAGGAATGGAGCGATTTGATCTCGGATGTGTCAACCCGGCATTCTTTACAGCAACCTTTTTCCCGTCTGGGGTCAATGTTGGATGTCTGGTCAGTTTTTGGCCAAAAAAAAGAAAAGTTACGGTCCGAATTAAAAAATTTTGACTTTTTGGAACGGCAAAAATCGACCGCATGTGTACCCCGATTTTCAGATTGATACTTCCGGTAGATTTTTTTTTTATTCGATGATGCGTTAAAAAGCGACAATTTGGATGTCTGCTATTATCACAACGGAAATTTTCTTTTCGGTTTTCGATAAAACTGTTTCTTGTTTTGCTAATTTTGATGAGGATTTTAATTAATAACGTTCTTAATTAGGGGCCGACTTCTTTGAAACTGTAATTCCTGGAGGCCCGGATTTTTCCGAATTTTTTTATACCAAAATCGTCTCGCAGCGCTCGCGAAGTTTATCCGGGTACAGACAGATGCACAGACAGACGTTTACGAACATTAATAATATAGATTGTATGATACATTATATTTAGCTAGAAAATAATGAATTTCAATAATTGTGACAATTATACTATCTATGTTGAATTAACAGAAACGTGTGTTGAATTGTGTAGCAGCACTACTGAAAGCATCCCCTTTTTCTAACTCTTGTACGTGTATTTCGGGAACCAATAGTGCTTAGGCAAGCATGCAGTGCGCGACGCGCCCGCCCCGCTCTACCTCATACCGAACTATACACAATACATGTACGTACTTATATACAGAGGTGTCGGTTACAGTAACAGTGTCGCGAGTTCAATGTTTTTTTTCCATCTCAAAAAATGCCCAACACACCTAAAGAAGTTTTCACTTAAAAAAAAAAAGGACATATAAGGCTGTATTTAGAAATATAAATTTTAGTTGAGGTGTTATTGAAGTAAAAATAGGGAAGATAAAAAGTTCACAATGACACACATACCTTAGCGGCCTCCAACTGGCTGGCATGTAGAAACATCTGAACAACGGGTCTAGGAGGGCGGATGCTGGTTTTAGAAGGCAACATTTTTTGGCCCCTCCGAGGGAAGAAAGGCCCTGTCGTACCTAGAAAGAGAAAGAGCATTAGCGAATTGCACAATTTTGAAAGGTGATATTAAAACAAAGGTGGTAAAGAAGAACTAGGTGGAGCAAAGAAGATGCTAAAATATTCATCTTATGAGACGTGCAGAGGATTTTCAAAATAGACGGATTAAGTTATGTGTAAAGCCTTTTTATAAAAAATACTATCTATAATTACACAATTTATGTCAATTATGCACCATTTTAAATTAACTAAGCTTAATATTAGTTGTATATTGATTTTAACTTATTACATTTTAAATCAATACTCTCAAGGAGAAAACTATCTCCTCAGTTACTGTTGAAATTTGATAATAAATAAGAACAAATACAAAATATCACGTGTTTGTCTAGTTTAACTAAATAAATGAATAATATGAAAGTGATAATCCACTTTCAATTCTACACAAAATTTAAATTTTTAATGCTAAGTTTGGTCAGGCAGATTTTTCCGTAATTTTTAGTTTCAAAATTATGGTCTTTCTGTTACAAAAACTGCAATTTACTGATTCCAGAAGACATATAATCACAGCTACCTAATTTATAATTATCTCATTCTACAATAGGACACAAAGCTATTGCTGAATATAATATTACGTACATAAAAATAAATAAATAAATAAAATAAACATGTAACTGATGAAGTTAAAATTTACAAAACAAATTATCAAAAGCTGCAGTTATTTCCATAAGAAATTTATGCTACTAATGATTTTAGCAGATGATTGTTTGTTTTTTTGCTAAAGAAATAAAGCACAGCTTCTTTTTGTCTAACAGGGTCATGGAAATAAAATGTTTTGGATAACAAATAAACAGGTAAACAAATTAAAAGTAAAAAAAAAATACATCATAACAAAAAAAATCCATAAAAAACAAAAATATGTCATAGTTTATGGTGTTTGTTTATAAGAAATGTACACATAACAGAATCTATATTCCTTGAAATTTAAAGTATTAAAAATACTGACCTGGAGAGTTATTTTCTTGAAAAGCTGAATGACAACTGTGCAATAAAGGAACTATAGTAGATAAACTCTCGTTAGGATACAGTAAAATCAACTCGTGTAAAACTTCTGAAAGAAAGAAAGGAAAAAGACATCTATTTAAATATCTAAAATATAAAAACAGCAAGACTGTAAACATTCATTAGGAAAACTTTGAAAATCAGACATATACAAAGAAAAAAATTTTAATTTTTTTGAAAATGACTCAACATGGAATATGATTAAGAATTATAAAAAAATCTGATAGAAATGCAAAACTTGACTAGAAAGAGGGAGTTGGTGAATTAAATCTGAAAGAAATGACCAGCGATAGAGAAAGTAAAGGAAAGGTTTTTGCCCCCATATGAAGGGGCATGGGAGAGATGGCATTTTAGATTCTTTTTTTTTTTTTAAAGTGGGGGGGGGGGGGGATAAATGGATATTGCAACACATTACTGGCATGATAAAATAATAATCAAAAAATTTGATGAAATATACAGATTTATTGAAACTAGGTGCTCTTTCAAGTGTATTATATAATAATAAAACAGAACACACTGAGATTTACAGCACCCATAAACGCTAGCTGGAACAACTAAATAAACTTCTGGAACATGAAATTTAAAGAACGAGAAAAAAAAAAGAAAGAATAAAAAGAATACATTTATCAAGTGCATCTTGTACTCTTTCTAATACAATGAATACGTCTAGAGCCAAGCATGGAATTTGAAGATGCTACCACTGAGCAGTGTGTTGATATTTTGCAGCATTAAAAAAGAATAGCTTAAAATGTAGTTCTGCACATAGAAATAAAGTGCATCAGACAATTATTCACACAAGGATTTTTTTTTTTTTTTAAATTATTTGAATTTAAAAAAAATTATTGAATTTTTTATACTTTTTTTTATAATTAACTCTCCTGAAAATTGCAATGGGCAGGAGTGACCCATTTGTTACACATTTAAAGTGCTCAGAATACTTTATGGAATAAGTGTTACTATTCAAAAAAATTATTAATGTCGTAAAATTCCAACCCCAATGTACAATCCTTCATTTTTCCTATCAGTATTTTTGAGTTGTTACTTTTGCTTTATTAAACTGCAGAATTTCTGATTTCAGATTCCTATTTGGAAATACTGGTATTGAAAGGTTAAAAATTGAAATGGAATGCTCATCGCAAAGAGGTTATAGGAATGTGTTTTTCTTACCTATGCATATTTGGCGCAGGTCAGGGGGTGTGAAGGAATTGAGGAGAGTCAGTAACTTCCTCATGATCTCCGGTTGATCTTTCCATGCAGCCAACCACTGACGCAGCTCAATCGATTCCCTGTTTGTTCGGGCGGTCTTCAGGAGGTCTTGTACGATGGCCAGCAAGTCTACCATGTCTGCCGTCACGTGACAAGCAGTCGCCTCATGGTACATCATGTGAAGGGTGTAAAAAGCCTAGAAAATGAGAAAGTGGATAAGAAAAAAAAAAAAAAAAAAAAAAAAAAAAAAACTTGTTACCATAATCATCAATCTCTTCCTGCCACCTATCAATGTTACTTAACATAAAAAAGTGTCTGATAAGTGTGGAGTGGATAAGTGTGATATAAGAATATACTCATGCCTCTACTAGGTTACAGGTAACACCTATTAACCCTTTAAGCACCCCATTAAATTTAGTGATAGTATGCTCAATACTAGGTATATCAAATTTCGCCAAAAGTAGTTTATGTCATTATTTTTAATTGCATGTGAATAATTTAATTACATGTAATGTAAAGGCATGAAATAAAGGTATATTTACATTATGCTAACAAAAAACAAGGTTCAAAGCTTTCATCACTATCGTCTATGTGATCATTAAAATTAGAAAAATAATCACTGTGCGTGTTTGACATAATTATTCTATAAAGTATCTATCAGAGTTAGAAACAAAATCAAAAGCGAAACACTGCAGTTTAGAAAGACAACAGACTTGAATGATCATTAGAACATTGCAATCTGGACTTAAAATGAGGATGTATACACGTACGTCCATCCTGGTATTGAAAACAGAAGAGTTCATGACAAATGCAGGTATGTCATGGTGATTAAGGGGTTAACTTTTGATTAAGCTCTCATATAGATGTGTACCCAGTAGCAGAAAGTGTATCACGGCAAAGGGTGCTGCAGTTTTTTTCTTTTAAATATACATGTTGTAGATCAATCTAACATCTTATTAAAAAAATTTTGTACTAAGAAAAATTCCTTATTTTTTTCTTCTCTCTCTCCCAGTTTACGGTATTTTTTTTTCCCCCCTTTGTAAATCCAAATTGCTACTATAATTTCTCATGATAGTAAGCTGGGTCCAGCATTCTGGGTCACAGATAAATTTTGGTTTGCTGCAGATTAACAAAGATAATTCTGCTACTGAGAATGTTCCTTATGCTATTACTATCTTGTTGATCCAAACAACCGTTCTTTTGCTCACTGTTAATTTTTTTTTTTTATCAGCTTTTAATAAACTTAGTGCAGTCACAAGTATCATTTCGGAGCCTTCGAATCACGTTCCTTTTTTAATGGATATTTGCTTGCCACAATTTTCACACTGTGTCGTCATTGTTTATCCATTCGTAAATAAATCAATACATATATATTTATTTTAAAACATGAAAACATCTAAAATGAATCACAATTTATTTATTACTAAAATAGGTGTAAAATGAAATAAAGGTTTTAAAACATTAAAATCGTTCTATAGATATTAAAACATTCGTCGGAGACAAGCTTTTGACCAGAACAAGTATCGAAGGGCGAAAATGAGAAAAAATTCTGTAACATCCAGAATGTACGCTGGTTAAATATCAGAAGGTGAAACCAAATATGAAAAAAAAAAAAAAAAAGGGAGGGGGTTGATGAGTCTATTGAGCGAGGTGTATTCCAGCCCAAATGCACCATTGACGCCATGTTTGGGTATTTCCATTAATTACATTCGGGTTGGAATAACCCACCTTGCTCAATAGACTCATCCTTCTGATATTTAACCAGTGTACATTCCAGAGGATACAGAATTTTTTCTCATTTTTGCCCTTTGATGATGGCCAGGTTCTGGTCGAAAGCGCTCTTGACTGACGAAAGTTTTAACATGTATAAAATGGTTTTACTGTTTTAAAATCTTTATTTCATTTTACAACTATTTTAGCAATAAATGAATTGTAATTCATTTTAAACGTGTTCATGTTTTTAATTGTTATACTAAGGTAAATTTATGTTCCAATACTGGAAAAAAAATTGTATATATTTAATATATATTTATGTCAGAGAAAAACAGAAAAATCTTACTTAGCTTATATTTTTCATTCCAACAAGTACACTGGCTTATAATATGTCAAGCTTATCCATTATTGCCATTCAACAACATTGTTAGGCAAGAGATTTTGTTTACTATAAGGGGTTAATGGGAAAGTAAACAAGTACCGAATAAAATTTAAATACTGTATCTGCTTTTTACTTGCATATTTTTTGCATTACTTTTGCCATTTCTTCATTACCAAAAGTAGGAAGCACAAAAAACTTAATTTTCTTTATGTGTTGATCACAAGTGTCGAAAAAAAGTTTTTTTGATGGAAGAAAACTTGAAACATTTAAAGATGTGATGTTATTTGTGACGATTATTTGTATGTGATTGTGATTTGCTATTTTCATAAGTATTATAAATTTAGAGTGTGAATATAAGCAAATTTACAGGACTGAAAAATAAAGAGATTGATAATCAAACAGATTAAATAATTTATAATTTAATTTGTTTTAATGTTGGAATCCATTTTAACAACTGAAGTTGTCAAAATTATGTGAATCTAAAATATTTTACTGAAATTCCTTTTTAAAAATAGGGACTGCAAAAAATAAGCAAGTAAATATAGTAATCGCTTTTGAATTTAAAAACTGAACAAATTTGACAAAATTCACACAGCATATATCCTCCCTCTCACCCCAACACTGACAGTGTCTCTCTTTTTTTTTTTCTTTTAAAATATTTTGATCATTTTAGTATAATTTTATCTGTACAGCCTGTTCGATTGCTTTTTGTTTGAAGATTATTTAAATGTATCAGTCAAGATCAAAAACATGGGTTCATTTAGCAAATTTCAATGTATTTTAATTATATCAATTGGATTTTAGTTGGATATGAACAGCTCACAAAACACCATTGTAGTTTTAACATAAGTTCTTAACAGTTTTATAAATCATCTGAATTCAACGGATAATAGTATTAAAAATTCACGATTGAAATTGAACATAATAAAAACTTTCCATTCCTCAACATAATGTTAACTGGAACAAACCAATCTATCAACAGATCTGTTTTCAGAAAACCTATGGCAAACCAATCTACTATACCAACTAATGCCTATTCTCCATTTACATATGTAAGATTTCAACCTATAGTTTTTTCATAAGACAAGCCTTTTTAATATGCATTGAAAATAATTAGAATATCTTTCAATAATGATTTTAAGTATTTCTTTTGAATGCTAAAAGATGTAAATTAACAACATAATACAAATTAAAATAACTTTTATTGGGTTGTTTGACATGTTTTGACTCACTCCGAGTCATTTTCAAAAACAAATGAGAATATTCCATAATTGCACGGGCTTTGAAGTTATTATTTTCATGTATCATTTAATTTTCACGTACTTTTTTTTAAATTACGCACGTTATCTTTTATTTTTACTTGGTTGTTCATTTACATACTGTGACCATGGAGTCACTCGGGCCACAGTTTCGGTAAATTAAAAGATGCCGCATCATTACCTATTGTATTTTTGCGTGTTAGTATCTCTATGGTTTCTCTTATTATGGATGGATAGGGATGGACTGAGGGGAAATATTATTTTACTTTCATTGAAATTTATTTGGATGTTTTCTTCTTGATATAATCTTGCCAGGGCTGTAGTTTTCCTATTATATTTAATATCAGCTATATGCTCTTTTCTTCTGTAATTAAATTTCCTGCTGGTTATGCCTATGTAGTAATTCTTGGATCCATCTTCTTTAATAAAAGGTATTTCATATACTCCTGAATAATTCTCAAAATTAATTGGGTCAATTTTACTGCAAATGATATTCTTTAATTTCTGAGGGGATTTGGCTATTATTGTTAACTGTGGCTAGAGTTACTTCATGGTCACATATGAAAAATAAACAACCCAGTAAAAATAAAAGATAACGTGTGTAATTTAAAAAAAAGTACATGAAAATAATAACGTCAAAGCTCATGCAATTATGGAATACCAGAGGGCCCGTGCGAAGATTTCGCACTGAAATCTAATATTTTTTAGGTACTTCTCTATTAACCCGTCGACCGCTTTTCATAACAAAAAACTACCGCCAAACTGTAAGATTAAACACCAAAAATGCAGTCCCATTTACTTGATGTCAGAAGCATTATACGTGTTTGTTAAATCATCAAGTGGTTTTTAATTCGACATTTGCGTGTATTTTTCATTATGTTTTACTGATTTAGTAGTTATTTTATTAATTAAAATAACAATTGTGTCCTTAAATTCTTATATTTTATTTATTTTTTGATATTCCAATGGCAACGTTCTCCCGTTTATTTGGCGATAGTTTTTTGTTATGAAAAGTGGTCGACAGGATAATAGAGAAGTATCATTTTTTATCAATATGTAATATTTATTAGATGCAGGTTTAAACTTCTAAAGAAAAAGCAAGGATAAAAATATCTGCAAACAACATTTAGTTGTTAGTCAAGCCAGAATATCATCTAATTTATTCCATCTAAGTTAGACTAAAAACTGATCCAAGATTGCTAAAGGCACGCGCGAGAAAAAAAAATTAACAATCTTATTTTAACTGCATTAGAGGATGACGTGATCGGGAAAAACATGGGACTTAGAAATATAAATCTAAACATTTCAATTTCAATTTCGCTTTTTAATCATAAGTATAAAATAAACCCGTGCGGTGTTTTTTTTATAATAATTGCTATGAGCATCATATAATGTGGTATTTTATTTTTTTGGCAACAATAATTTCATGAAAACCTTTCATTTCTTTCATGAAATCAATGCAGATTTAATTTTTTAATTTCAGCAAATTTTAATCAAAAACATGTTTTAACGAATTTTTAAGTGGGCTATGTCAGAAGCCTGTTCTAAAACCTTTCATATGGTACCTCATTCGTTGTTCTGCGTTTCATATTTTCTGAGTAAAAGGGATGTTGACAGGAGAAATAATATATAAGGATTCTCATTTGTTTTTGAAAATGACTTGGAGTGAGTCGAAACATGTAAAACAACCCAATAAAAGTTATTTTAATTTACACCTTTTAGCATTTAAAAGAAATATACCATTACAAGGTGTTATAATTTATTATAATGATTTTTAAGTAAAACATTTAATACATAAATGAATCCTGGATGGATATTGCCAATAAAAAGGAAACAGAAAACAGACTCTATAATTCTTCAATATTTTTGAAGCTTTTTTTGCGAAATTAAATTATAACCTTAAACGTTTCAATATTGACTTAGCAGCCAAAACCTCTTTGAAATTAAATGAATCATTTGCACTAAAATTGATCCGATTCATTTTGAAAATTATTCAGGAGTATATGAAATCCCATTTATTAAAACTGACAGATTAGAAAATTATTATTATTATTATATTGGCATGACTAGCAGGAAAAGTATAATAGAAAACCACAGCATTTGCAAGATTATATCAAGAAGAAGCCCTCCAAATAAATTTCAATGAGAGCAAAGTAATGTTTCCCTCCAATCGACACCATCCATCCATTATAACAGAAACAATTGAAATTGTAACATGTGAAAATTCAATACATAACGATACAGCATCATTTAACTTACCAAAATTACCGGTTGAGTTACTCTGCAATTATAAATATAGAAATAAGCACCAAAGTGAAAAGTAAAATAAAATAATGTGAATAATCTGAGAGAGAATGTGAAATACAGTAGAAGATCTTTATAACGCAAACATAAAAACAGGAAGTTGTGCTTTTACGTTACATAGATCACATTTCACACATCATTAAATTTAGCTTGTAAAACATGGCCTTTATGTGTGAAACATAACAAGATACATTAGAGTATCTTTATAGTGTATTCTTTATTACCAGGAGTTGTGCAGTTTATAATTATTTGCATAATATAGATCATTCCACACATTGTTAAATTTACTTTATAAACATTGTCCAAACATACCTGTATCAAATCATAACAATTTTTTCAGTCATTAGCTCTGAATTAAGGAGATAAAGTTGAACTAATGTATTAAATTGAGTCCTCTAGAGAATAACAACTATTTATAATGTGGGAATTCAGGTGTTTCTTAACTGAAAATTCAAAAATTCATTGTTTATATCTGAGAAGTTGTACGTTATATGGAGAATTGCATTATATAGAATTGCGTTATAAAGATCTTCTACTGTACATGAATGAAGAGGCATTTCAAATCATTGCATTATAGATTTGATTTGGAAATGGCTTCGCTCAAGCCAAAATATGTAGACAGTTTGTATATAAGTATACCTTTTAGCAATTAATGAGGCACCAGTTCTACTTTACTATTCAAATATTTATGTTGAAATTATGGTGGTGTCATGAATGCTTCATATAGCAATACAATCAAATTGATATAGTTGAAATACATGAAAACTGGCTGAATAAACCTATATTTTTGATCTACAATTAACTAATCTTCAAACAGAAATCAATGGGAGAGGCAGTAAATATAAATCCTAAAATACATTAAAAGAATCAAAATTTTTTAACACTATCGCAAATCTAAAACTGAACCTCATCCCTTTTATGAGAAGAGTATTATTTACCTGAAATAACAGAGGTAAACCGTTGTTGTAAATGACGAATATTCTGTCGTCAGTTGTTTCCACCAATATTCGTAGGACATTGATGAGGGTCGCCCAACAAGCTCTTGCGTCTAACACGCCCAAGTATAGGCGGAGGGTGGTTCTCTTAAAATGGTGGATTTCACGAAGCTCTGTTTCACTGGCATCGGGATACTTAGTCACAAAAAGTCTCATCAGCTTAAACAACTCATTGATAGCCTAGAAAATGAAAAGCAACAATATTTTTAGTTTTTATTTAGAGATATTTTCTAAAAATAGCTTTTATCAGTAAAACAAATAACATCTATTAATTTAATAGTTTAAAATATCCCAGACAACATTTATACTTTCATCTATCTTTCTTCACAAGAAGAAAGTATTGGATTCATGAAAAATTCTGAAGGATTTATACGTTTTAGAAGGTCTTGAACACGATTTGACTACTTTCGTGAAATATTTATAAATCATATTTCCCAAAAGAATATACCTAAAACTATCCAATGAACTTTTTTAAAAAGCTAAAAACAAAAACATGATATTGCAAATTAAATTAAAACATGCATCTATGCTAGGGGTTGGCAAGTACTTTTAAGTAGGGTTCGAATACTTTTGAAAATTTTTATCGAGGTCCAGAGAAAAAACACTTAAGTAATATTAGCACTTATTAATTTTAAATTGTTATTTTTACACATACATACATACACTATAGAATAAAAAAATCAGATATTTGTTATGAAAAATTACTATATACACAAGTATACGTTCTGAAAAATTTTATATACACATTATAAAGTAGAAAAAGCAGATAATTGTTGAAAAATTAGTGCAAAAAATTACACTTGCCGTCTTGGGCTAATTTTTTATAATTTGGTTCCCGTTTCAGATAAGAGCGTCTATGTATCATTATAAAAAAAAATCTAATTAATCGTGCTATTTCTTGTAAAATATAAGAAACATTGATAAGGCTATCGTTCAAACGTATCTATTATATGTAAATTTAAACTATTTATTCAAATTGAAAATTTTTGGCAGTCCACGATTTGACCTTCCGCAATCTGGATGTGGACCGCAGTCCGCCAGTTGCTGACCGTTGATCTATGCATAGATGTTATAAAATAGCTAAAAAATAATTCACAATGTTTTTTACAACAATTTAAGTACAAAATCCTACTAATTATGAAAAAAGTTAACTCAAGTTATGTATGTACTACAAAATAGGTGGAAAAAATGAAATTTTATATTTGAAATAAGTACAAAACAGCTTTCTAACAGGTATTCAAAGATATGTGTATGCAAAGACAGATCCAAGGAAAGAGTTACAGAGATCATGACCTTTCCTTTCTGAATCAATAAAATTTCTACAAAACAGTACATTTTTTTCTACAGAAATGTACAAAAATATTGAAATCAAAGTGAATGCCAACTACAACATGTTTCTAATTAGTACATACTGACAAGAAGCAAATGATAATTTGAATTGTGCATAATATCTGAATCATCTGCGCTGTAGAAAACATTTCTATGAATACGTGGCTTGCATGAATAGAAAACAATTTTATTTAAATCATTGAATCTGTAAGAAATATTTTTTCACTTCAATTATCTGAGTAAAGGTGTTTTATAAAATAAATTTCTTGTAAGCTGCAGAAAAAAAGCCTCATGTGACCCATTAATTAGAAACTACTGATCTACAACAGGGTTTCCAAAAGTATGGAGATATTAAAGGAAACAAAAATTCCTAAAATATTTTATACTAAAATATTTTTAATTAAGCATAAAAAACAAATATAAACATGAAACATCAAAGGAGCTATTTCAATTTTAAGTAGTATATAACAACTGACTTTATTTCAACAACATGGCTACTTAACAAATTCTTGAAATCAATATACATGTAATAAACCACAGATAATAGTTGAACATTAGAATGCAGGAATAAATTATTAATCATTAGCAAAACCTCCCCATTGCCTGGGTACAAGACAATAACCTTAAATATAATCAGTGTTGAATAATTTTATGCATTTAAACAAAAATCTTTCCAAACAGTCCTAATATGCTGGGGGCACTTGGCAGCATGCACCCTCAAATAGATAAGATTTTATATTTTTAAATCTATCCAAACTATGAGGCTTTTGTTATAGTGACTGTCAATTTAATTTCTGCCATTTATATACATTAAGTTTTAAATTCTGACCAAAAGTTCTTGAGAAAACCAAAATAATATAAAATGTTTCCCACCCCTTGCCATTCATCTTTTTTTTATTTTAAACTCAGAAAGTAGACTCTCTCCAATTGTTAATATTAATATTTTTTTCTAAAAGGAAGACATTGTTAAAAGCTAAATATATGCCGGTTAGTTTGGTATGTATATACAGTGAAACTTCCATTTAACGAAGTTTCATCGTTACACTTAAAAACTTCGTTATGAAGAAAATTTGTTAAATAGAAATCAACTTAAATTCATGAAATTTTTCCGTCAGATATGACAAACAAACATTGGATTCAGAAGAATTTGATTCAGTTTCAATTATGAAGCCGTCTTTTACAATACAGTTCTGTACGGTCAATGAAATCACGTCACATTTCCAAGCTATGGCTCAAGCTTTCATCAGCTCTGATACACAAGTTCTCAAACTAATGTTTTCACACATTGTCTTTTTCAATAATGTTCTTCAAGATTTTCTATTATTCCTTAGACGAATGGCCGAAGTTTAGAAGTTGTATTGACAGGAACACAAATAACTTTGATGTTCTTCGATTTGCATTTTCAAGCACATTCTTGTGGATGTACAAAGCAATTGTCTATCAGCAATGGAAGTTCAGAATGGTAACTGTCTAACTCTAATTGATATTTTTTGCTTTAATGCATCTGACGCCATTGCGTCACTGCACCTTTTATATCATTGAACGTAAAAAGAGGATTTTGACTTCCCCAATTGTCAGCGCTGAAGTCTTGGTGTGGGAAAAACATAAGTGTTTTTCTTAGTGTGAAAAAAAAATGATTTTATTTAGCACCAAGCAGAATGGAAATTATGTAAATGTGTTCATTTTCTTACAATTCGCTGAAATAAATTCGCATATCCATCGTAACAGCAACCTCTTAGTTTAAATTCTATACAACAGGGTTCATACAGAGTTCGGAAGAAAAAATCCAAGGAGTACCGAAAAAATCCAAGGAGTCCAAAAAATGTTAAGGATTTGCAATTTTTTGTTGTTGTTTTTATGTGCTGCATCGTTATGTGGTATGCACACTCCAATTTTTAATGGCCAATTTGGAGACAAAAACAAATTTTACTCTATTAGAATCTAATTGTTAGTGCTGGAATTGCACAGTATTCACAAAATATTGCTTACTGATTTCGTAAGTTTAAATACAAAATAGACAATCAACTTTTTTATGCAGCGACCAATGGTCATATAAACAGAGATTAGTCAAACCTCAAACACTTATTATGTATATCACATACAGGATACACATCTTAAAAAAAAATTTTTAAAGGAAAAAAAAATGCTAAACGCAACATACAAGAAAAAATATAACAAGTTTTGAATTTATACTTTTAGAACAGCTGTAATCGATTTCGTTGAAGGTGAAACTTTGACGAAATTCACATGTTTTTTGCGACCTTCTGGGGGAAATTCGCAATCTTCTGGGAGAAATTAGTGTTTTTTCGTGATCTTTTAATGGAATTTATTTCGATCGTTTGACGAAACTGACGTTTTTCTCGCGATCTGTTGACGGAAACTGCGTGTTTTCAGCGATCTTTTGACGAAATTTGCATGTTTTCTGAGATCTTTGGAGAAAATTTGCATGTTTTTTGCGATCTTTTGAAAAAATTCGCATGTTTTTTGCAATCTTTTGAGGAAATTCGTGTCTTTTTTCACGATCTTCTGGAGGAAATTCGCATCTTTTCTCGCGATCTAGTGGGAGGTGTTTTTTTGCTATCTTTTAATGGAATTCGTGTTTTATTTCGATCGTTTGACGAAATTGACATTTTTTTCCCGATCTTTTGATGGAAACTGCATGTTTTTCGCAATCCTTTGACGAAATTGGCGTGTTTTTCGCGATTTGAGGAAATTCGCGTGTTTTTTGTGATCTTTCGAGGAAATTCACATTTTTTGCGATCTTTTGAGGAAATTCGCGTGTTTTTCACTATATTCTGGGGAAAATTCGCATTTTTTTTTTTCATGATCTTCTGGGGGTAAATTCACGATTTTCTAGGAGACATTCGCGTTTTTTGCGATATTTTAATAGAATTCGCGTTTTATTTCGATCGTTTGACGAAACTGACGTTTTTTTTTCGCGATCTTTTGATGGAAACCACGTGTGTTTCACGATCTTTTGAGCAAATTCGTGTTTTTTTTTCGCGATTTTCTGGGGGAAATTGTGTTTTTGCACGATCTTTTGAGGGAATTCGCATTTTATTTCTATCGTTTGATGAAATTGACTTTTTTTTCGCGATCTTTTGATGGAAACCGCGTGTTTTTCCTGATCCTTTGACAAAATTCGAGTGTTTTTCGCGATCCTTTAACGAAATTCACGTGTTTTTCGCAATGTTTGAGGAAATTCGCATGTTTTTCGTGATCTTTTGAGGAAATCTGCATTTTTCTCGATCTTTTGAGGAAATCCACATTTTTCTCAATCTGTTGGAGAAATTAGAGTTTTTTCACAATCCTTTGACAAAATTTACTCATTTTTTCGCGATCGATTGACGAAATTTGACAGTATTTTTTGGGATATATTTGCGAAAAACTTGATTTTTCCGAGATTTTTGGCTAAAAGCCAAACATTGATAAAATTTAAAGTAAAGTACAGTGTTGAAGAACGGACTTTACGGACCTAATAATTGAAAAACTGACCTAGTGGGAGCCCTGCTATAAGATTATCCTAACCAATCAATGCTGTGCTTCAGATAAATGACGTGTATAAAGGATTTACCGTGCGTTTTACAATCCCGATTTTTCCCCCTCGGTAGCAATATTGCTTGCGTCCGAAGCCGCAATACAATTTAAGGAGTTTATAAGGAGTGGTTTGCTTATCTAAGTAGTTCTAAGTTCTACTTGGGAATGTTTTCATTTCTAAGGAGTTTCCAAGGAGTCTAAGGAGTCTGTGAGAACCCTGTATACAAGTACAAAAGTGGGATAAACTTCGTTATATAGAATCTACAAAAAACACTTTTCAAAAGTAAAAAAAGCCAAGCGTAAAAAAAAAAAAAAGTTGTGGCTAAAAAATGGTGTGATATCAAATTTCCAAGCTATTATATTGCTTATTTAACTTTTTTCCATTAAATAAGTTATCATATATATAAGTCGAGAGCCTACGTATATGTTAATAGAAATCGTTTTCTCATGTACTAAATACATCCTAACGAGTTTCTGAAAATTCAATTTTTTTCAAATTATGCATGATGGGCTTGGCGGCCATCTTTGCTTATTATTCACAAAATTCTAACCACCCAAATCCGTAGTTAAAATCCGAAGTTCAAAATTGTTATTTAAGCAAATATTTAAGAGTTTCATTTATAGACTTGTATGCTCTGAAAATTGTGTCTTAAGATAATGATGACTTATCTTAAAGATTCATCTTATGATTTATTTTTTAGAGTAATTATTAATTTCAAACTAGTAAAAATCAATTTATCAAAATATCAGTCTTATCTAATTCATCTGTCCGTAGTTAGAATCTGAAGTTCGAAATTTTTATAAACATATTACATTGTAAACATATTACGCTTTTACTTTAGAAATTTGGGTGCTTAGAAATATTTTTTTATAACCATTTATATCCATATAACCATTTTTTAGCCACAACTTTTTTTTTTTTTTTACGCTTGGCTTTTTTTACTTTTGAAAAGTTGTTTTTGTAGATATCATTTCTTTTTTTTTAAATATATTGAACATATATTAAATAATCTAAACATGAGAAATAATTTAAAATTACATTTTACTTTCAGTCATTGTTTAAAGGGTTAACTAGAAATACCAGTAGATTTTTCAATTAAACTAATTACACTCTTAAAAACAACATACTAAATGTGGCTTATTATAATACTTGTTATCCTCTGTTAAAAATATCACTGACTAATCTATTAAATGAATAAAAAGGGAATACGTACATAGCGTGTCAGCGCTGAATTTGAAATCAAACGTGATATCACGCTCTTTTATTATTAGCACTAGCTGGCTTCGCCCGCTAGCGGGCCCCTAATTTACACCGGGGCCTCAAATCTTGTAAAACCTCGAATAAGATAAACCACGAACATCCGACCTGGTTCCCCGCTGCCTTCGGCACCGGATAATCCCTTAATTTGCACATCGAATTGTATAAACCTCTAAACAAACGAACTTCCGACACGGGTCCCCGCTGCCTTCGGCACCGTACAGCAGTCGTGCTGCGCACGCTCAAGTTCTATCTTCCACCACCAGGTAGCACAATCTGTTCTATATGAACCTCGGGCACTGAAATCGTTAAGGCTATAGATGTCGAGTCGAATGAGCTATACCCCGTCGTGATCTAGCCCATAGAACCAGAGATAGGAAAGTGCCCCCTGTTGGTGAAAGTGGGAGGATGGACCCCGAAGATGCATAATATGAATAAGCGGTCACAGGCCTTTCGAACAATATATCACATGATTAGTGTTGGGGGGGGGGGGGGGCGTAAAATGTGGGGGTTTCACCTGTGATGCATAACATGAATAAGTGGCCACAGCCCTTTGTAACGATATCTGACATGACGGATATCGTTAAAATTTAGAAAAGTGCCCCCCCCCCCCCCCTCTTGTGTAGGCAAAACGCGCTCCGCCCCTCCCTATAATTTTTGACGCAGCTTTATTTTTAAAATTTATGTTATGTGTTATAAAATATCATAAAGTTTCAAACATTATTATACTTCCAAATTTTGTTCACGCCCCTCCCCGAACTGTGATGCGCCATTCTTTTTTATAAATTTTTTAACATGTGTTATAAACTATCTTAAAGTTTAAAACAGATCGCATTGGAATTTAATATATTTGCTGAAATTACTATTATATGTAGAATAATATAGAAATAATCCCTCCTTTAGATTGTAATTAAGATATATGAACAATTTTTATAATTTCTGAAAGCTGATTTTTACTTATTTATTTATTTATCTATTTATTTATTATTTATTTATTTATTTATTTATTTATTTTGCATTGCCCTGTGCATGTTTGGAATTTCTTAGCAATTTCTTAGATTTACATTATTTTATTCAATTAAACATTGTACTGTTACAATAAATTTAAATGGAAACTTCACTTCTAAAACAAAAATAATTTAACAACTGGATTTCATTAATTTATAGAAAAATGACGTAAAAGGTATTCCTGCGAACGAAATGCCTGTCCTTTACCATGTTTTTTTTCTTTTTTTAAAAATAAATGAATCACTTTTAATTAATTAAAAAAATTTTGTTTACGTTTGGAAAGAAATTTTAAATGCCGATAACTCTTAATGTATACATTTTAGAAGGTACACCTTCCCTCAAAAACTAATTTATTTTTAAAGATCTTTCTAAAAACGTAAATTATATATTTAAAATATTTCTTAAAGCATAAACACTACGTCTGATTACTTTATTTTACAATATTATAAGAACACGCATTTTATCAGACAATTAAATGCACTAAACAAACACGAGTGATAAATTGACCTGGGCCAGGACTCGAACCTGGGACCTTACGCATAGCGTGCCGACGCTCTGCGACTGAGCCACCCAGATCGATGCGCTTGACGGGAATTTCTCATACTTATTCTTGTTGGAAACAGTCATCTGCCACAGTTTGCAGTCATATTTAATTGTTTGATAAAATGTGTGTTCTTATAATTATGAAGTTTTATTTAAAAAAAATATCTTCAGAAGAAAATGGCTGACTTGCAGATGAAATTTGATGTTGTTATAACTTGTAACTGATTTGTGCTATTATAATACAGATGGTACATGGTCGTTGGCATGTTTTATCTCTGTTTTGGCATAATTTTTAATCGCCATGTTAATTAACAGTTTTTTGCTAATTAAGGATAGAAAATAATATTTTTTTACACTGGATTTTATAAAAGCACATAGATTACGTAATTACTTGTCCAAAAATGTAATCCTTTTTTTATTCTGCCGAATATTAAGGTCTGTAGGTTGTTTGAAAAAAAATTTTGACGAAGAAAAAAGTGATCATTTTAAGTAACTCGACGCTTTTTTAAAAAATCTATATCTCTGTTTATAAATCACTTATGAAGATGAGTTTGGTCTTAAATTGAAGAAATTCTTCATTAGATTCTTCTAGTTTTCGTTTTTTTTTCTGCGACGCTTGGTTTATTTGATATCTGATATTTTAATTTGACATGTTTTGTCGATTTAACATTGCGAAGTTGATTTCTGTAAGTAAGCAGTAGCGGTCTAGTTCAGTTCTTGGCGTTGTTTGTGTGGCGTTTTTTTTTTAAAACTTGGCTTGGCAGAGCGACCGCCCTGCTTGATTATATATATAGAATAATATAGAAATAAACCCTCCTTTAGCTTGTAATTAAGATATACGAACAATTTTTAGAATTTCTGAAAGCTGATTTTTATTTATTTATTTACCTATTTATTTATTTTTTGTTTATTTATTTATTTATTTATTTATTTTTTTGCGTTGCCCTGTGCATGTTTAGAATTTCTTAGCAATTTCTTAGATTTACAATATTTTATTCAATTAAACATTGTACTGTTACAATAAATTTAAATGGAAACTTCACTTCTAAAACAAAAATAATTTAACAACTGGATTTCGTTAATTTATAGGAAAATGACGTGAAAGGTATTCCTGCGAAACGTTTGGAAAGAAATTTTTAATGCCGATAAGTTTTAATGTATACACTTTAGAAGGTACATCTTCCCTCAAAAACTATTTTATTTTTAAAGATCTTTCTAAAAACGCAAATTATATATTTGAAATTATTTTTTAAAGCATGAACACTACGTCTGATTACTTTATTTTACAATATTATAAGAACATGCATTTTATCAGACAATTAAATATACTAAACAAACATGAATGAAAAGTTGACCTGGGGCAGGACTCGAACCTGGGACCTTGTGCATGCCGTGCTGATGCGCTGCGACTGAACCACCCAGACCGATATCCTTGAGCGGCAATTTCTCATACTTATTCATGTTGGAAACTGTCATCTGCCACAGTTTGCAGTCATATTTAATGAGGAATTTTCAAGTTTTCTAATTTTATTTTTATATAATAGAAAACAGAAAGATAAGAAGAACAGTATGTTTTTTTTTAAATTTTGAGCTGTAATTGTTGATTTCTGACAGTTTTTATAGCGCACTATTTACCGTGTTCCGAAAACGGCACTTTTTACTACGCCAGTCTTGTGACGTCATAGTTCATGACAAGAAGAGAAACGCAGCATTTGTTTATGCTTTTTATAGCGCATTTGAGGGTTTTCTTTTTTTCTTGTATTAAAATTCGTGGGTATTACATTATCAAAAGTAATAGAATCTTTAAGAAAATACAAATGTACTAAAGATCTAAACAACTCGCAAACTACAAAACAGTTATCCTTAATTTTTTAAAACCTTTTAAAAAAATAGTATAATACAAAAACAGTTAAAGTAAGTTTGATTTTCTCCATTGGCATTTAAATTTTGAAAGAAAACAAATGATTCCAATATAAAATATTTATACCAGTTCTAAGTTATACGATATTGTGTGTTAGAATTATTATTTTTTATTAGAAAAAAAAAGGATTTTTATAAATCATTCAATATACTACAGAGGCAAAAGCATTTCTGGCAATGTGTGACAGATATTTGAGAATTTGACGGTAATCTGCTAAAGTTGCAACAATTTTACAAAACTCCTTGATTCATTTATATACATTATTAAAATATAAAGTAAGGAAATGATTGTTTTGATTAATTTAATTCATAAAATGAATATCTTTTGAATGTAAATATAAATTAATTGGAATTTAACTCAAAACAATAATTTGTTGATAAATTTTATCACCACACATGATGGGTTTTTTTTAATTTATAACTTAGATGTATTGAATCTAATTTTTTTTTTTAATATAACATTACAAACCCCAATGTTAAAGTACCTTTCAGATTTTTGTTTGTTTATCCAGGTGGAAATAATTTCAGAAGTATAAATACTTTTGTATCACTTTTTATTTAAACATAATTATAATATCCGTTTACACATATATAAAGCACTGATACAACAACCAATATATATAATATATATACAAATTTGATATGATGTGTCCAAACAGCCCACATATCAGTATATAATTAATGTTTTTTGCATAAAAGAAAGACTGAAATTTATAATTAACCTGAAAAAAAATGTATTTCTGTGATGCGTCAGTATTTTTTAGCAGAAATCAAAATATAAGGTTTGATTAGGAAAAATAATTTATGCAATTGAACTAGATATAAATAAACACGTACACACACACACCTCTCTCTCTCTCTCTCTCTCATTATCTCTCTCTCTCTCTCTCTCTCTATATATATATATACATATAAAAACTTATTGCAAAAATTAACCATTGAAACAGAAATAACTGACCAAATGCAATGAAATTATTATCCCAAATAGCTATGTCAAATTACACATTATAAAACATAGTCCTAACAAATGAAGTATTTATTCAAAAAGTGAAACATAAGTAAAAAAAAAAAAAAAAAAATATATATGCCCTCCTAACAGTTATGCTCGACAACTCCCATCCAGACCCCCACAGGCTGTAAAAACAAGCTAATTTTCTTCGTTTAAAAAACTTTATCTGATTATGGAAGGTTAAATGATATTATCACAAGATGAGGCGATGTCCTGTAATCAGGTTGCCGTTTATTTCCCTTTGAATGAGGGATTTTCGGCGCCCCAGACCGCATCCACTGTTGTCGCAAAAGCTGACATCTGTTTTCGTGATTAGTTAAGAAAGATCAAATAAAGATTTGAAAATCAGCTGTTATAAAATAGTTATGGTGATTCTAAAATGGCCTTCTCAACAACGCGATTCATTTTTAAACGCAAAAGCATGAAATTGGCAGGCATGACTATTGAAGCTATTTGAAATCGAAACGAGTTTTCCATTTTTTTAATAAATAAATTACTTATCAAGTTATAACCGATTTGTGTCACGTGACATACGTTTTTCCCTTTTCTCGTGCTGCCGTGTCGAGAATTCAGTTCAAAACGCCGACTTTGACAGCGTTTTCTGAAAGATCTTCTGCCTTTCCCAAAAAAGAGAAAACGTCTTCGATTACATAGTTTCTGAATACTAGTAGTCATAGTTTCATAGTTTCTGAACACCTGCCTAATTCATGCATTTCCTAACAAAAATGAATTCAGAAATGTGTCAGAAAGAAGCTCTTTTGGATTTAACAGTCTTAAGTTAAAACTGTCGCTGCTTCCCGAAGTTTTATAATGCTTAGAAAAAGTTTTATTTTACATGCTATAAGAAAATCGTTTATATGATGTAAATACGACGAATTAAATATATATCGTATAATTAGGAGTGATTTTTAACATTCATTGCTTTTCGCACGTAATAATTTAATTATTTTAAAGTTTCTTTATTTTTTTACAATAGGGTGTAAATAAATGTTTCGATTGAAAAGTATTTGTAAATGTTATTACATATTTAGGCTTTTTTTAAAACGGGTAACAGTGGAAAATAAAATGTTATTTCAAACTATGAATTAAATCTTTATTTAGATAATGAAATTTTGAATGAAAAATTTGAAAAATACTTTAAAAATTTAACAAATTAAAAAAATGTTTGCATATTGCACACCACAATCTAGTCAAGTATGCCTAAGAAAGATTATTAAATTGCTATGCATAGTTTTTGAACCTATAAAACTTTTTAAATGAGCTATTTTGACCAATTTTAACATTAAATAGCTAATAAAATGATTCTTCGATTTAAAAACTGCTTGCTTCAGCGTATTTATTATACATTTCTCTACAAAACTACATATTTTTATGTTGTTATATGCAATAATTACTGTATTATAAGGCGAGAAAGTCAAAATGTCACAAAAAAATTCAATTACGTCAGCGGCATCAGCATTAGTTAAGTACTTTTTTTTAGAATAGTGAGATACAACGAAAATGAGATATTGATAAAAATATCGTAAAGACCAAAGTAGACATAAATTTTGAGATAAAAAAATTCAAAATGCTTGCAAAACCCGAGGCAAAAACCAAAACGCCGTTTGCAAACAAAATGTAAACATTGGCACATCGTGAACAGTGACGTCATAGCCAATCACACAGCGTTTTCAAGTCGCGTGGTTTTCTCGTAACTTTAAACCTAATTTAACAATTATTGAGCGATTTTTTTACATTTTTGAGAACATTTTTGAAATTTATGAGCCTGGAATTATCAGAAAAATATAAAGTTGGCCTATTACCTCATTTGTGCAAATTCCTCATTGTCTGATAAAATATGTGTTCTTATAATTATGAAGTTTTATTTAAAAAAAAAAAAATATCTTCAGAAGAAAATGGCTGACTTGCAGATGAAATTTGATGTGGTTATATTATAACCTGTAACTGATTTGCGCTATTTTAATACAGATGGTACATGGTCGTTGGCGGGTTTTATCTCTGTTTTGGCATAATTTTTTAATCGCCAAGTTAATTAACAGTTTTTTGCTAATTAAGGATAGAAAATAATTTTTTTTTACACTGAATTTTATAAAAGCACATAGATTACGTAATTACTTGTCCAAAAATGCAATCCTTTTTTTATTCTGCCCAATATTAAGGCCTGTAGCTTGTTTGAAAAAAAAAGTTTGACGAAGAAAAAAGTGATCATTTTAAGTAACTCGACATTTTAAAAAAAAAGCTATATCTCTGTTTATAAATCACTTATGAAGATGAGTTTGGTCTTAAATTGAAGAAATTCTTCCTTAGATTCTTCTAGTTTTCGTTTTTTTTTTCCTACGACGCTTGGTTTGTTTGATATCTGATATTTTAATCTGGCATGTTTTGTCGATTTAACATTGCGAAGTTGCTTTCTGTATATAAGCATTAGCGGTCTTTATTCCAGTTCTTGGCGTTGTTTGTGTGGCGTTTTTTTTAAAGCTTGGCTTGGCAGAGCGACCGCCCTGCTTGATATATTTTTCGTAATATGGAGATAAATTTATATGCTAATGGTGTTCAAAGTCAAAGTTCTGCAGAAAATTTCGTTAAGTAGAAAACTTCATTAAATAGGGACTTCGTTAAAGGGAAGTTCCACTGTATATTGTATATATTAATCATTATTATTTTTGAAAGAGTTAATATTAATATATATATTTTTAAAAATGGAGAAAGGAAAAAGTATGTAGATGTGATTTGGTGTTTTGTATTTTTTTGTATTTTGAATACTTAAGGTGATGTGCACTTGGAAAGATTAGTAAGGGAAGGGGGGAATATAAAAAAAGACATTCTGATTTTTTTTTTTTTTTTAATGTTATCTTGATATATTTTTTAAATGAATTGCACCCTTAGAAAGGTAAAAGTACATAGATGTAGTTTGGCATCTTTTGTTTTTCTGTATTTTTTAAGTCTCTGTTCTATCTCCCTGTTGGCACACCCAGAATGGCACACCCAGCTCCAAAACAGCTGGGTGTGCCATTTTGAAGGGGGGAGGAGTGGCTTTTTGATGAGTTTTTAACTAATTAAAAAAAAAAAAAATCCAATTCAAAAACTGGCTTTGAGGTGCATTAATACAGACATAGAGGTACCTTCCTGCTAAATTTTGTAGCTCTACAACACAGAGGCCTCTTCAGAACACAGCACGCACAAAGTTCTTTTCTTATTATTATAGATAAACTAAAATTTAAATGTACTCATGCCTAAAAAATAAAACTGCACTGTATAACTTCTTTAAATACATTTAGAACTAACAAACTTAGCATCTTTTTTCATTTTAATTATTATAGAAATATTGCTAATTTATATGCAACAAAAATGCAAAACAATGATTTACAATAATCTGCCGTTCTTAAAGGTGCAGCTTTTACAGAGATAACACTAATGACAAAATTTAAAACAGAAACAGTTTTATAAAAGAAGAAATGCTCACTGCATTATATTGCGTCGTGTACGGAGTGATGTTTTTGAAGGCCCACTGTATATTCTGATGATTCGCCAGCTGCCTAGTGAAAGTTCGAGACTGTTGACAGCACAGGCGCAGGAGACCATAATAAGCAGGCAACATACAGCGGTTGAAGACTATCACTTCCTGATCATCATGATCAGCCCTAACAAAAGAAATATGCACAAGATACTTAGAAACACAAAAATTAAAGAAGAAAGAAAAGACTTCTGAAATGATAATAACTCACAATATGTAATTAAATGCTATGTTCTTCGTAACGTGAGGATTCTGAATGATTAGCTTAACGTTTTCAGGGCAGTCTGTACATACGTGGTACCAAAACAACAACAATGCCTAAGGAGAGGGAAGAAAAAGAACACAAGACATTTCAATATTATTTCAGTAAAATAAATTATCACATGAATTTACAAAAACAAAAATTATAATACAATATGGAATATTTAGCTGGAAACCAGTTATCAAGAATCTTATTTCCAATCGACTTACTTCAAATCGTTCCAGAAAAAAGTACCATACAGTGCCAGTTTAACATAGTCCTAACTGTAAGTACTATAAAAATGATATACATGAAAGGATAAGAAAATAAAATTTAATTAAAACTCCAAGTTAAAATGAAATTTTAAATTTAAAATTACCAGATTCTTTATCCTAACTTTAAATTTTATGCTCAAAACTAATTTGCCTCCTGTTAAGTTCGTTTCTCAGCCTAACTTGTATTGTATTCAGGCTGTAAATTCAAACCTAAAGGACTGGATGGAAGGAAAAGGGGTTTTTTGGGGGGTGGGGTGAAATTAGATTTATTTTGGCACCATTTTCTCATTAAAATTTAAAAGAAATTATTTTCAATTTAAATAGATGGTTGGGAAAAAAAACTGGAATTAAATTTTCCAAGAAAATTCAAAGAAATAAAAACATTTTCACATATTCAAGCTTCATGAATCAATTTATTTTACAGAAATAAAAATAGTCTGTTCACGTATTCACATTTAGACATCATTACATCGTAGATTTTTTTCCAACTTAAACGACTTGCATTTAGGTAAACAATTATTGACATCTATTCACAAGAACTAAATTTAAAGAAAATGAATATACTATTGTCAATTAATCATTTTTTGGGAGTTAAAATGTTTTACAAAAGGCGCAAAGTAAAATGGTTTATCGGATAAAAATGGAAACTTTTTTTTCATTTGTAAAGCATTGATTTTAATTCAAAAAGCTAAAATATATTTTTTTAAGTTTGTCAAAGGAACGTCATATAGTTCCAAAATTAGAAACCAAATCTTCAAAGCACTATATACTTTTGACAAATAACAATTTACTAAAAAAAAAATAACATAATCTGCAAAATATACTTTTCCTAGTTTCTGTTTAACCTACATTGTAAATCAGATTTCTTATTTGAAATTTAGTATTAAATAAAATTAATGTTATAATTTTTTTCTAAATGTACAATAATATTGGATTTCTTTTTCTCTCAAGAAATTGGAAGACCTCATGCAATGTGAATGCAACACATCAGGTTGCCCCACAGTTGGAATATATATATATTCCCCTAATTTAAATGACCAATAACTTTTATGTAAAGTATTAGAAGATAAAATATGAAAAAGAGAATTTACAATGCACCTGCAGGGACCGCGCTTGTCATACGAATAATCATGAAATTGGCGAACAAAAAATTATGCCGAAAAGACTGGCGAATGATTTATCGGGAGCTTTTCGTTGTTGTAATCATGTTTTGAAACGCAGTTTTTTAAAAAAAAGTTTGTAGTGAAAAATATGTATTCTACACCCACAAAAGTAACAATAATAAAACGGTACTGAGTTCAAAGTTAATCAGCAGTTTTTTGTTTTTCTTTTAATTGGTGACGGTTTAATTTTAATTTTTACTTTAAGGCACAACTACCAACTCTTCCAATTTTTTGATACCACTAAAATTTAATAAAAAAATTTGCCTTATTTAAAATTGGAACAGTTGGCAGCCGTGCTTTAAGGTAACATTTTTATTTATGGATGGAGTATAACAAAAAAAAAATTGAAAAAGAAAAAAATGGGCACTATTTTTGGACACGCAGCAAATGTAATACAGTGAGAAAATGCTTTTTTACCCATTCAATATAGTCAGGGCTGAAAGAGTTGCTGATAAAAAGTGTATTATGTACTTTTGGCTAATTTTAGAAAAATTTGGCTAAAAATATTTTAATTTGGCTAATTTACTGGCTAGCATTTTGAAAAATTTAGCGCGGCCCCTGACCTGGATCTGATTTCTCATGAAGGTGATTGATTGATTATACTGGGATAAAACAGATGATTTTAGCACTTTCTGGTGAGATATTTCAGAAAAAACAGGGAAATTATCTTTTTTTTTTTTTAATTCAATAACTTATAGGTTTAACCCATTTGCATCTATTTTAATAGTTTTGTTTCAGTTATTTTGTTTTTTCTGCATTTCACATTCACAATGAAACCTACTAATCCTATAATGGATAAATAGAGATTAAAAAAAAATATATATATACAGTAAAACCTCTGTAACAGACACATTCTCAATTTCTAACACATATTGTTGTTGTTGTCGTGTCCATGGATATGCAAAAAGTCAATAAATAAAGGATCAGATATGGTCAAAGGTCCGGAGGACCACTGCCGCCAGCCCTGGTGCTTCAGGACTGTATAGGATCTCTCGAAGTGGATCCATTAGCGGTAACCAGCCGAGTTTTAAGATATCTGCGGTAATGGATGGGCACTCGAAGATGCGTCTCGGTGTGAGCTGAGTTTCTGGGCAGTTCCTGCACATAATATAGGTTCTTGTCCCATCAGGAAGGATCTTCATTCCTTTATAGTGATTTGTTCTTAACCTAGCCAGTGTAGTTGCTATATTTCTAGGGCAATCATACTGTTAACTAGGGCAACATATTGTTTGTATGTTTTTACTTCTGAAAAGAGGAAAAATTCCACGCTCTCAAGCAGTCCACTATTCAGATGTTTTACTGTGTTTCTACTCATGAATTTTCTAACAATTTTAGAATTAATAAATAGTACAGTCAAACCTTGTTAACATGAACATGCTTAACGTGAATTACTTTTAACACGAATTGTTTTCATAGTCCCCTATAAAAACGAGTACAAAGATTTGATACTGATAACATGAATTACTGTTAACATGAACAAAATTTTGATTCCCCTTCAGGTTCATGTTAACGAGGTTCGACTGTATTTTGAAAACAGTTTATTTCAATTATATATTTATGCATGGCCTTGGTTTTTAACAAGATATAGAATGGAATGGAGTGCATGAATTATTTTAGTATCTATGCCTGAATAGTGGGTGTCTTTCTTTAACTCATTTTTCAAAATTTATTAAAACTGGTGTTTACATGTTTTGAAATATTTAAAAATTAGTTTCAACTTAATTGTGTAGATGACTTTGTAGAATAAAATAAGACATAACTTAGATAAATTCATTCCTTGCATTACACGAATTAAAAATTTTTAATCTCTCACCCACCCCCCTGCATCAGTTAACACTTCTTTGTTATGTGTACAATATCAATAATACAATGCAGTACAATCTAAAGCAAATAAACTGATTTATCATTTTACTACATTTGCTTTTGATAAATAAGTACCCTAGAGTGGCAAACATCAGGGCCGGCGCCAGACGTGAGGCAGCTGAGGCGGTCGCCTCAGGGCGCAGACGTAGAAGGGCGGCATTTGGCCTATATAATTCATTACCATTATATGTATCAAAATTTAAAAAAAAAAAAATGTGGGAGAGAGAAAAATTAATTTTTTTTTCTTAGTTTAGAATAAAACTACAGAGTATATTTCATATAATTACAGTCGAATAATAATGGGAGAGTTTCATAATGTTTATTATGGAACACGGGTTAAATCTACACATCTATATATATTAACCAAAACAATTTGATGTCTTTATTTTTTCCGGAAGATAATCTTGTACTGAAATCAGCAGAATTCCCAAAGAGAGTTCCAGACAGACGGCACCAACGAATGCAAATCAAATCTTCAAATTGTTTATGCGTTTGAATATTGCTTATGTGTTTGAATATCTATCGTTGCAGCTGTCACGTAATTAGTATTTCAGTAATTTTACTTGTATGATCATTCGATGGTGCAATGCTTTTCATTAATTGACTGTAAAGAGTCAGACAAGACTAAACACAATGCTGACGAGTAATCTACGAGCGTAATAATTTGGAAATTTTTCGTATTTTAGGTAAATATAATACATTACGTTAATATTTTTCTTTCTTGAATTTAAGGATTATGATTTTAGATAATTTTGATAAAATTATTCTTTATACATATTATAAGGAAACCTTGTTATACGTCACTTGTTAAAAAATTTTTTCGATATAACTTTAGTTTCTCAAAGTCCTCCATCTTTATTCCAATGAGCAATGAAATAAAAGAATAATTATAAAATATTTTAATAAACCGTCATTAAAAAAATATGAGACTGTGGTAAAACTTCACTTCCGACTTATTTTCCTTTTCTTTTTATAATTTTTAGCTGGAAAATTATAAAAGAAACAAAAACTTTGATCTGTTAAATGAAAGACACAAAATGAACGCATTGAAGAGCAACTAAATAATACCTAAATTTCAAGACATTGTAGCTGCATTATGTATAACTTAAGTAGTTTTTTAACTTCTTTTGAAAAAAAAAATTAAGAAAATTTAGGAATGCTAATAAAATTTAAAAATAGAATTGAACCTTTCTATAACGGAATCCTGTCTTAAACAAAAATCGTTTATAGTCAATATCTTAAGATTATACTTGCTAAGACGGAAAACAGTCTTAAACCGGAATTTTTCATCGGTTCCTTGCGCTTCAGTATTCAAAGTTTTTACTGTTTTCAATCCCTGATTCAATAAAAGTTTCTTGTTCTGGGGGCGGGGGTCTAGCTCCTGTGGGTATGCCACTGCCTCAAAGAAACCCCCTCCCCCGAAGAAAGTTCTGAAATGACGCTTCTGTTCTCCAGATGTGACGGTTTAACCAGGTGTCACTATAATTACTGTCAAATAAAATTAAAAACATTTAAGTTAAGTTAATGAATAAATTTGTAAAATGCGTAAAACAATTTACAATTTTTTTTTTAATTAGTAAAATATATGTTTATGTATGTATGCATATGCACAATTTTATCTATTTTTTAAAGTTATTAAATTACATCATTCTTAAATGCAGGTTTATGCTTTTTTAATAGATTTGTGCTTTTTTTAACAGATTTTGTAACTATTTTTAACAGATTTTAAATAATACGTAAGTAATCTCAAAATTTCTAAAGTATTCGAAAAGTCAAAAATGAAATTTCTAGATTTAAAATATTATTATGCTGAAAAACTAGGAGGGGGGGGGGGGGGAGTACTGTACCTCTACTTAAAAATCTTATTTTATCGTTTTTGATTATTTTATTTTACCGCACTAATCATTTTGATTTAATAGTTTGTGATGGTTCTAACATTAAGAGTATCTCTCAATTCTAAAAAAAGTAACCAATGCTACAGCTGTCGTGATTGAATATATTTACTGTTAATTTTTTAAATTCCTCTTTTCATTTTCTCCGCATATCTTGCGATAACTATTCTATATAAAAAATGAAATCTGGTAGTTTTATAGAGAAATGTATTATAAACATGCTGATGCAGACAGGTTTTTAATCGGATAATTGTTCTAAGTGCTATTTAATGTTAAAATCGGTCAAGATAGTTCAGTTACCTAAATTTTATAGGATCAAAAACTTTGTATAACAATTAAATTGTTCTTTTTATGCATATACTTGACTAGATTCTGTTATGCAGTGCCTAATCATTTTTTAAATTTGTCTACTTAAAAAAAAAAAAAAAAAAAAAAATCAAATTTTTATTCAAAAGTTTATTATTTGAATAGAGATTTAATCAATACTATCAATACTTTGAAATAGCCGCTTTTATCTACTGTTGCCATATTTTAAAAATCTCAAATAATAATATTTCCGCACACCTAAGACAACGATCACTTATAATTCAAAATGTAACTAATTTATCGAAAAATGAAAAAAAAAAGTTTGATTACAAATCACTTCAATAATCATGCATACTAGTATCATGCTTTTATGTTTAAAAATGTGTCAAAAACTTTCTCGTTGTTAAGCGAGGAAAATATTTCTTGAGAACCACCTTAAAATGATTTTCTTATAGCATTTTATGTATAAAATAAAAATTTTCTTCCAGACGTATAAAAGTCCGGGAGACAGTGACATTTTTACTTAACTAATTATGCCAGCTGATTTTCAAATTTGTTATTTATTTTACTTAATCAATACGAAAACAGCCGTGAGTTGTCGCGACAGCAGTGGATGCGGCTACCGAAAAGTCCCCCCAAGTCAAAAGGAAATAAATGGCAACCCGATTACAGAAAATCGTCAGTAGTCGTTATAAAATCTTTCAGTCTTCCGTAATCGGGTAATCTTTTTAAAACATAGCAAATTAGCGTGGTTTTAGAGCCTGCGGGGTCTGGACGGGGTTGGCGCGCGTGCTCGTAGGGGGGGGGGGGGGGGGGGGGGACCCCTAGTATAAAATATGAAAGCAAAATTCGTATTTTATTGTTTCATAACAATTTTTTATTGTTTCATAACAATATAAATTTTCCCCAAAAAAATCTTTCCTTTATTCATTTAATCAAGGAATTTACCGAAAAATCTTGAAGTATGTTTTTAACCATAATAATATTCGACATGAAAAAGCGTCAGCTGAAAAAAGGGAATTTTTGGTTAAATTTAGCTGCATTGACGATCGGTTCCATGTCAGATGCCATTCGTAGACTAAAACAGTACACATGAAACATTTAAGATTTGTTTAATATTAATGAGCTTTATTCTGTTGTTTATTAGAAAGTAATTAAACTGTTGGTTACAGTTCTTTAAATAACTTTCGACTGTTTCCGCTGAACGCAGGAAAGAATTTCCATCGTGTTGCAGTGAAAACATTATTTTTCGTTAAGTTTTGCCAATACCCCCCCCCCCCCCCCCCCCCCCATTTTCATACTTTCATATTTTCAATTTCCTACAATTTTTAACGGTTTCTAGTGATTTTTTTTAATATATATTATTTTTTGTACACTATCTTGGCTACTTTTATTTCTTATAAAAATAGACAAAAGTCTGGTTGAGAAAATTTTTTTTAGTCAAGTATACAAATTTGCATTTTCTTTAAATCCAATAATTTGTAAGAAAGATGAAATCCAAAATCAAGTTGACAAATACTGCGTTTACGACATGAAAAAGGAATGCAGCGAAAAGTCATATAGCGATCTAGAAAATTTTCTTTGTTTTGCATCAACTGACCCTAATTTTCGAATTTCTTGTCGATTGCATGTTTCTTTATAAAATGGTTTTAGATAAAGTAGTTTAAAAAAAAATGGTCATTGATCGCAAATAAATAACTAGATATATTCATTTCTAATCAATTTTTATTTTTTTAATATAAAATCATAACTTTTATAAATTTTTACTTTGCATGTGTTGTTTCACCTGCATTTATCATTTTCCAGTATTTGTCATTTTATTTGATCGGTACCGATCGATAAAGTTGAATCAGTACCGATTCGATAGTACCTAGTTAAGGATGGGTTAAAATTATACTTTCTGTACTTGAATCAGTTGGCCGATACATGAACAATTTAATTTATTCAGATGATTGTTATCCATACGCTAATTTATAAAACGTGGCAATTTAAATTTTACGCATTATAGTATTCAAAAATAAAGCAAAAAGTGGCATTTTTCTAGTATAGGAATAGAGAAAATGCGTTAGCGAGAGAAAGAAATTTTCATGCACATTTTGTAGCAACCTATTCATTGTTTCATATACACAAGCAATTTTTTTTCAATATTTATAGAATTTATTTAACATAAAAAAGCTATTTATCCATTTTTATATACAAACAGAAGTAAATTGCACAAAAAAAAACAATAATAATATCTATACAAACAAAATGTTTATATATATATATATATATATATATAAACAAACGTAAAAGTTCATCAGGTTTGTTTTCATAACAGTTTATATCATTTGGCAACAACTCTCACTTTCTGAAGCCCACATTGATCCAATAAAAACGCCAAGGACCCTATACTGGAAAAGTACCCAAAAAACAATATATTGATTGAGTTAATATTTTTTAAATTTATTTCAATTTTAGTGATCGTATTTTATAAAGCAAACACCAGTAATTTGTTTTTAGAATGAGTGATTTAAAACGGAAGAAAGATTCTGGCTACAAGGGTAGAAAAAAAAGATTAGCTAGAGAGGCTGAGCAAAAGAAATCTTCAAAATGGATGCAAAGTTATTTTTTATCTCAGTCAGGTTCAAGTACTGAAACAGGACCTCAGTTTCTATCAGACGATGCAATAGAAGAAGATATATCAGAAATAAATCAAGATAAACGAAAAAACATCGGGGCAACTACGTGTTCAAATACTGATGCAGAACCTCAGATTTGTTTAGATGTAATAGAAGAAGAAAGAGAAAAAGAAGAAGATATATCAGAAATAAATCAAGATAAACAAAGAAACATCGGGGCAACTACGTGTTCAAATACTGATGCAGAACCTCAGATTTGTTTAGATGTAATAGAAGAAGAAAGAGAAGAAGAAGATATATCAGAAATAAATCAAGATAAACGAAGAAACATCGGGGCAACTTCGTGTTCAAATACTGATGCAGAACCTCAGATTTGTTTAGATGTAATAGAAGAAGAAAGAGATGAAGAAGAAGATATATCAGAAATGAATAAAGCGAAGCAAAGAGAAATCGGGGCACCTTTAAATCCAAATACGGAAGCAGAATCTCTGGTTTTATCAGAAGATGAAATGGAACATGAAGATATATCCGAAATGAATGAAGAGAAACAAAGAGGCATCGCGGGACCTTCATTAATTGAAGATTTTTCAAATGTTAAAAATGAGCATGATAAAGGCAAGAACGAAATATTTGAAGATGAAAACCTCCCATGTCAAACTACCTTTGAAATAATATCTGATGATCCCGCGGACTGGAAAAACTTAAGAAGTTTACAACGTCAGTTGATAATCGAAAAAGGTCCAGTGCAGATTAAAGGCTTCAGTTTTCCACGCGACGTTCATGGAAGACACTTTTCTGAATTTTATTATCAAAGAGTAATGTCTAATGGTGAAAAATTCAAAAGAACATGGTTAATCTACAGTGTAAAAAAAGATTGTGTGTTTTGCTTTTGCTGCACTTTATTTAATAATGCTGATCATGTGGCTATAAACTTGTCTGTAAATGGTTTTAATGATTGGAAAAATATTTCACACACTCTAAAATTTCATGAATGTTCTAAGAATCACATTGAATGTTTCGGAAAATGGATAGAATTGAATAGTAGGTTACAAAAATGTCAAACAATTGATAAAGAACACCAGCGTTTGTTGGAAATACAAAAACAGCGTTGGCGAGAGATCTTAAAAGCAATTGTTGGAACGGTTCAACTTTGTGCAACCCAAATGCTTGCTCTGAGAGGCTCATCAGACGTGCCATTTCAATCAAATAATGGTAACTTTTTAAAAATTTTAGAATTGTTAGCTAAATTTTTTCCAGAACTTTATTATCATTTAGAAAAATCCTCAAAGAATCGTACTAATGTTCATTATTTAAGCAAAGATATCCAAAACAGTGTAATTAATTTAATGGGTCAAAAAGTTTGAGATACTATAATTTCAAAAATTAAGGAAGCTAAATATTACAGTTTAATATTAGATTGTACTCCGGATGCTAGTAGAATTGAACCAATGTCGCTTGTTGTTCGAACTGTAACGAAAGAGAATGATGAACTGTACGTGCCTAAAGAATATTTTGTTAGTTTTTTACCCGTAACAGATTCAACTGGGGCTGGATTAACTGCGCTTATTTTAAATGAAATAGAAAACTTAGGCCTCAAAGTAGAAAATATTCGTGGTCAGGGTTATGACAACGGAGCAAATATGAAAGGATCTCATTCAGGTGTGCAAAAACGCATTTTAGATGAAAACCCTAAAGCTTTTTTTGTTCCTTTTTCATGCCATTCATTAAACTTGGTTATAAACGATGCTGCTAAAAAATCCGGGGAATTGTGCAATTTTTTTTTTACTTATTCAAGAGTTCTTCGTTTTTTTTTTCAACGGCTACGGCCAGATGGTCAGTATTAAAAAAGCATATAACTTCTCTAACTTTAAAATGTGTTAGTACGACTCGATGGGAAAGTCGGGTTGAAGCTGTAAAGCCTTTGAGATATGATTTACACAACATATATGACGCGTTAGTAGAAATTTCATTTGACAAAACATGAGACAGTGAGACAGTGTGTAAGAGTAAATCACTGGCCAATAAAATATCGACATTTAAATTTGTTTGCAGTGTAGTTCTTTGGCATGAGATTTTAACAAAAATTAATATTGCGTCAAAACTTCTAGAAAGTCCGAATATGATAATACCAGAATGTATTAAGGTTTTAGAATCGATAAATCTCTCCTTAAAAGACTTTCGCCTTAACGGCTTTCAACAAATCGTGACTTCCGCGAAAGAAATCGCAAACGAAATGGAAATAAATAGCGAATTTGAGCCTTTGTGCTCTGTAAGAATTAGACGTAAGAGTAAATTATTCGCTTACGAAGGACCAGACACTCCCACTGATGACCCAGCAAAAAAAATTTGAAATCGAGGTGTTTAACTATCTCATAGACATATGCCAAAGTTCCATCACAGAGAGATTTAAACAGTTGAACGACCATAGTAACATTTTCCAATTTTTATATGATATTCCTGCATTAACCGACGTAAACTCGACCGATATTTTTAATAACTGCAAAGCATTACATACTCATTTAACCGATGATATAGAGTTAGATAATTTATATAGTGAATTACTAGTTTTTAGGAATATCGTAAAAAGGGGAATGACAGCCGTTGACGTTTTAAATCACATTCATAAAAATAAATTAATTGAAGTATTTCCAAATATTTTTATTTGCATAAGAATTCTTTTAACTTTGCCAATAACGGTTTGTAGTAGTGAACGCTCATTTTCAAAATTAAAAATTATAAAAAATTACTTAAGGTCTACAATGGCTCAAGAGCGATTATCCAATTTAGCAATACTCGCAATTGAAAATGTAATTGCTTCTAATATTAATTATGATGACGTAATTAATGATTTTGCGAAAGAAAAGGCAAGGCGTGTTAAATTTAAAAAAAATTGCTTAATTCTTGTCATCTCGAGTTCTTGTAATTATTACTAATACTTGGTTGCATTTGTGTATATTTTAATTTTACGTAAAATGAATGTGTGATGTTAAGATGTAATTGTATTTTTCATTTACATTTATCAATGAGTTAATACATCTACAAGTTTGCTTGTTTAATATTTTTTTATGTTGCTTAGCTCAAGTTTTTTTTTTTTTTTTTTGTGTTCTTGTAAATATAAATACATTATTGCATTTTTGCTACTTAATTTCAAATGGATGTTTAATTTCCGGGTGCGTACAGTTCTACTAAAATTTCATCCTTTCGCAGAAAAATATTACGTATTCTAGGATTAAATAAGGTGATTTCGAATTCTGCAATTTAATTATAAAATAAAATATATCCATACAAAAATAGTGGTGCAGACTCCTTGGAAATCCCAAGGAGTTTATGCACCGTGGTCATTTGCTCTATTCTACTGTCTAATTTTATTTAAGTGTATACGCGTTATTTGATTGTGATAACACTGTTTGTTGATTTTGTGATTTGAAAATTTGATTAAACATAAATTGATTACATTCATTTTTTTAAATGGGTTTTCCTCAAGAAAGCTTCATATATTCTAGAAATGCTATTTTAGAATCTGAATATGCAATTGCTTAAAATATTAATTATGGCATCCCAATAAACAATATTGCAAAGAAAAAGCGTGCCAATTTAATTTTTTTTAAAATTGTGTTTTATGTATGTGTGTTTTTTTTAAATTAGTAATGCCATTTTGTATATAATTATATTTTTAACGCACTATATCATGTGTATATAATTGGATATATAATTATTTTTTAAGTGCTGATAACATTGTATATTTTCAATTAGATATGTATTTAATTTGTTCTTGATATAATTATTTTTCCATTTAATTTTATGCAAGATATTCGTACATTATTTGATTGTTTAAACTCTTTTTTTTTTAAATCGATTTTGGTTTAAGAATGCTTATTAAGATTATTCTAGCAGATAAAGTGCAATTATTTTTATTAGGGCGAATAATAAAAGATTTTGAGAAAGGAAATGCAAGGTGAATAAAATATCGAATTATTTATTTCACTGTAAATATTACTAATTTGAAATCAAATCTTTATGCATGTAATTTCAAATGATCATGTAAATTTCTCTTCATATCATAATGTCTAATTTAAGCAATAATTTCATGCTTAGTTTGTTTTAGTATGTTTCTCTTTTTGACTTGAAAATGTGATAGTTTTATAATACTGATTTCGATATTATAATAAATGACTTTGCTAAAGAAAAATCAAGGCAATTTACATTTTGAAGTTTTGTCTTATTTTTTATAGTTTTTTTTAATATCATCAATGTGGGATTTTATTTTGGTATATATGATTTCAAAAATATATATAACATGTTATTGGTAACCATTATTTTGGTATTTTGAAGTTCATATACAAATTTTATGCGTAATTTGGCTTTTTAATTATTTAACATATCATATGGCTTACGGCTGCCCGTCAGTAAACTTCCCTATTCTCCCCGTTATTGTTAATCCTATGGGCGTATGATGCATTCCGTATATTTAAAATATCTGTACGGGAAATTAACATTTTTTACTTCTGTTTTCTGTGTACACTTCTTAAAGGATGTCTCTTTTTTTTTCTTAGCTGTCAAAATGTTTCTAAAATATATATTTCATTTTATGTGAAGTGTTAAAATCTTATTCAGTTTTTCTAAGATTTTCACACATACAATTATAAATTAAGTACATATTTTAGAAATATTTTGACAACTAAGAATAAAAGAGACATCCTTTATGAAGTGTACACAGAAAATCGAAGTAAAAAATGTTAATTTTCAGAGGAGATATTTTAAATATACGAATGCATCCAGGATTATCATTAGCGAGGGTTTACTGACGAGCAGCTTTAATAATGCTTATTTTGAACTTTATATCTTCGCTATCTGTAACTGGGAATTTTTATGATATTCATAACGCCGATGTAATAAATGTTTTCCCCAAAAGAAAAGCAAGACGAATGACATTTTGAAGTGCACAGTTTTAATATTTATATGGTACTTTCTTGTAAATATTACTAGAATGTGATTATGTGTTTTATCAATTTAATTTCAAGCTAGCTGTTGTTATTTTTTAAGAGATGCAAAATTTCTTAAGTAATTTGATCATTTTAAATTTAAAAATGCAAATTAATTTGATATATATTTGTTTTTAAAATAAATTATAGTTAACATATTTATTTGCTATTCTTAAAAAATCTGAATAGAGAAACAACAATTACGTCATAGGGGCGGCAAAATAATGTTCGCCTCAGGCGGAAAAATGTCTAGTGCCGGCCCTAGCAAACATGAAGTCTTATTGGAAAGCTAAAACATTCTTGGCAAATTATAGAAACAGACTTTGGATTCTGCTTTGAAAAGATCTCATTAAAAACATAGCAATTCTCATATTCAATAGTTTTGGTATATGTATATGTGGTATATGGGTGCATTTATGTTCTGTAAAAATGTTTCAATTTATCAGATTTCTCAATTAACATTTTGGAAATGCTAGTAATGGTTATAAAAAATATAAATCAAGATATAAAATATTAAATTTGTTTAAACACACACACACACACACACACACACACACACACACAAGCATTCATTTTCATCATTTTATTAAAAAAAAAAATCTTAAAACTACATACTTGTTTATTCATGTGAACAGGAATAGCAGGTTCAGATAACTTGGGTTGAAACAAATTCCATAAATCCAGAAAATAGGGACTAAACTGAGGGAACAGAAAAACATATTATATGTAAAGTAAATCAATAACACTGCAAATACCAAGTGAATAATACAATATACACAGTAATAAATGCAAAAAAAAAAAAAAAAAGATTAAGAAGTAATTGAAATTTGGTTATAATTAAGGAGTTATGGCAAAATTTTGGCTTAAAAAAAAATGCATTTTTATTTTTATTTTCTGGGTTCAAACAGCCTAGAGGTACAGGCCACAAAAAGAGAAGCTTGGACTGATATTTAATGGTTTGAAACCAGCATGGTCTGGGAAATGTGACTGTACAGGGTTTTTATTGTACGGGAACGATAATTTGGGCTACTTTTCTTTCAAAAGTCCTCCATGAAGACCAGGGTTGTAAAAAACCTGGGTTTTTTTTTTTTTAAACCAGCCCGGGTGGGTTTTATTAAAAAACCCGGGTTAAATGGGCAATTTCCCCCGGGTAAATTGGGTTAAAATGCCAAAATGTGGACTATGATTCCACCTTCCTCACAAATAATAATCTTCAGGATTGCCACGGTATAGGGAAAACTGGAAAAACTGAGGAAATTTAAAAATGAGTATTAAAAACCAAGAATTTTACTAAATTTTGTTACTTTGCAAAATTTATCCGTTGAAATTTTGAAAATTATTCAGAGCAAATTTAATTTTTTGCTCAGGAAAGCGGAAGGAATTTGATTGCCGAAATAAGTAGCAATCCTGATCTCAAATACAATCTTTGTGAACACTTCATAGTCTAATAGATGGGAATGACTTTATAGTCTTAATAATGATCTCAATATTTTTCTCTGTTCTTAAAATACATATATGATCCCTTTAATTTAAATAACATACAAACTTTAAATTGCAAAGCTATCAATTGTGTGTTATTTAATAATAAAAATTAATAAATACAACTTAAAAAAAACTTATTCCTTTGAAATTATCATAAGATTAGCAAATGTTGATAAAAGAAAATATCTTACAACAAAAATTTTTCTTATATGGTATATATAATCTATTCATATATGGTTAAATTTTTAGTTTTTAATACAATTCATTTAGAATAAATTATTTCTATTCAAAAACTTCACCTAATATTACCATGTGACCTCCATTCTGCCTTTTGGCTCTTTGTGAAAACAGAAAAAAACCCCATAACTTCTTAATTATGATACGTATCGAATCCGTTTAAAGTTATTATTACTTCTAGGAAAAGGGCCAAAAATTTATGTATGACAGATTTTTGATATCATTAAAAATGACACGGGGGGGGGGGGGGGGGGGGTTAGAAGAAATAAATTCATAACTTCGTCAATTCACAAGATATCAAATCCGCTTAAACTTATTATAAATCCTCTTAATATTATCTAAAACTTATATTGACAAGTTTTTTATAGAACCAGCCCTTATAGGGAAAAAAAAATTAAAGACAAAAAAATCCCTGCCGGCTCCGCCTGCAAACAAGTTAGATTTCGAAGTGGTGGTCCCAACTGTGGCATCATGGCAAAAAGGTCATTTCTTCCACAGTTCCCAACAAACAGGTGCCCCACGGTCTGCGTCTTCAAAATCTACCTGTGCCTATAGGCCGAGCTGTCAGGGATTTTTTTGTTATCTTATAGCTGTTAAAAAAAATGGTCTGTTCTGTCAGTCTGTTTGGAAATTTGTCTTTATTTTGTCCTGTCTTAACTCTTTATTTAGCTCTCTTTCTAAAATAATTATTCACTGCCTCTTTTTCCCCCCTTACCTGTTATTGCCCCCCGCCCCCTCCTCCCATAAAGTTTTTTTTTTTTACTTCTAATAACAACAACAACAAAAAAAGCAATCTTGCTGCTCAAAAATAGTGTGTTGAGTTGGGTTGATTATTGACGGCCAATTATCTACACTTGGGATATAGGCCCGGGGGAGTGCCCTTCGTGAGGGTCTGACTAAGGGAACCTGACCCGTATTTACGCATGGATAAATCCACGGTTCGAAGAAAACCACGAAAACTCCGAACGATTAGGCCAACGGGCGCGATTGGGATCGAACCCAGCACCTCCCGTCTACCAGCTTTGAGAGCAGAACCTCTCAGCCATTGGTGGGGCGTCGCTCAAAAATAGTGATTTTCTGCTTCAAAAATAGCATTTTTGCTGCCCCAAAATGATGTTCATGCTGTTTCATCACTACATTATTTTCATTATTGCAACAGTTATGAATGAAATATTTGTGTTGAACATAGCATATACATCTTCATAGCTGAGAACCTTCTGATATTTATAAAGTCAATGTTTTATTTTGAATTTTTTCAAAACATAATTTAGTCAATTTATGTTTTGAATCAGAAAATTTACATAACAGATATAGAGTGTGACTTATTTCTATGTGATATTCATTTGATTTTATTTATTAAGTAGCCATTCTAATTAAATATAAGCAAGACTGGTACAGTTATGTTTCTTGTATTATTCATTAAGTAAGTAAATTTTAATCCTGCTTTCTATACAAGTTCTCTTTTCGTCTTGATATGTATTATCATCAAGGTTGTAAAAAAACCCAGCCCGGGCGGGTACCTGGGCAGCTGCCCACTACAACCCTGATGAAGACATCCTTTCTATATATGCTTAATGAAATCACTCACTCACTTTTCATTTTTTGAATATCTGATATTTTATAAGTGTTCTCTCAAAGCCCTTTTTAAAAATTTAAACACATACAGAAATTGTAGCAATTCTTGACATGCAGTATGCAGGTGGTATTTGTTGTATAATTTAAAACACAATTTTCTCAAAACAATGTTTTTAAAAGTCACTACCAGAAACATCTTGACAATAGATAAACAGATTTCATTTATATTATTTATTATTTTTTTAAATGAAAGCTTTAATATTTTCTAAGTGTTTGTCTGATGCTTTAAAAAAAAATAATAATTGTTTGTTTTTTAATAGAAAAAATCGATTATTTAACTGATACATTAAGTTTGACAATCTGTAAAGGTGAAAATAACAACTATCTAGTCACCAATAAGTGATTCAATTTGAAGTATGACAAATAAATTGACACAACAACAAGCCAAATAATTTTGCCCCTAACACTTTCCAATAATAATAATTACATTTCAGTATTAAAAAAGAAAGAAAACTAAAAGAATTAAATTATTACAGGTGAAAAGCATTTAATGGTAAAAGTTACACACCATATTTAAAACAATTTTTTTGTAGCGTGTAAAAGAAAACTTTTTTCTAAACATTCTAAAACTCTGGAAGCAGTGGCGTTTTTTACTTAACTAGTATTTTATACAAGCTGATTTTCAAATGTGTCATTGATCTTTCATATGAAAAGAAGTGTCAGCTGACGCGACAACAGTCCATGGGGAGAGACTAGGGCAAAGCCCCTTAGTAGAAAAACAGAAAAACATGTAAAAATAATAAAAAAATAAATTCTTTCAAAATGTAACCACGAAATTTTATTTTTTTATTGTGAAAAACATTTTATGATACAAAAAAAAAAAACAAGTAAAAAAATAATTCAAATGGTACAGAGTCCCATTAAATGCCTTCAAACATTTATTAATTATTTTAAAATCACTAACATAAAGTACACATATTTTAACACTAATAATTTTCTTTTGACAAATCACAATCAATTTTTTTTTTTGCACTTTTCAAGATGGGTATTATAATTTTATTGCACCAGAAAACATATTACACCATTAAAACTCAAATATTATCTTGAATTTAAAGCAAGATTTCTGTAAAAAAAAACTAAACCTTTGCAAAATATAAAAATAAAACAATGCCATTTAATGAAATCAAATTTATAATACATACAATTACTATTAATTTACATACTTAACGAAATTGTGTTATTAAAAAGTAGAAGAATGATTATAATTTGACTTTCATTTTTAAGCTGTTCACATTTACAAAAAAATAATTCAAATATTCTAATATATTTACCATTAATTTTTCTGTTTTACTGAGTAAGCAGTACGTCATGATTGTAAAATAGGAGGTTAATTTTGTAGTACCATGGACAGCAGGATCTGAAAATAAGAATAAGAATCTTTAACAGCCAAAATCACAGGTTCCAAATCAATTTCTGAATAATTTAAAACATTCCACATCAATAAAACACAGCCCCCCCCTTTTTTTCGAAAATGAAATATAAGGAGTTTCAAAGCACTTTTAAAGGACAAAATGTGTTTCGACTGATGGAAAAATGTCTGTCTGCCTATTGTATGATGCAAATTTTGTAGCCACTCTAACTCAAGATTTAAGAGCCTACATCAGTCACACAAAACATGCACAAAGCTAATGTTAAGTCTATGGGAAGGTTCTTCGCAGATTTCTCGCTCACATTTTAATATTTTTAAATGATTGTTTTACATAGGATAGCTGAGGTCGATCTCTAACATTCTTAGTTTCTACTTTTTCGATTTTGGTTCCAGTTTTATTTATATAAGAGTACTTTCACTTTCAGAACCGGTTCCAACTGGTACTAAAATTAAAAATGTCCGCTTATAAAAAACTAAAATAAAAAAAGTAAAAACTAACAATGTTAGAGATTAACCTCAGCTATCCTATGCAAAAAAAAAAAATCATTTAAAAACATTAAAATGTGAGCGAGAAATCCGCCAAGAACCTTCTCATAGACTTAACATTAGCTTTCATGTTTCTTCGCGGGACTGATGTGGGCTCTTAAACCAGAATTTCTTCAAATTTAATATTCAGTTAGATCCTAACATAAATTGATGCAAATTAGATTTTAATGTAAATCACCCAATGACACTGCTATGTTGTATTTCTCACCATGATAGCTAATATTAATATGGAATTTGATGAGATGGAATTCCATCAAACTTCCTATTCAGTTACACATTGAATTAAATTAGTGTCGATTAGCTTTTGATGTATATCACCTAACAGGTGGCACTGCTATGCCGTATTTGTCACTACTTTTTTACAGCTATCTTCCAATGTCTATGGGACAAAACTGAACAAAATTTAATACGTAAGATATTTACGATGAAAAACTTTGGCTTTGATTATTCGAAAGGGGGTGCTGCAGCCATGCTATGCTTTATATGATGAATATTACAGCTGTATCTCAGTTTCTACACGGTGAAAATGCACCAAATTTAATATTGTGGATTATTAATTGATATATATATATATATATATATATATATGTTGATCTAATAGTGAATTTGAATATTTAACAAAGACACTGTTGTGATGCAACTGTTTTTTACTGTAATTCTTTGTCAAATTAAAGTAGGATTGGGTGGCAAGGTCAGGGCCTGGGACACTAAAAACAAAGCTGCCAAAAATCTAAATACTTGGTTTTAAATTTAATAATTTGTTTAAGAAGATAAAGTGATGTGGCTACTAAAGCTGCCTCTAATTCAAAGCAATGCACAATTATACACTCAATTTATAATTGTTGTGTTGCAAAGCTGTTTAAATATATTAGAATAATGTAAAAGAAAGTTTTATGATGGCTACAGCATATCTAATAGTTATTAACTTTAATTGCCTTTAGTATAAAATCAAGGTAAATATATAGAAATCATTCACATTTTTTAAAATAGGTTAATTAAATAAAATGAAATAAAACTTACCAACATACATCTTAGCTCGTTTTAATAACCTCAAAAGTAAATCATAAATCTGTAAAAAAAAAAAAAAAAAAAAATGTATATCATTAATAAGACAATCTGTTTGGAGAAAATAGAAAATAACTAATTACATTTTACACAATTTGCATGCAATCACTATTTAAAAAAAAACATTCAGAACAAGCTGAACTTTAATATACCAAAAATCAGAGTTGAACAATTTTATATTTTTAGATGGAAAATTTTCCAGATGAACCAAACATTGGGGACCCATTGCTTTTGGTAGCATATACAGGGCATTCTAAACACACTCAGGTTTAAATTAATGTCCAATAATGCTTAAAGTGATAAAAAAAACATAACACAGAATATTTAAAATACCTTTTTTTAATGTAGATAACATATGTTTCATTCACAACTATCGGTGACATCTTCAGATCTTAATAATAAATACAAAATTCTCGCATATTTGAAAATAGTAAAACATCTACCACGAGATCGCATGTCCAAAGTTAGTAGGTGCTTAATTTGGCCAAAACTGGGAAACGTGAAAAAATTATTTATTTAAATTTTTATTGCTTTTCCATTTATCGATCATCGCGTGCCAAATTTTAGCAAATTCAAAGGAAACGGTTTCATTACAAATGCAATCTTTTCGCAAATATATTTCTATAGATTCATGGATAATGGATGGGAAATAAGCTCTTGATTGAAAAATTATTTTACTATTATTGAAATCTATCTGCAACTGCTCCTTACTATATTGTCTTTACTATTTTCAAATATGCGAGAATTTTGTATTTATTATTAAGATCTGAAGATGTCACTGATAGTTGTGAATGAAACATATGTTATCTACATTAAAAAAAGGTATTTTAAATATTCTGTGTTATGTTTTTTTAATCACTTTAAGCATTATTGGACATTAATTTAAAGTTAACAAGTGATTGTATTATATTATTTATAACACTCACACCTCAAATTGGTATGATTTTATATTTTTAAAAAGGCAGTTTTCTCAACTACCACAGCTTACATTTCAAAGTAAAATTATCTTATTTTTTCATTCTCGTATTCTTCTTATTCAAATCAAAGTATTAAAAAAAAAAAAAAGAAAAGAAAAGAAAAGAATATTCAAATCAAAGTATTAAAAAAAAAAAAAAAAAAAAAAAAGAAAAAAAGAAAAGAAAAGAAAAGTTATACAAATTTGAGAGCAAGATCATTTATTATTATTATTTAATAAGCTACAAGGTGTTGTTTAAGATGCTTTGTGCTACAACTAACTCCAAGAAGAAAACTATTTCAAAATACTCTTTAATGAAAATAAAAGGTAAACAACATATAATTTTACTACTAAGTGAAAACCCATCCATTGAGATACATCTAATGCAAATATATTTAAAAGTCAGTTAAAATACTTCCCCCACCATTACATTTACAATATATATATATATATATTAAAAACAACATACTTATAATGAAAATAATGGAGAAAAAAATTCAGGTAACATTTCTTTAACAGATAGAGAAACAATATTTTTAATATATTTTCCGTATTTCTTATTCCAATTAGATTTCTCCTTTAACTTTTTTTTAAATTCCATCATCTGGTTTCAAATGGTGCATCATTTACTGAAGATTCACTTTTCTCATATACTTATTTTTTACATGATTATGTACAATCTTATTAACATTTTTTAACAGAATAATTTGAAATATTAAATTATTTTCTTTTAAATATCATTTTCAATTTTTTCTTTTTTAAAAATTAATAGACTAATAATTTAATTGAAAATATCGATAACAATGAAGTTTTGAAATTTGAACAGAAAAAGAGGATACTGATTCATTCCAAATGTCCGTAGTTTTACAAGCTGTAAGATATATTTATAAAAGATTTTATCGTAATAAATGAATACTCACTTTGTGCATTATTTCTAAAGCTTCTGTACTCATCTGGAAAAAGAAACAGAAATATATATCAGAAAAATGCTGATGCCATTAATAATCAATATGAAAATATCTTACTGTAATAAAATGAACAAATAAATAAAACAAGAATGAAAAATCATGTGTCAAGCATATATTATGAAACACTTTCCAAAACATTCATAAATACTTTAAGAAAACTTCACAGTTTACTAAGGAAACAAGGTCAAGGTCAAACCAGGTGGTGTGGCCTACCTTTTGGCTTAAGCTCAACTAGCCCCGCCCAGCAGGTTTGTTTACCTAATTATACTGAGCATTATTAAATTATACTTTGTGAGATTGACCAATAATTATACTATATAATTCTGAAAATACAATTTACCAACCCTACTGAGCAGTACTAAATACTACTATGTGATACTGAGCAGTAATACTACCATGTAATAATACTGTAAGACGCTGAAGTAAATAATAATAATGGATTGAAGTAAGTACTCAATGGACAATGATGAATGAATAATAATACTAGAGTAAACAATTATAAATTATGCTAAAAATACTAAAAACACTGTATGACGCCATTAGGAATAACTAAATTGTTAAGGTTAGAGTTTATGCAGTGTGTAAAGTTCCTTATGCATATTAGAAGTCCACTTCATCCTCAAACTCCACTAAGTCCAATGGCTGGCAACATGTATAAGTATTGATTGTGTTCTAGCAGGAAACATACAATTTAGAAAATGCAAGACACATTTGAAAACCCAATTTCAGCAGTTACTACCAAAAGACAAACAAAATATCCTAATTCTTTTATGCAGACCTGTATAGGACATATAGATTTGTATGTATGCAACACAGTATGTTAAAATTTACTCCAGGTAGGAAATACATAGCACAATTAAAAATTCCACCAGTATTTTCTTCTGCCAATAAATGGAAATGTACGCAAGGTCTTTTGAGCAGCCATGTTTATGATTGATAGAATTTATAGGCACCCATTACAGGGTTCATACTCATTTTTCAAAATAAAATCCCCTGAGAATCCTCTGATGTATTTTCCGAGGTGAAATAATTTTCACATGTCAACAATTGACGACATTTTTTATCATTATGATATGACCCCTCTCCCCTCAAAAGAAATTTCAGAAAATTAGATAAAATAAAAACAAGGTAATGTGAGAGAAAGAGAGGTTACTTAAAAATTCTATATCGCATGATGTTAAAAGGCATGTCTTAGTTTGATTTCATTATGACAACACAAAGCACGCAAAATAGCAGCAATTTCCCCATTTCGAAGAGTAGCTGATCATTTTGTAAGTTTTTCCCAGGTTTGGGGAATTTTTTTAATTATCCCCTGAGATTCCCCTGATTTTTAAGACTGAAATTAAATCCCCTGAATCCCATAATCCCCTGATGAGTATGAACCCTACATTAAGACGCAAAAAATGAGTTACATTTAAAACACATACCACAACTGAAAACGTGCTACCAGCCATTATTGTTCATAGACAGTACTGTAACCAAGTTCTTTTGAGAGTCCCTGTCAATGAACGATACATTCTATGCATGCCCTATTCTACAGTCAGTACCTTTTAGTGTACCTCAGTGATAGGTATCCATTTGAATATGTTTAAAATTGTGTAATATCTTTAAAATACACCACAAACAATTTTTCCCCATAGACCGAAATGTAAGAGAATTCTTTTGAGTGTCCCTGTGAAAAAAATTCCTATAAATGCTATACACTTCATTTTCAATACTAAACATGACATAGTAAACTCCAATAACATACAGGGTGAACCAAAAGTCTTGTCCTGATTATAATAATTCATTACAAAATAACCATTTGTATAATAATGTAACTTGTTGTATCATTGGATAGGTCAGTTTTAGTAGTTTTTTGTGCAATAGATGGCGCGATGGCTCCTTCAAGAGTGACTCAAGGGAAAATTTGTAAGGAAGACATTATCTTCAGCCGAAATGGCATAGATTCAAGAGAAAGCTCAATGTGTGCTTTGGTTTCACAAAACAAAATCAGCTATTAATGTTCAGCGAACATTTTAACGTTGTTGTGATGCAAAATCAATAAAGTGAGACATGAGAGTTTTAAAGAAACAGGCAGCATTACTGATCGGCCCAGAAGTGGAAGGCCTAATGTGAGTGCACAAATTGCTGACATCGAACAACTGAAGACTAGGATACAAGCTGCTGTGTACTGTAACAGAAGACATGTTAAAGAACACTTGGCGGGAACTACAATACTGCCTAGACATTCTTCGAGCAAGCAAGAGGGCACACGAAGAAATTAAAAAAATTATATCTGTACTTACAATGTATCCAAACAAACATATGTCTAATTATAACAGTTTGAGCACAATAAATATTTATAATCAGGACAAGACTTTTGGTCCACCCTGTATATCAATTTCAAAGCAATCCGAGTCGATTTATGCAAGTTAGACCACAGGCAGATGGCAGAAAGACAGACAAACAGTCAAACTGAATTCATAAACTCTTTTCAAGTATGTTGAAAAGTGTTAAAAAGACGAGGGAGACAGATTATATTTATTTCCTTTCATTCGAACATTTATTGACAAGAGAAGATTTGAGAATGCAGGAAATATACACTATATGGGACTTTGAGTCACAAAATAGAAATTTTGGTATAATACAGTGCATATAATACTTGCACAGTGCAGATTTCAATAAAAATATAAAAGTAAAAATTGTTTTTTCTTTTTTCAAATACACATTTTTATAAGCATTCAATATTTATCTTGAAAATGATGCCTCATTTCATGAATGTAATTGAAGAGTTGAAAAGGTAAGGTTGCTTCCCTATTCTTTATTTTTAAGTATTGAGACAGACTCAGACACACAGCTAAAATGCATGGAATCCGATTATAGAAGATTCCCAGTTTTTATCAATATTGAATTTGGATGGAAGTAAAAAACAAAATTGTCACCTATAGCCAAGTTGACTTCATTTATGGTGACTTAATTTTGTCACAAAATTTGTCAATATTTTGCCAAATATCGCCATGTTTTGGGAGAATACAGGTGAATATGACAGAGAGTTTGAAGAATGGTTACAACAATGAAAGAAAATTTGCGAGCAACCCCATTCAATAATATTTATAAATGAAACTTGTTTATTCAGTCGTTTTGTTTTAAAATGCCAGCCACCCGAATTTCAATCTCAGCCATTTTTTAAGATAGAGGCAAAACAAGAAATGCTCCAGAATCCTCGAATCAAGGTCGCATACTCAAGAGAAACAAACTTTATAGTTCTAATTTTTTGTACATCTTTTTGAATTTAAAATCTTTAAGTGGCTGCCACTTTGAAACAAGATGGCACATGAAGCTGATCAATGAGTACTATTGAGCGAGACCTTATTAAGTCCTCAGATGTTATAACATGCTCAGTCACATCCAAATCAGTTCATCCATATGAGTGCTATTTGCATGGGATAAATATTTGAACAGAGGGTGGTTCTGGGAATCATGAAGGAAGCCTCCCTTTAAAAAAATGAAACGGCAGGTTTTGATGTTACGAGAACAGTCAAGTAAAAATGAAGTACTTACAACAATCTCTTTGTGAGGCATTAACACACTCCGAGCAGCACGATAAGCTTGTCGGAAATTATTGCTAGGCACTAGGGAAACCAGAAGAAGGGCAACAACTGGAAGAAGAGAAGAAAAGCAGAATTAAACATAACATAAAAAAAAAATAAATAAAGCATGTCAGATTTAATTTGGAAAAAATTATAAAAACACATTGAAAAATGAGTAATATGTATTAAATTAATCATCAACTGAAAATAAAATCAAACATAATTTAATACTCATAATTAGGAAATATTAGGAACCTATTAATACGAAATTAAATTACAGTAAAATTTATAAATCGCATATTAACAGAAATATATGACATGAAACATAAAAAAAATTATAAGGACATAATGTCTGGAAATAAATTAATATTCTACAAATTCATCTTTATTTCAATGACCCTTACTAGTCGTGCCCAACTCAGAAAAAGAAAGAATTGATTCAGAAAGTCCAGTTAAAGTTTATTTAGAAATGTTTTTCCACGCTAATTCGATGGATGATGTCATTTGCATATTGTGTGCCATGCTTATATACTTCTCTAGCTAAAATGCCCCACAGACTCTCTGTGGTGTTTAAATCAGGCCTTCGTGGCGGCTAATCCAAAAGTTGTACAGAATTGGCCTCGAACCATGAACATGATGCATGAGACACATGACAACTTACATTGTCTTGTTGAAACAAATAATCACCATCTGTGATAAGGGGTGCTTCAGGCAATAATTTTTCCGCTAGCATATCCACATATGATTTTGAATTCATGAAACCTCGAATGGACACGATTGGTGTTGTTCCATTGGCTGCAAAACCTGCCTACACCATTACAGAACCTCATCTGAATTGGAGTTTGGAAAAACCAGGTTTATCTTTTCGCAAGTCATACCAATGACGAAACCCATCTGGTTCATCCAAATACATTTTTTTTTCGTCCGAAAATACAACATCTTTACAGAGATCCAAAAGAAACGGTTTTCTTAGCAAATTCCAATATAATCTTCTTATGTAGTTTTGTAAGTGGTGGACGTGACAGTAATTTAGCATATCTAACATTGGGATTCTTTACCAGAGCATTACGCATTGTTTGGCTAGTACATGGTAGATTCATTCTTGTTTTAATTTGAGTAGAAATATATTTTTTTAAGCAAGCTCGACACGTAATTCCATGTTTTTGTTTCATAGTCAGAGAAACAGACCTACCTGTATGCTTCTTCTTGGCATAACCTTTTGGATTCTTCAAGAAAATATAAATTACTGTTTTAGATCTGTTTATATTCCTTGCAATTTCACATCCACGCATTCAAACTTTTCTCACATGATGCAATAGAAAGTGTAAGTAATGATAATAAGTTTCTTATATCCTGGAAACATAAACGACGCACAATTCTCAGTCTGTTTATACTCAAAAACCAAATTACAAAAGACTACCATCACTGACAAATATTCATATTTAAATAGTTCGAACTTCATGAAATTATAATGCATAATTTCATTCCTTGACAATTTCTCAGAGTTTTATCTATGGGAGTAGTGTCAGCATTTAAATTTTTATTTGTCAATTAAAAAAGAATGTGCTGAGTAACATCAGTGTCACCATATAAATTCAAACAGCAATAAATCATGTACTACGTCAGGAGAGGCATTCCTTACCATTTCGAACTCTCTGAACGCTGTGGGCAATTAGGAAACGTTCCACCCAGTTCTCCATGCTCTGTAGCACCCAAGAGTGAGCTATCTTGTTACGCGGAACTTGGATGGTCAACCACTCCATACACTGCTGGGGACAATATTCAGCTGCCTGAAAAAACGAACATCATCATCACAATGACATCTTAAGAATCTAATTATAAATAATGTAATTACTTATTACACATATTACGATGAACTAAACTTTAAAGTCTGGGTAACCTTACAAAAACATGAAACATTTTTCATTACTATAAGAGACTGTTTCTTAACCTGAAGGTTGCAATCACAGATGACACTAAAAATTGAAAAGAAAATCCTTTATAGATGAATAATCTAATGCTACAGCTACATAATCGATATTGTTACCTTTAATTTGATAATAAGTGTCTTAAAGCATCAGCTTCGATATTTTTTTCATTTAAAAACTTTCTGTACGCAGTTTGGCACAGTGTTGGATATAATGTAATCAGATTATGATTACTTCTTGTAATCATTAATCTAGATTACCGATTAAAAAATATAACCAGAAAAGAAATCATTTTGACTGATTATAGATTAATAATCTATAATAGCAATCATGATTACATCATTTTGTTATAAATGATTACTGTAAAGTTTGGAAAATTGCCCCTCTGACAACTTGAGATAGGAACAAAATAATAAAAGGGTTTAAAAACAAAACTAAGTTTCTTAAAAAAGTGCAGATTGTAAAGAAAATTCCACACGAGTTTTCACTTAAATATTTATATGAACTGTATTTAAATACTAATTGGTACAGAGAAAGGTATATTTCTCAAGTATTTAGAACAAAATGTAGTCATCCCTCTTAATTAATGGATCCAATCTATTTTCTGCATAAATATCCTTATAAGATATCTAAAAAGTGAAGTATTTGATCAGAAAGAATAAAACATACAATAACAATGAAATTTCAAATAATTAAAATTATTATGTTACCATAACTACCTTTTTTAGATCTCACAATGGGCAAGTTTCTAATTTCAGCCCAGGTACGTGATACAATGTTGGGCGAGGTTAGCCATGCAGCTAAAGTAACTCATATTTGGTAAGTTACGAATGCATGGCGTGAGTGAGAACAGATGTGCCAGTCATTAAGTAAACCTTAAAATTTCCTTAATATATGTTGAAAAAAATATATATATTGCAGCGATAATGATTTAATTTTTATTTCAATAGCTTTCAACTGTGGTATCATGGTCGCAATAGTGTCGATTTTAGACATAATGCTGACAATATTTGTCGAAATAACATATACTTACTATGAATATTCTTGTAAAGCCCTTCTGAAGATTCTATAAGATATTCATAGTTTTCCAATTTTGCTTTTTCAATTTTTGCTTTTTCATCCTTTTAAGTATAATTCCTTCAGTGTCCATTCCATTGCTTCTTATGGTATTTTATCCTTCGTTCTTCACACACATGTGTATTCATTTTTAAATATAATTAAACATATCCGTTCATATTAAACGAAAAAGTTTTATTTAAAAACAACAGGTGTAAAAAATACACGATAGTAAAATTTTAAATGATATTACAAGACATTTTTGAACATATCAGGAACCCCCCAAAAACAAGGCCCAACTCTCTAGAATTCCAAAACAAGTCTGCCTCTTCATGGCGAAACACTCCCTCCCTTCCTCTCTGCATAATCCTTAAATCTTACTTGATTGACACACCTGTTCTTACCACAGGGTTCTTCAAAATCCATTTCTATCATTTTTCTTATTAGTCATGCTATTCAAAGGAATACCTTCCTGACACATTTTAAACCCCTTCAGATAATCTATATATTTAAAACGCTAAGCGTTTTGTTTCGACAATCCGTGAGAACAAACTACTACATCAAATTACATCATTCTTTTTTTAAATGAAAGATATTTGGTCACAGATTTGTTATCGTACATTCGTTTGTTCGAAAATTTAATTAATTAGCCGTAACCTTAAATTAAAATTTTACTTCTGCTTATGACGTCATAAAGTCGGCAATCGGATTAACACCCACTGTTGCGACATACAGAGTTTATTTTCTGAACTCAATGATTGCTAGCATAAAAAATAAATATTAAATATTAAAAGCACGTGACTTTTAGGGCGGATTTTTTAATTTGTAAGTTAAAATATAGTTAAAATGTTTAAGTATTTCGGTAAAAATATTTATCCGTGTGTTTTATAAGCAAATAAAAATTCATATTTACTGTGACGTCACGGAAATATTATCCATTGGGTTCATTTTATCATTAAGCATTATAACTTTGTTGATGCCATTTTTTTCATTACAATTAAATGCAAAATATATTTTTATTTGTATGCATGGTGCTTAAGCATAAATGTACGTGTGAAAAGTTTGTACTGTTGAAAATGACGTTATGCTTAGCTTGAAATGCATTTTAACATTTATAAAACTAAAAAGAAAAATTTATATGATTGTGTCAACATGGCATAATATTAACTGATATTTCAATTTTTAATTTTAAAGATTAGAACTGGAGCCTTTATTGGTTGCTTCATCTTGATTGCATACCTTGATTACATGTTACCAATTACTTTTTTTAAATTATAGGATTAAGTTATAGGAATTATAGGATTGGAAAAGGAATGGTGATGGAAAAGGAATAATCATCCTGATTATGTAAAGGGATAGAAGAAACCATACAAATAAATTACAATTGAAAACATTAAAATTCTCCCTCATCTGCATATTAATTTATTATTTTTAAAAAAAGTTCTTCATTTTTACATAAAAATTGATTAGCTTAAACAATAGATGCGTTTTAGAAGATATGGATTTGAAACGAACAATGATTAAAGAGGACATTTTAAAACTTTTAATTTAAACATTTTAAAACTATTTTTAACGTCAAATTTCAACGGTGCCTTTGGGCAGATGCAATACATATGCGCATAGGAGTTGATTCGATTGTATGATCACAGGGGGGGGGGGGGGGGGGCTTATACTATGTTCTTTTATTTACTGAATATGAGATGAAAGTAGAAAATTTGTATGATACTTTATGATCAGGGTCCGACAAATCCCGGGCGCCAGGTCGCCTAAAAAATTCCTCTTGGCGACTAACTTTTTTACCTACTGTTAGAATATTTTAAGTTTAGTTTTCCCCCCTTTAAAAACTTATTATTTCGTCCACTCTGCCAGCAAACGCACGTACGTTTATCAGTGCCATTGCTGTTTGTTTACATTTTCTCCGACACCTTTTCTCTAAGTTGAGTTGTCTCGCAGCTGCTTCAATGTTAGGCAAGTCATTTTTGCAAGGTCTATAGGCGCTGGCTGTCTGCGCATGTCTTACTGCTTTGTGACGTATACTGCACCGTGATTCGTCCAGGCAAGTAACTGTTCGTTTTAGCTCTCTGGTTTTCGGCCTTTCCCGCTCATTGTACTCTTAGTTCTTACTTCGTGATTCATTCATTCCCGAGACGACAGACTGGTTTGTTTTTCGAGGTGGCGCCCGCGTATTTTGTTCTTATCCATGTGATCTACTTTTTTTTGGCCTAATATTTATTTTTCTTTTAATGAAGATACGATTAAAAAATGAAGAGAAGTGTGAAAGAAGATTCACTTCCAAAGAAACAACTGAAAATTGATCGCTTATTCTTTGCTAATAAATCTGAAAAACTTCCCATTACAAATAATGAAAATCAGAATAGTGCGGAAGAACATAAAAGTGGGTGTTCATCGGATTTCTGCGAAAATCAAGTTCATGAAAATTTTCTAAGAACGAAGATAGTTTCACTTTCGGAACCGGTTTCGAAACTATCTTTGTAAAAAAAATACGCAAAGAAAATCGAAAAATAATGAACGGCGGAAATAGAGATTGATCTCTGCTATCCAGTGCAAAAAAAAATCGTTTAAAAATATTCAAATGCAAGCGAGATATTAGCACATTAATGCCCCATTGGATTAACATTAGCACCGTATTCCCGAGCGCTTGCTCAACGGGAGCCTTAATGTCAGAGAAATGATTCTTTAATCTGGCTCCTGAGAATTTTTTCTGGCGCCTAAGAATTTTCAACTTTTGTCAGTCTCTGTTTATGATAGGACTATTTGTATGATACTTTATAACTCCATGGCCTTTTTTTTTTTTTTTTTTCTTTTTTTTTTTTTTGTCGTGGGGAATATGGTGGTAATGTCAAACTGATTTGCATTACACATTTGTTTACGGAGTGTTCATTTGGAGTTTGCATCGGAAATAGCATTTCACTGGGAGGGGGGGGGGGATTTTTTAAAATAAAATATTTGAAAGACTGTTTCATATGAAGCCCTACTTAAATAATAAAGAAGCTTATTTTACTGATATTGTTATAGTATTTTTTATGTCACGTTTTGACGGGTTCCATCTAGTATTCTTATAAAAACAGTTCAGATATATCTAGCATGACTATACAAAACATGAAAACTATTTCCTTTTTACTTGAAATGGTAAAAGAACTTCTTCCTAGGATATTCCTCTTACAATAGTTGCCAATCAAGACCTATCACTCCATTTTATTCTGGGATTATTTTAATCCTATCAGAATCAATTATATGCTGATGGACCCCAAGCCATCACACAACAAACTTGACCTAAACTTTTAAAGGGCTTATGAACCCTGAATTAGTCTAAACAAATTATTTATTTGTATTTATATTCAGTACATCTGTAGATTATTTCCTTTGCATTTCATCTCAACAGAAGAATACAGAAAAAAAATGTATACATATACAAAGATCATTATAAACGAAAACTTAAATTTATCTTGTACCAATGTTAAAAAATCCATATGACCAATAAAACTTGCATATACAATAGAACCTGTTTAAGACCTGTTTTAAGAGACTGGACGAAAGTTGCATATTAAGTGGGATTGCATACGTGACTTGCATAATGCTGTTTATGGTAAAAAATTGTGTCTTATATGCATATTTAGATTAAAATTTAACCGGATTCAAGTTTACTCATTATTTGCTTTTATACAACCGACTGGAATAATAGCTGAACATAAATATAGATTCAAACATGACTTTATTGTCAATTAATACATTACAACCAAAAATAAAACAACCTGCCTTTTGATTATACGAGTATTTTCCATATTAACAGAAAATTTACTAATAAAGCTCGCCTTAATCTGGCATAGACAAATCTATTGAATCTATTACTATTTGGAAATACTGGAAGATATCTGAATTAAAAAATCTGATAAATTAGCAACAGTGAAGAAGAAACATGAAATTTGCATCTTAAGAGAGTCTTCTTTTTGCCTCAAAGTGACCAAACTTGATTGCATACTAAGCATGATCACATAATAACCACTTGCATATTAAACAAGATAATTTTTCATTTGTTTTATGGGTTGAAGAGAATGGATAAAAATCTGCATATTAAGCAGGATTATGTCTTAACTGGGTCCAACAGCAATTCTATTTTAAATAAGCTACTCATACAAAATATTTCCATTTTCATTTTCATGCAAATATCTGACTAAAATGACTACATAAATATTAAGATAAAAACAATAAATTATGAAAAAAGATATTTTACACAGAAAAAAACAAAATTGCTCTAAAGTCATTTGTAGCTTTAACTGACAACCAGACTCATACAAAATTTAGTAAAATGACTAATAAAAACATGAAAAAAAAAACTATTACTGGTGTCCAAAAGTTAAAAGTCAGAGGCAAAATACAAGTGTTTTCTTAAAAATGTATTTAATTATTGCTAAGAACTGGCTAAGAATAACCACCTATGAATGATCGGAATAAAAACATTACATTCTTAAACTGTAGTAGAGGATTGTAAATTTTTTAATTTAAGTTTGGAAGCAGAAGGCATCTGAATGATTTTACATGGTAGATTTCTTGCAATTGAAAGAGGCAACCCAGAGATGCTGAAAAGGAGCCTGGAATAAGCCTTTTATTTTTTTTTTGTGTAGTCACAAAGCTATGGAAAGCTATTTCATATAAAACAATAAAAACAGTAGGGTGAGAATAAACTTTATTTGTACAGGACAACAGTAGATCTGGCATTTATATCAAACTGTTTACAGTATAAGATTGCAGATAATAAGGAAAAAAAAAAGAAAAACTATAAAATTGTTTAAAAGAACACATATGAACAAACAGACAGACTACTTTATGAGTAGCAAGTGTCATCTTACAAATACTTCTTTAGAATTTTTTTTTTAAACCTAATACTTATGTAAATAATAAACTATAATAATAACATTATCTATTTTTAAGATTGTTAAATTTTTTTTTAAAGTAAAATACATTACTTTTAGTAATATTTTTTTTTGCATGATCATCAAAATCCAAACAAATTCAAATAATTCTGTTTCACACAATCCCTTACATTAAATAGATAACCAATAAACAAATATCTATTAATCGGAAGACTAAAAAAGAAAATTGCAAATCTGCAAAAAAGAATCGCATGCCTGTGTTTATGATGACAGAAATAGTGTTGAATTTTCAGTGATTACTGATGTGATAGAGTAATGGATAACGATGTCATAATGATAATGGACATACAGTTGTTCTAGAAAAAAGGTTTATGAGTGGTTCTAAATATGGCAACATTGTGCTATACCTTATGTATCACATTTTGAAATACATGCTGTTGGAAGTTCTTTGTATTTATGCACTAACTAGCAGGCTATGCCCCCTTCGCTGGTCAATTTTTCCACATGAACCTCAAATGATTAAAACAACTTTTAGTTCCAAGTTCCACTGCCATGGGACTTATTTTGGCCTAAACAAACCACTTTCTAAATGATCCTCCTCGTTGCCTATGGCACCTGTGCACACACTGCAAAAATAAATTAGTTCCACCTTCCACCACCAGGAGACTCCAGATCTATATACTAACATTAAAGCAATATTTAAATTATGACCAAATCTCAAAATTTAACTCCAACCTCAAAATTTAACCAATGACCTTTAACATTAACAAATATCATTAAGCAAAATGGCACATTTTTTGGTTTGACTTCACACTTTATTTTCTTTCTTTTTCAGAAAGTAGCTAGTTTTTTTTTGCAAATATTAAGAACAATTATTGGTAAAATTGGATTTTCAGATGCAGAAAAAGTTTTCTACACATGTGTAGTGTGTTTTAAACCAATATTTCAAATGCTTTTCTTAATATTCGCAAATTAGTGAAAACAAATCACTCGTTGCTATTGGCAAAATAAAAATAACTGCTTTTTTGCCACCACATACCTTAGTGTTTTATACACATAGATACCAAAGTCATCATTTAATATATGTAGAAAACCAGCTGAAAACTGAAAAAAAAAAAAAAATCAATTTAATGGATTCGCCTACTCATCAGATGTAAATCTCATTGAGCAAGTGTGAGATTCTTTTGAATTGCATTGTTGAATGTCAATCAATACCAACTCAGACTCCTGATCTCTCTCTCTCACACACACACACACATGCAACCCCCTTCTTGGATAAATTAGTTTGACGAATAAAATTAGTACCTTGCAAACAAGGCAACTAGAAATAGACATACAACCATATTAATTTTTATTTCATTTTATTTAACTTTTTTTTTTTTTTTTAACAACTTTTCTGTTTGTGAAAGATTTTCAAATTAAGTGAATTTGAAAGTCACTGTCATTTTATTAATTATAAAATTATATTTCTACCATTTTATATTAACTGACCTTCACCATGTTTTATATTTGTGTTGTCTCCAAGTATTTTTAAAAATCAACTCTTAACATAGAAAATTTGTAAAAAGTGTTACTGACCGTTAATTTTTGGACATCAGTGTAGTTCCACGCGTCACCAATAGGAAGGAAATGTGGAACTCTCATAACCTAAGTAGCAAAGAAGCAATAAAAAAACACAGGTAAAATTATTCCAGCGCTATTTCATGGCTATCTTAAATTACAACAGCGCCAATAATGGGAGATATAAAAGGAAAGGAATGCTCAGAAATGATTTTTATTTATTTTTATTTTTATTTTTTTAAATATACATATAAGAAGAAAGTTAAAAATGTGCGAAAATTTTTGACTTTCAGTTTTTGATGGATTTAGACAGTTTGAGATGTCCTGATTACGATTTGACTACTTTTGGAAAATGTCTCTCTCTCTTTCTCTCTGTATGTGTGTATATGTGAGTGTCACACAAATTTTGTGGCTGCTCTAACTCAAAAAGTAATGTATGGAATTTCCCTTTATAAATTAGACTTTTCACATAAATGGATGCGAATTAGGTTTTGGACTCTATTGCCCAACAAGTGGCGTTGCTAAGCTGTGTTTTACAAAATTTCCATGATAGCTATATCTCGGCATCTATAGAATGAAATTTCATCCAACTTCATTTTCAGTTTTAGACCTATAATTTGTTTTGGTGTATATTGCTCCTGGAAGCAGTGATATTATGCTTCATAAGAGTAATTTTAATTCGATTTTCAAAAGACAGACACTTGTTGTCCCAAAATCACATATTAAAACATGGATTAAATTCAAAATAAAAAAGGTAAATTTCATAATTGAAGCTTGTTCAAAGGAACTTCAGAAAAGGTGCATCTAAATAGAAAGTGATATAGTGATTAATATATGTTATTTTGTAGTTATGAGCACGGTTTTACAAATTTTCTAAAATGTGGCAGCAAGCAAAAAATTCTAGTCGCCAGTAAAAAATATTTGCAAATCAATGATGGGGTGGAGCGCCCCATCGTTGATTTATAAAAAGGACAAACGTTTTTTATGAATTAATTGAGAAAAAATAATGACAAGCATAGTTTAGAATAGTACTCCATTTATAAATATAACAAATATACACAAAGTTTTTTAATGAAACTTATCAAAGTTATATATCTCTGTAAAAAAGTAAAGAAAATCTGTAAAGGCTGAAATAATGAATGTTCTGGAAATGCTGATTGCCAAATGTTTCAAATGTCTGGATATTTGAATGCTACAAAATCGGATGAGGCCATTGGTAAAATAATGAAGCAGAAATATAATTTTGGCCTATTTTTCTGTCGAAACATTTTTTAGCATTGTATCCAATTTTAGATGCCACAGATGCTTGATTGACACTATATCTTACAGTTTTATTGAAACCACAACTTGCTAGTTGGCTATAGCAAAAATGAAGGAAGTTTTCTGTGCATAAGATGGAAATCAAGAGCTTGCCACGCATAAGTAAGGGTAGAGGACAGAAAAAATGCCATTTGCGCTAATTTTTTAAATGAATTTTTGTACAAAAAAAGCCAGATTATGTAACTTGGCTGCCAGATAAAAAAACTTGGTCACTATTGGTGACCGTATTTGTCAAGCCCTGGTTGTTAGTCAATTTGGAGTAAAAGAAGCAAAAGACAATATACACTTAATATAAATACTAGCTGACCCACCCGGGCCCATGATTTTTTTTTTTTTAAATCAAGTTTTTATTATTTTATATCTTTAAATCCAATTTTGTATAAAATTATATTTTTAAATGAAAAATTCATGAAAAAATATGGATGTTTAGTAATAAAAGCACTCATTTTCTTGTTATTTTTGTTTGAACTCTTTGAAATCCTTATCGGTTATAATTAAAACAATTTTACAGCCCGTGAAAAATTTCGCGAAAAAATAGTGTTATCTAGTTGTAAAAGAAATGTTTTCTTCTTGCTTTTTTGTTTGTTTTCACTTCGGCCCCTTTAACATAGATTAAAAAAATAGTTCTCATCTTTCGAAATCTTTGAAATTTCAATTGGTTATAAATATAACTGTATCCAAGCTCTCTTTAAAATTTTACGAAAAAATATGCATATTTAATAGTGAAAACACGAGTTATTTAAAAAAAAAAAAAAAAAAGCTTTCAACACAATGGCCCAATTATACCATCCGTTTTCAATCAACCCTCTTCAATCACTCTAGGCTAAACACGTTTCCCGTTTCTGAGGGTAGAAGCCTTCAAAAAAGTTGAAGCATGTGCAAAGAGACTATTTTCGTTTGGAAAAGAGAGTGTGAATTTGACAAAATGCACTTTTTGCTTTAAATATATAGATTGCTAGTATTTAAAATTTTTTGAAAGGTACTGAAGAAAGAAAGTTATCAAATTGCAGAATTACCTCCCATATCCTCTGCAGAATCAAATTTGTGAAAGAAGGCAGTCCCGGAGGTCCACCCACAAATTCCACCAGCATGGACAGAAGTTTGAAGAAAGGGGCACTGATCTGAAGGGAGAACAAGAACATATCAAGCAACAATGAAACTAAAAAAACATGATAAGAAGACATTAAAATAATTTTATAAATGAAATGCATGAATAAATACATTAATATACATCAATAATAGACTAACTACATCACAGTTGGCTAAGAAGGTAATTTTAAAGTCATATTTGATCGATCATGAATAAATTGATTATTTCAAATGTAGTAAGACATATACAAAATACAATTCAAAAACAGTAAAAGAAGATAAAAAAACAACACAAGTTTCTCCAAAACAATTTGCAGTAACGACACAATTTTAACTTTAAAAAAATATATTGTGGAAATTAAAATGGCTCTCAAAGAATTTGGTATGGAAAATAAAAAAAAGATATTTATAAAAGAAATGTTTAAATTTCAAATGAATTTCAGCAAAAAATTACATTTTTAACTTTAAAATTATAGCTTTTTAGCAATTTGATTAAGATAGGAAAAGTTGAAGGAAATATTTATCAAAATGAAGAAAGATGCAGCATCAATTCACATGCTGATGATTCATGGTGGTTATCTACAAAGTGACAGACGATTTCCGATCACACACTTTGGATAAATAAATTTTTCATGATGCATATATTTTATGCATGTATTTTTACATTTAGTTAATAAGTATTATATCTTTTTATTTAAACCAGGGGATCCAACCTGGGTTTTCCCAGTTACAGAACATACTGCCCAGTGTACAAAACATAAGATATTTAACTGTAATAAAGTTTTCACTTTAAATATTTATTTTTTAGACTGTCTACTAACACCAACAAAAAAGCATTTTTATATGAAAAATATCAATCATGTAATCAATTAAAGTTTTGAAATTTATTATAAGCGAACCTTTCATAAGAGCAACATGCCAGGGATTAATACCAGAAGAAATCACCAAAATTTTTGCTACTTACAGCAGCTTTTTTTATTATGATTATTTCAGTGCTTAAGGTTTAGTTTGATTACATGTCTGTTACATTTTTGTTTTATTTAAGTGTTAATTTCATTATGGAATATCAACTGGAAACTTAAGTGCAAATGGATTAATCTTCTGTAATTGAGTTCCATTTTTATAAGCTTGATGCTTGAAAACTATTTTACAAACCCTAAAAAATCAGTCAATTGAGATATAATTTTCAAAGTTTGCTTTTGAAAGCACATTTTCTCCTGCTATACGAGGGTCTAAAAATTAAACTTATCCTATGTTTAGAAGTGATTAAATTTGTGAAAAAAGGAAAATGGACTGCTTAGATTTTTGCCACCATTTGATATAACATTAGTGTTACTCATGGACATGGTTTTGCTTTATAGGTTTTATTCTAACACGTTACTTGCTATTGATTTTTAAGAAACTTGATGTTATTTTCTGAAATATTAGTCATTTTCTCAACAGCAAACAAGATAGCCACCCTTCAACTAAATGAACAAAAATTAAAGATCTGTCATGAAGAATAAACACAGTAAAAGTTATTTTGAAAACATTCAGAAATTCTTTTAATCTGAATGCAGTTCTTAAATAAGTATAAAAGTAAAAATACTTTTTTTTAAAAACACTCCTTTATAAGCCTTCAATATTGTCTTCAAAATCACCAAAAAATTCATGTAGTATTATATGAATTTGGCATGGACAACAAACATTATTAAAAATTCCTTGCTAATTTTACTCTTGGTAAAATGTTGAGAGAAAGTGAATTTATTAAAAATATATACAATGCTTCTTTTTTAAGATATTGCAACAGGAAAGAAAAAAATGAAACATTATTTAAACTTACTCTTTAGAATTTCTAAATTCATTTCTCAATGCTTAATTATAATTGATTTATTAATTGATTAAAGCATATTTTTTAAATATTACACACTTCATTTTTTATTTCTTATTTTTTAGCATTTAAAAAAGATTCAGTCAAATTTTGGTGAGCATAGTTTGGGTGAATCATTAAACCCATTGTTGTTGTAACTCATACATTTGTAATTCTCAAGAATATTGGGTGATTTATCACATGTGACACACTAACTGGAAAATACCAGAAAAATTAAGCTATAAAATTATTCAAATATTGCATTGTCACTGTGTGTACATAATTTTTAGGGTTTCGTTTAGGGTTATCTCACGAAACTCTATTCGTCCCGCTTCTATGTCTGTCCGTCACAGAGCCGGTTCTCAGAAACTGTATAACTTACAGATTTAAAATTTTGTGTACTTACAGCTGAAAAAAAAAGAGATTAATATGACGTCATATTCATAATAAAACGGAATTTTCCAAACATTTTGCAATAACAGGAGTATGAGTATGTACCTACTGTCACACTGAAAATCATAAAATTTTGAAAAAATCGTATTATTTTAATATAGAGATAAAAAAACAGAAATCTAACAGCCTTTTCCTATTCAATTAAAACATTTTTTGTTATAGCAGTTGCCAATCATTAAAAATCCACACTAAAAATTTTTCTACAATAATTCATTTTCTATTGAAAGATTTCTACATGAAAAATGAAAATGAAATAAAAAGTTTCAACAATTGAAAAAAAGATTAATAGGACATCCTATTGGTAATAAAACAGAAATTTTCAAACATTTCTCAATAATAGAAGGAGTATAAGTATGGGCAGAAAGCAGGTTAATAGGACGTCATTAGAGAATTAAAAAGAAAATTAATCTGACGTCCTATTGGAAGTTTAACAGACTTTTTGAAATGTTTGAGAATCATACAAAAAGAGTATCGATATGAGTAATAGAGAAAGCAAGTAGATAGGACGTTAGCAAGTGATTGTAACGTCCTATGAGTTTGAGGAATGTATTGGATCATGATAAAAACACCGATTATGGAAATAGTGGCCTATTTTAACATTTTGAAGGTCTCTATACATGTTTCATTTTGAAATTGATTTTTTTTTTTTTTTAATATTGCATTTAGTCCAAAAGACAGATATTATTATGACAGAGTATAATAGTGGGCCGGTTCAGATATTCGAAAAAACGAGAAAAATAGACCGGTAAATTTTTGCTTTATAAAAAAGCATGACTTTTTTTCTTTTTTATTGCTAAAGGAAATTTATTTGGATTTATTAAAGAAAGGATAAAGTGTTTTGAAAGGAATATTAAACGAAACCCTTTGTGCGATCTTGGATCACACTTGTTTATAATTCTAGTCTATCAGGAGGGGAGTTGAAAATCGATTAAAAAATTCCATCTTTACATATACAAAAACCAAGTTGGGTTAAATGAAAGTGTGTTAAAAGCTGTTATCCAATTTGCAAATTCAAAATTACATCTCTAAAAGTAGCAAACTTAATTTCATAAACATGTTTTGAACCAGAATATTTATGTAATAAAATGTGCAGTTTCTATAGGGTACACATTTGTTTTAATTCATTAGTTAAAATTTCTGGTTGGAACATTCTATTTGAATGAGTCATATTGACACAGTGCTTCAAATGTTTCCAAGCTATGTATAATTTTGAAGATAACGATGAATGACCATTATTTTCAATTAAAAGATAAAATACCTTGAAATAGCAGATTAAAAAAATCAGATATTTAATGGAAGAATTTTGTAAGTTTTTGGAACAACATGTTTCAACTTTTATATTTTACTTAGAAACCCCAAGATTTGGAATGTTTAACTTACTTCAAAAGTCAACATTTTACGAATGCTTATATTGCCTTTAGCCTATTTTAGAGGCTTTGCAGAAAAAAATAACAGTTGTGATCATGCCATGAAAACTACATCAAGTTATATAATCACCCCATTAAGAAAAACACAGAACATATTCTACATGCATTTTTAGTACTTAAATAAAATATTAAAAAAATCAATTGAAGCCATATATTTTTAATATTACATACTGTAAAATTTTCTTTTAACAATTTTATATCCTCCCACATTGAATTGTCATTGGAAATATCTACTTTATAAAAAGCTTAATTTTCATCAAATTTTTGAAACATTTTATAACAGTCATTCACAATGTATATCTTTAAGATTTTTATTTTAAAAAATCTACAGTAAAAGCCACAAAAATCACTAAAAATAGTGTTGTCAAACTGCAGTTCACAAATACAGCCAAAATTTGGCAAATCATTATAATTTTTAGTGTGCAGTACAATAATGAAAAGACAGAGCAAAAAGAGAAAAGGCAAACATACATTATTATTTTAACAATATATCTGCAAAGAATCACTGCAATCTCAAAACATTAATAAAGATATGTTCATTGATAGTTTATTAAAAGTTGTTTTAACTTTTAACTTTAAAAATAAAAGTGATAACCGTCATATCATTAAAAGAAAATTTTATGTCAGAATATTTTACATATAATTTTTTTACATCATTATTTTAAGGCTCCAACAACCCATTCAAATTTTCAATTGATATCTTGCTTTGATGCTGAAGTTATAAAGACACAAATGTATTCAATTCCAGACCCTTGCCTGAAATATACAAGGGTTTCGAAGATTTGTTTCATGCCATGATAAATTTCAAGTTGTAAGCCGAAAACAAAATTCCATTCAGACACCAGCAAGAAACTGGATAACAACTAGTTTTTAATATAAATAAACTACATAGAACAAAATTACTTAAAAAGATTCATTTATAAGAAATAGAAAATACCTCATGCTGTTTGGTAATGGCAGTGAAAATCATATTGATAATCTGTAAAAAGTAAAAAAAAATTCGAATTATCAAACTTGCAAATACAGTGCAACTATTCATAAATTAAATAAGCAATTTCTCAGTATCAGAAAATAATCTAGAACAGCAGTTCCTAAACAAAGTGCCACAGAATGATTAATCAGTTTTTAAAAATATATTATTAATTTCATGGGTTATAAAATTAATGTTAGCACTTTAAAGAAGAAAAATAGATAAACAACTTCATGAAAAGTACAATGTTTTATAGAACATTACATAGAGAGTGTCTGAATACTGATAAATACTCTTTTGATGTTTATAAATCACATGGAATTTAAAACTGTATTCTTTTTAACATACTAGGGGGCTCTGTCTCCTATGAGTAATGCTCGCCAACCCCCATCCAGATCCAAAGGCTTAAAAAACAACACACGCTAATTTGCCCTATTTTAAAAACAGTATCTGATTACAGCAGATTGAATGGAATTATTATGACCCGTGGTGAACTTCAATAATTGGGTTGCTATTCATTTCCCTTTGATGGGGGGATTTGTCAGTTACCAAGGTCAAATCCACCACTGTTGCGATAGCTGATGCCTTATTTGGTGACTGATTAAGTAAGATCTAGCAGCACACATTAGAAAATCAGCTTGTGTTAAATGATTAAATAAAAAGTGCCGCTGCCTCCTGGACTTTAAACAATTATGTATAGAATAAAGTTCTCTTTTTATATGCTATAAGAAAATAGTTTTAAATGATTTAATGTTTCCTTAATTTTAGCAAATGAAGATTTCATTTCTCTTTTAATATCTACGTGTAAATATAGTTTTGAATTTAAAAGTGTTTGGCAATACTATTATTTGGGCTTTTATGATGTAATTTTGCTCATCTTTGCATACAATAATTTATTTTAAATTTTTATTTATTTTTTAATATTCACATGGAAATATATTTTTCAATTGAAAGATGTGTGGAAATATTATTTGCCCTTTTTAAAATGTGGCAACAATAGATCTAATTAAATTTTCAGCTCTGCTCAAAATTCCATTGAAAGGCAACCCAATTATTGAAGATTGCCACAGGTTGTGATAATATCATTCAATCTGCTGTAATCAGGGCAAATTAGCATGATTTTTTTTAAAAGCCTTTTAGCTCTGTTGAAAATTTAACAATAGGGACAATAAAGACTTTTTCATAATATAAAATCTACTAAAATAATGAAATTTTGAATGAAAAAATTGAAAACTTAAAAAAGTATACAAATTTAAAAAATGATGGGACACTGCACATTGCAATTTAGTCTAGTATAAAAGTGTTAAATGGCTATGCATAATTTTTAATCCTATAAAACTTTTTAAACTGAATTAGTCTGAATGATTTCAACATTAAACAGTACTTCCAGTTTTGATATTTTATATGCAATCTATATATTTAAAACGAAAAGCGCATTCTGTCAAATTTCCACACGAATATAGTCTCTTTACGCATGCGTCAACGTTTTTCTCAAGACTTCTCCCCTCAGAAATGAGAAACCGAGTAGTCTGTTTAGCCTAGAGGGATTGAAAACGGATGGAGGTGTACCATTGCATTGAAAGCATAGAACTTCTAATATACTTTTGTTCTGAGGTTAAAAGTTTTTTTTTTTTTTTTTTTTTTTTTTTTTTTTTTTTTTTTTAAGAACTCATGTTTTCACTACTAAACATGCATATTTTTTCGCAAAATTTTAAAGAAAGCTTGGATACAGTTATATTTATAACCGATTGAAATGTCAGAGAGTTCGGAAGAGGAGAACTATTTTTTTATTGCTATGTTAAAGGAGCCGACGCGAAAACAAACAAACAAGCAAAAAGAAAAAAGAAAACATTTCTTTTACATCTATATTTTCACGAAATTTTAACACGGCTGTAAAACCGTTTTATTGATCACCCATAAAGCTTTTAAAGAGTTCAGACAAAAAGAACTTTTTATTTTAAAACTATGAAACGACCCTAGGTAAAAAAAGCTTTTTTATCCCTCAATATCAATATTTTTTCGCGAATTTCTCATCTTAAAATATAATTTCATACAAAATTGGGTTAAAGATATAAAATAATAAAAACTTGATTGTTAAAAAAAATCCCGGGTCCAGGCAATGCTGGGCGGGGGTCAGTTAGTAGTTTATTAATATAAGTCGAGAAAGAGCCCCAGTCACAATAAATTTAATAATTACATCAGCGACGTTTATTTTATTTTTTTATACACAGTAAAGGAAGTATAATAAATAACACCTTGTAATAATATATTTCTTTTAAATGTAAGATTACACCTTTTAGCATTAAAAAGAAATATAGTAAAAAAGGATTATGATTTATGAGTAAACCACATTATTATTACGCTCATTAGAAACAATTATTACTGTTTTCATGTCATGTTTTGTACAAAAGTTAGCCTTCTCATAAGACAGATTATTCATATTAGATGGATCACAATTTTTTTTTTTTAAACTTTAAGATGGGTCACATAATAAATAATAAAGTTTGAGAACTGCTGATCTAGAACTTAAAAAATAACAAGTACCACTCACCATAACAGCCAATCCATCGTTCCAACGGCATAAACTAAAGATGAGGTTGCACGTTTGACGGAGATTAATGCCATCTCTAATTTGTTGATATAAGAATGGAAAGCCCTATAAAAGAGAAGAAAACAAACTTTTCACCACACAAAAATGATGATTTTAAACATACTAAAACAATGTTTTCCAACTTATTTCTTAACAATATTTTAATTTTTATGGTGATTCAGTTATACTAATACTGTAAAAAAGAAATCATATATATTTTTTCTGTTGTCAACATCCCTTTTTCTGAGCATTTATTAAACACACAGCAATGAATGAGGTATCATTCGAAAGGTATTTGAACTGGCTTCTAACATAGTACATTCCCATATCGTTAAAACATGTTTCTGATTAAAAATTGCAGTTCATTAAAAATCAAATCAGCATTGTTTTCATAAATGAAATGTTTTTCTCAAATCAATGTTGCCACAAAAATAAAACATTGCATTCTATTGTACTCAACGATTATAAAAAAAAATAAATTGTACAAAAAAGATAAAGTGGAACGTCTCCGAACTAATTTATTTTTATTTAGGATTAAAAAGCAATATTGAAATTGAAATGTTTAGAAGAAAAAGACACCATCGATCGATCAAAGCAATGGTTTTCACAAGCAGCGTAAAATGTATGCTTTATTATATTAAATTAAATAGCGTTGCATTTTCTATGTATTCAATTTATTTTTCTTTGTCCTGTGCTTTTCCTGATGTGGACGTCGTCATCCTCTAATGCAGTTAAAATACTATTGTTATTTTTTTTTTCTCATGAGTGCCTTTTGCAATCTTTAATCAGTTTTTATTGTAACTTTGATGGAATAAATGAGATGATATTTTGGACAAGTCATAAAATATAAAGAAGGCACACTCATTTGCATATAATGCATGAAGTCAATCACCAGAAGGCACTATAACTCTTCTGACCAATCGTGCACATTCAGCAGGAAAACTGAAGTCTGACTCTAACCAATCAGCTGATGATAATTTGGACAAGGTTTGTGCTAAACTCAGCTATGCTTTTTTTGTGCAGTTTTTGGCAAAATGAATTGGCCTTACTGTAATTACATAGGCTATGTTCGGGCTTGACTCCTGCTATTTGCAGATATTTTTATACTTAATTTTTCTTTTGAAGTTTAAATCTGCATTTAAAAATATTAGATTTGCTAAAAAAATATTAGATTTCAGAGCAAAATCCTTGCACGGATCCACTGGTAATTGTTTGATTATAGAAAAAGGACTCAGACTACTGAACCAATTAAAAAAAGAACTTTCACTGCTCAATAGATGATAAACAGAGAAATTGACTTAAGTAGACAGCATTGTATCTTTTTTTTGGAAGGGAGTGGCTACAAATGGGTTAGAAACAGGGCTGCGGAGTCAGTGGGAAAAATGATCGACTCAGACTTTGACTCCGGGATGGCTGAAGTACTAGTATTGCCTGTTGATTCCTATTATTCAGATTGCTTCATTGCTGTCCTTTGTTTTGAAATAGTAATAGTAGCTTTATTAAATTTGTCATTAAATAAAGGAAATATTTAAAAAAAAGTGGCAGCAATCAAGCAATCAGAATTTTAAAAAAAACTCAACAGTCAACATTGCAACCTGCTGTTACATTCCTGTTTGACCTTGAAGCATATAATGTGCATATCAGCCGATATATTGTTTTTCACGTTTCATTTTTTTGGATGAATTATGGGGTAAGCTGTAATAGATAGTCAAGACTAGGACTCATTTACTGCAGCGGCAAACTTCCGACAGTATTTTAGTATAAAAATGTTCGCCTTTTTGAAACGCATCCCCCCCCCCCCCCCCCCCAACACGAAAAAAAAAAACAAGAACGAAAAATCATGCGTCAAGCATAGATTATGTAACACTTCCCAACGCTTCCAAAATAATTTTACAAATCATACCGTTTAATAAGCTAAAAGATAACATCTAAGTAATCCGAATAGTTTTCATCAGCCCTGTATAGGATCTATAGATTTGTATATATACTACATAGGATGCTAAATTTTAGTTCAGTTAGGAAACGCGTAGCACAGTTTAAAATTCTCCGTCTGGAGTTAAATAATACGGAAATGTGTTCGCGAACTTTTGTGCTGCCCTGTATAGGATCTACAGAATTTATACACACCACGTAATAGACAAAAAGCGAGTTAAAATTAAAATCGCGTTCAGTAACTTAAAACGCACTTCCAAGAATTATTGTTAACAGACAGTAGAGAATTCTTTTGTGTGTCCCTGTAAATGAACGATGACTGCTATACACACAATATTCTGTAGTAAGCCTCTTGTAATGCACCTTATATAAATTTCAATGCGTTTAAAATAGGAAAACATTATTTAAATAAACCGCAGACGATTTTTCTCCATAGACGTAAAGTAACGGAATTCTTTTGACTGTCCCTGTAAAGTAACTATAAGTGCTATGCACACACTATTCCATATTAAGCTTCTTCTAATGCACCTTAGTGATATATATAAATTTCAATGCGTTTAAAATAGTGAAACATTATTTAAATAAACCTGAAGTGATTTTTCCCCATAGACCGCAATGTAATGGAATTCTTTTGAGTGTCCCTGTAAAAAAAGTATAAGTGCTACACACTTCCGTTGAAATAGGGAACATGCTATAGATAACGACTATAACATATAAAAATTGCAGAGCAATCCGAGCATATTTGCGGGAGTTAGAGCACGGCCAGACGGCCAGACAAACCGAAGTCATAAACACTTTTCAACTAGGTTGGAAAGTGTTAAAAAGGGAGAGAAAATTTACAATTTCAGCATTTGTCCTGGTCCCACAAGACCTGAAGAATCTGAGGGAAACAAGATAAAAAAAGGGAAAAAATTCCTATTACAATATTTCGGATTCTGTAGACTCCAAAAAGAACAGAAATTTCCAATTTTTGTATTACCTCGGGTTCTGCAAACGCCAAAAACCGAGAGAAAGGACTATATACTAAATATAAACTAGAGATTTCAATTAAAAACAGTTTTCATATTTATATGCTGCACACTGGACAGTATATTGGGACTGTTTAACCTGGGTTTCCTTGTATATATAGTACAAATACAAAAATAATAATTCAGTTTATAAATTTAAAATTACACAGAATTGGTTTAATTTCACTTTAAACTGTCTAAAAAACAAGCTGGAGTCAGAGTCTGACTGTTTTTTACTGACTCCGACTCTTTTGCCCAAAAAAAGGCCTGACTCTGACTCCACAGCCCTGGTTACAATAGAGATTTTCTCATTAGTTCAAGTCTCATGTTTACCCAATGTTAACCTTCAGTAAGCATTGTGAGCAGAGCTACACATTTTGCTGATTTTAAGATAAAATAAACTATACAATCATCAGCAAAAGCTTAGACACTGATGGTATTTAACCTTTAAATAAAAATTACGAACTGTTGGATTACACAAATTGGTATACTTACTTTTAAATATATTTTAACATTTTAGGATGGAAATACTGATTTTAACATAGGACAGTATTTAACTGAAAAAAGTGAAATTTGCAGACTGCAAAAGTTAGACACTTTCTTGCTTTTCAGCAACTGTTCACGGAAAAATGCAAATGTTAAACTTATGATGTCTCATGCATGAAGTATTTAAGTGCATCTTGTATTAACATTGGTTACTGAAGATACTGCGAGCTAGAGAGATTCAGTCAGATGAAGTAATTAAGATATGGAAACTGAAATCGAAAGGGAAGACTGTTGCAGAAATTTCAGCTACTTTGAATCGTTCAAAGAAGTCTGTCTATCAAATATTGTCTAAGGGTGACTCCTACAAAGCAAAACGTAGATCTGAAAGGCCTCGTGTGACCAGAAAACGAGATGATAGATTTTAAAACTAAAGGGTGGATTTCTTATATATTTCTTGCTTAACTTAATAATCAGGATCATTTATATACTAAAATATATGACAAATAATAATGTAGAGTTTATTATTATTAATTTGGGTGTTAACAGGTTAATATACAGGGTGATTACAAATGAATATCCCAACTTTGAAGGGCTATTAAAAGAAACATTAAAAGATCAGGCGTTTGTTCCACTGCTACCAACCGACATTGACAAGCTTAGTCACACCAGACATGCCGAAAAAAAAAATTGTGGGATGAGTTATTGTACCACCTTGATATCATTCGTGTTCCTGGAGGGGCTCACATTTAACACTTATAACTGAACTGTGTCGAATTTAAACTTTCAACTGGTATATTTGATTTCTGATGAACAACAAGGTTGTACTTTTTTTCCATTTAATAGCACTGTAAAGTTAGGGTATTCATTTGTAATCTATCTAAATATAGTAAACCTTTCTTAGGGTGCAAATTGCTCGTTGTAGCTGTGCTCATATTAAAAGTGTTTCATTGCATATAAATTAGTATAGAATTAGAAAATTGAGGAAAATTTTTTGAATCGCCAATGTAGTTCAATCATTCCCTGTATAAAAATACAAATTTGAAAATAAAAATCTTGCCCTTAATATGTTATATATTCTTATTCTAAAAGATATACCTTTCCTCCAGCCACAGCATTGAAGTCATTGTGAGATAACTGCAGTCGTTCTTCATCTCTCGATTTTTCCACTAGGAGGGCAATCAGAGATATCATTTTCTCCAGAGAGGCGGGCTTGTATTTATCATCCACTGATGACACTACTTCATCATCTTCTTCATCTTCCTCATCCGATAATACCTCCACCTAAGGTTTGGTAAACAAAATAAAACATTTAAAGGATGAAAAGAAAACATTATTAAAACATGCAATGCCCATTAAAGCATCTCCGCCAAACATATCTCCAGTTATTGGGGACTATTTTGGATACTTTTACAGTAAAAAAAAATAGCTTGCTGCCATTCAGGCTTCGGAAAGTGAGATTTGTTGCCAAATGATATAAACCGCTGTGGGGAGGAGAAAACAAACAAACAAAAAAAAAAACCCTAATGAACTTTTATACTTGTTTATACACTGATGTCCAAAAATTAAGGCGCGGTGAATGATTTTTTCGATTTTAGACATTTTGTTGAATATCTACTGAAATTCTTTACGAATTGTCCTTGAACTTCAAGAATGTAATGAACATGTTTGACTTCATGACAATTCAGTGACAATTTTGTCGCAAGGGCAATTGGGGGGATAATAATTTTAATAATAAAATAATATTTGTGTTCTTTACATTCTTGAAGTTCAAGGACAATTCGTAAAGAATTTCAGTAGATATTCAACAAAACGTCTAAAATAAAAAAAAATCTGTAATTTCTGGACATCAGTGTATATGTATGTATATATAAACTAACTATATATATTATTATTGCCTTTAATTTACAATTTACTTCTGTTCACACATAAAAATAGGTAAATGGCTTCTTTATATTAAAAAAACTGTATAAATATTGAAAAAATGGTTTGTATATATGAAACAGTGAACAGGTTGCCAAATTTCCTTGGCCATTTTTCCTACCTCGCCAAGGCAATGTACTGGAAAAGTACCCAATTTGTTTTCCACATCATCTTCTATTTGCAATTAATGTTAAGTACATTGCTTAATGCATACAATTCATCAGATAACACTGACAATTTTTTCATAAATTGACTAAATAGAATCAAAACTGGTTAACCAACAGAAACTTTTTAAATTAAGATATCAAAAAATTGTCAGTGACAGAGATGAAGAGAAAGAAAACATCAAACCATCAAAAACACGAGAAGTTAACAAAAACCCTGACGGCTCGGCCTACAGGCACAGGTAGATTTCTAAGACGCAAACCGCGGGGCGCCTGTTTGTCGGGAATTGCGGAAGAAATGACCTTTTTGCCATGATGCTGCAGTTGGAACCGCCTACGTCGAAACCAAACTTGTTCGCAGGCGGAGCCAGATATGATTTTTTTTTTTTTTTTCTGGCTATAAGAGTTGGTCCTATAAAAAACTTGTCAATATAAAAGTTTTAGATAATATTAAGAGGATTTATAATAAATTTAAGCGGATTTAAAATCTTGGGAATTGACGAAGTTATGAATTTTTTTCTTCTAAATCCCCCCCCCCCCCCCCCCCGCCCTTAAGGCAATTTTTAATTATATCAAAAATCTGTCATACATAAATTTTCGGCCCTTCTCCTAGAAGTAATAATAACTTCAAACGGATTCGATACGTATCATAATTAAGAAATTATGAGTTTTTTTGTTTTCACAAAAAGTCCCCCCCCCCGGTTCGATTTTGCCCACTAACGAACTTGACCGAGATTTTATGCCCTTTGATTTTACGTATCTGTTTCGAAAAGATGCGGGAGTTGGAACCGCTTACTTCGAAAAATAACTTGTTTGCAGGCGGAGCCGGCAGAGAATTAAAAAAAATTTTTTTTTTTTTTTTTTTTGCTGTAACGGTTGGTCCTATAAAAAACTTGTCAATATAAAAGTTTTAGATAATATTAAAAGGATTTATAATAAATTTAAGCGGATTTGAAATCTTGGGAATTGACGAAGTTATGAATTTTTCCCTCTAACACCCCCCCCCCCCCCCCCCTTGGGGCCATTTTTAATTATATCAAAAATCTGTCATATATAAATTTTCGGCCCTTTTCCTAGAAGTAATAATAACTTTAAACGGATTCGATACGTATAAGAATTAAGAAAGTATGAGGGTTTTTCTGTTTTCACAAAAAGCCCCCATATTTCCCCCCCTTGGTTCGATTTTGCCCATTAATGAACTTGATCGAGATTTTATGTTCCTTGATTTTATGTATCAGTTTGGAAGAGATTTATGCAGAATTTTTCCAGTTATCGTGGTCATAAAAAAGTGACATATATATATATATATATATAAAGTTTTGAACTGGGGGTGGTTTTGGGTTCTGGAAGTCATAATCGGCGGAGATCTGCAAAAATTTTTCAAAATTTCCAACTTAGGTGAGAATGTAATAGGTAGTATTTCTTACGAAATCTACCTAAAAATGACAACATTACCAATCAAAAGATGGCTAAATTTTCAAGTATATATAAAAAACTTGGAAAAAACCCCCATTTCAATTTAATCAATTCCAGTAATATGTTTACATCAATTAATGCAGAATTTGGTTAAGGAGGACAAAAAATGGATTCCTCTGGAAGACTGCACTAACAGGAGTTCACTTATTAAAATAAATCATTTCAATATTTAAAAAATTTTCCAACGATACTAATTATCTTTTTATAATAACATTTCAATGATCTCATGGATTAATCAGCATCTGAAACTAAATTAAAAACACTTGCATAATCCGAGGCCTTTTGTCCTAGGTAGAAATTGACGATAGTCGAGATAGCCTCAATCGAAAGCAAGAACTGACACTCTTCTTCACCCATTTTCGCAAATTCAAGCAGGAATGCAAAATATTCCGTCAAATGCTTCAGATGTTGCTTGGCACCCTGCTCAATCTATTAGAAAAAGGAAATTTCACATACATAATACTACACTCTTCAACAAACAAAAGTACATTTAAGTAACAGTACAATATTTAAGAAAATATTTGTCAAGACAGTTCTCAAAAAAATTTTCCCTGCTCCACAATGCAGAAATTTTTGATACATTCAGGCATGACTACTTGAAGTGCTTTGTAAATGCAGAGTTCTTTTCTTAGGGCCCATTTTGTTAAAAGTAATTTTTGTAAATTAATTATATTTTGGTGAAAAATAACATTTTGTAATAAAAGATTAAATCCAGCAACTCAAATTCAAACCAGGCATTTAAGCATTAATTTTACAGTTACTACTAATAATTTCTTTAAGTGCTTTTGCTAAATAAAGTTTTCATTTCTGATGAAATTGTTTTATTACGAATAACACATTTTAAAATCTAACAAGATAAAAATAATTAATGAAGAGTATGTTTTAAAGAAATGGAATTTTGCGAAGGGGTCTATTTTATTAACAATTTTGTGAAGGGAGCAGATTTTATTTAAAGGAATCTTGTGAAAAGACCCATTTTATTAAATAATATTTGTTAAAGTACCTTATTTGGGGCCTATTTAGGCCCTAAATTCTGCCTGGATCAAATCCCTGGAATGGCACTTCTTCATTCAATAAATGCATGACATCTACAGTTAAAATAGATTGTTCCCAGATGACAATCTTTCATTGACTCTGATGTTTCTAAAATAGCATTAAAAATAAGCTTCGACAAGCCTTTACTGGAAGATTTTTTACTTAATTAGAAAAAACAAACAAAAAAACATGCTATTCGATCTCTTATATCTGAAAAGATATCCTGCAAATTTCATGCATTTAAAAATAAAGACTTTGTAATATGTCAGAGAGTAGCAAGTTTGGATTTGAGAACAGTTTTCATAGCAAATAATTACTTTAATGTAGGGATGTTTAGGCTATATTTGTTACAGTTAAATGAATGCAGTAAAAAATGAAACAACTTTCTGTTACACCATGGGACAAACTTTCACTTAATTTAAATATTTAAAATCCATATTTTAATTAATCTAAATTTTAAATCATTTAATAGTTTTAATTTCAATCTTAAATTATAAAATTCGCATTTAAAAAATTCTTTTCTGAAATATTATTTCAATCTTATTTATTAATTTTTATATTCCCTTCCTCAATTTAAAATTACTTTTCTTAAATATTATTTCAATCCTAAATATTAATTTTCATATTCCTTTTTTCACTGAAAATATTCTTTTAAAATACAATATTGTTCCAGTCATTTTTTCTTTTTTCCTTCTGCAGCAAAAGAATTCTAGTTTTCAAACAGAAAACGATCTCATCATGAGGTCAATGTACAGTGATGTATTCAAGACGTATCTGTACTTTGAACTTTGTTGCCAATTCACAATTTCAGTATCATTTACATGGTTCCTCGTCCTTATTCTGGAGTTTAGAGGTAGGAAATGCTAGGAGAATTTACCCTCGCGATCAACAACGAATTTTTGGATTGGCTGAAAGTAGGAGCACTTCGGAGTTCGAGATTGCAAGCCATGCTGGGATTTTGAAAGCTTTGCGTCCACCCTCCCTCTCTTGCCTGAGCAGACGTTGGTGCATAAACAAGCATGTGCCAATGCTCCACAAAGTCTCCTTTTTATAACAGAAAAGCCGTGGAACTAAATGGGTTCACAGTTCCTTCATATCGTTTAACTAAATATTAATTAAAGTATATATAATAGTTTACCTGATTTATTAATAATATGATCCGTTAAATGTGACATAATTACTGTAATTAATAATGTGACATCCCATAATTACTGTGACATAAAATTTAGATAAAAGCACACAGTCACTATGTAAACTATTGCTGCATAATTCATCCCTATAATGAAAATGAGCAAAAAATAGACTTTTGAAAATTACAGATCTTGTTTTCAGGTTTAAATCAAAATTTTGTTTTTCCATAAGTTCATTAAGTTTCCTGACTTTTTAAATTTTCACGTTAACTGACCCAAGAAGCCAGACATTTTTTTTTTTCAAAAGAGTAGGGGTGGGAGTGGGTACCAACCTTACAGACTTTAAACCACAACGCCTTTCTTTTAAAAGGAAAGTATATGAATAAACTTTTTCTAACTTATTTTTTGGAGGGAGGGGTAAACTGGCTTAAGTCCCTGCCACCCCACCTTCACCTTCTGGCTACAGCCTTAGACTAGCCAATCTCTTTTTGCAGACAAGAAATATTCTGCATTTATTGTAAAAATACAGGAAAAACTTTATAATATTCATTTTCTGTAACATGAAATAAAAGCTTATTTCTTAGCAACTTAAAAATATGAATACGTGTATATTCTTAGTCACATAGAAATATTTATGTATATATTCTTATTTATAAATAAAATCTCTCTCTCTCTCATTAAATAATTATAACCTGAAATCCTTACTGATAATTGAAAAAAAGGAAAACTGCTGTAGTATCGGCTATATATACAATTGAAATCTGATTTTCATACTGTTATAACATTAACTATTTAAAAAGTCTAAAAATTCAAGATAGGTGAATGGTTACCAAAGTTAGAAGCTTTCTAATAAACCTTGTAACGCATGAGTACTGTCCAATTTGAGCTATATCACCATCTGATGAATCCTCACTAAAATAAAAAACAAAACAAAATAAGTTTGGAATAAAGCAACATTTTGTAACACAAGTTTACTACTAAACAGATTAGTCAAGTTTATGTTAGAGCAGAGTTTTTCAAAAGGAGTATGAAACGACTGTGTCAGCAATCAACATATGATATGGCATGCCACAGTACAGCAAAAATGAGTCAGTTTTCTCATCGCATGGATTTTAAAAACAAAATATACAACACAATAGATACTGAAGATGATTTATGATTCTATTTCAGCAAATTAACATTACAAATTTAACAAATATGCGAGGTTCACATTAAAAATTTGCTACTTGTAGAATTTACACTAAATGTAAAATGAAAGTTATATTTATTTGTATCCACTCACTGTTTCCTTTGCGTATTCACGATAAGTAAATAAGTCCTTCCAGATTGTACAGAGATGAAAAGGTAGCTTCCCAATTCTTAGTTTTTAATAATCCAGCTAATTTTACTCAAACACACAGAGTTAAAATGCATGGAACACAAATGTAGAAGATTTCCAGTTTTTATCAATATTGAATTTGGATGGGAATTTTTAAAAATTTGCCATCTATCATTAAAATGGCTTCATTTATGACAGCCTATTTTATTTTGCCAAATTCATCAATATTTTGCCAAGTATTGCCAAGCTTGAGAAGAATTTGATGCTGGCTGATATCACTATGTAGTTTTAAGTGTATGACAGCTGGAACAATGGTTACAATAATGAAAGGAAATTTGTGAGAAACTAGGATCAATAAAGCTTATAAAATAAAACTGTTTATGAAGGCATCTCTTATTTTTAATCTGTTGTCTTGTTTCAAAATGTCAGTCACCCCGAACTTTCAAACTGCTATATTATGATTGGTGAAAACTGTAGGTGTATGAGGCAAGCAGAGCTTGCAGAATAGCACGACATAAGACATTTATTTACAATTAAACGAAGACAAGATATATATAGCTCGTATGCGACTGAGCGCCGACATCTTTCTTAAAGTAACAACTGCTCTCGCTTCCGGAGCATCATCGTAACTGTACGCGCATGCGCCATATGTGCGGAGAGGAGAAAATGAACGTTGTATTCCAACAATTCCCCCCTTACAACGTGCATTTTCTTAACAAGGCATTAATTACTCTCCTATTATGCAAATATTATATGCAAATTACAGAGAAACAAAATATAAAATTACAAATACAAACAGTATATACTTTAAACTTATATGGAAAAAAGGATACAGAATAACATTGAAAGTTTTTAAACACTTAGTCCTATTAAATCACAACATTTCTTATGTTTATAGGTACTTAAAGCTTTTGTTAAAATGTCAGCTGCCATATTTTCAGTTTCTAGGTATTTAACTTCTATATCTCCATTCTCATATATTTCGCGCACAAAGTGATGGCGAATGTCAATATGTTTTGTGCGAGAATGATAAATTGGATTTCATACCAATTTTTGAGCAGACTGGTTATCGCAGAGTATTAAAGTAGGTGCAGACACTATTTCAGGAGAAAGTTCATTTAAGAACCGTCTGAGATGTAAAGTCTCTTTAGCAACCTCTGATAAAGCCATATATTCTGCTTCAGTTGTGGATAATGCAACAGTTCGTTGCTTTCTCGATTCCCAAGATATAGCACCACCGGCATATTTAAAAATGTATCCAGTATAGGACTTTCTATCATTGACATCTGAAGCCCAATCAGCATCAACAAATGCAACTAAGGACTTAGTATCACGTTTAAAAATCAGTCCTTGATCTTGAGTACCTCTTAGATATCTTAAAACTCTTTTTGCAGCTATCCAAAGAGGTTTGCCTGGATTGTTGTTGAATTGACTTAGAAAATTCACAGCATGAGTTATATCAGGTCTAGTTGCTACTGATAAATACATAAGAGAACCAATTAGTTGACGATAAGGAATATTATTCATTTCAGATTTTTCTTCTTCAGTTTTGGGACACATATCTTTAGTAAGCTTCACATTGTTATCAAAAGGTGTAGATATTGATTTTGATTCTTGCATGTTAAATTTGCTCAGAATATCTTCAATATACTTCTTTTGAGTAATTTTAATACTGTCCCCGTTTTGCATAAATTCTTTGCCCAAACAATAGTGTAACAAACCTAAATCTTTCATTTTAAAAGATTTGGATAATTCATCTCTAATATATTCATAATCTTGTTTACATTTAGTAAGAATTATGAGATCATCAACATAAACAATGATAATTGCGTCAATTGGAGATTTAGAAAAATAAACACATTTATCAGCATTTAGTGATTTAAACTTCATTTGTTTTAATTTTTCATCTAATTTATTGAACCATTGTCGACCTGATTATTTTAATCCGTAGAGGGATTTTTTTTTAATAAACAAACTTTGTCAACATTAGATTCATATTTAAAACCTTCAGGTAACTCCATGTATACTTCTTCAGTTAAATCACCATTTACATAAGCCATAATAAAATCTAATTGATAAGCTGTAAAACCATTTTGAATACCATAAGCGATCGCAGTTCTGATCGAACTTAATCTGGCTACAGGCGAAAAATTTTCTTCAAAATCAATTCCTGGTTTTTGAGAACACCCCTTTGCAACTATTCTCGCCTTAAACTTTTCGATTGACCCGTCTTGTTTATATTTAGTTTTTAAAACCCATTTACTTCCTACAATTTTCTTATGTTTTGGCCTATCAACTATTTGCCATGCATTTTCTTGCATTAAAAAATTAAATTCGAATTCCATTGCATCTATCCATTCATGTTTAAATGGCCCGTTTAAAGCCTCAGAAAATTCCGGACATGAGTCAGAAAATAAATTTTCCATTACAACTTGGGATTTTTCTTCTTTTGGAATTATCATTTTAAATTCTTTTCGGGGACTACCCTTTTTACCAGTTTTTATTTTTCTTGGCCGCCCGCGCGCACTTGTAGGGCAAGAAAGGGGATCGGAAATTTCATCCGATTGCATATCAACATCATTGTCGCCACAGCTGTCTGGTTCATTTTTGACGGGAGGAGATGATGTTTCTGATTCTTGCGTAATTGTTTTGTTTTCATTATTTTGAGAGAAGGGAAAAATTTATTTTATTTCACTGTTTGAAGGTAAATTGTTTTCAAATTCGTTAATAAATCGGACGTCTCGGCTTATAACAATTTTTCTGGAATTCTTATTCCACAGCCTGTACGCTTTTGATTCATTTGAATATCCAACAAAAATATGCTCTTCTGACCTAGGATCAAATTTTCCTTTACTTTGTCTTTTATTTAGTACAAAACATTTTTGCCCAAATATTTAAAAATATGATAAAGTTGGCTTGATGCCAAAAAATACTTCGTAGGGTGTTTTGTTATCATTTAAATGTCGCGAAGGACAGCGATTACGTATGTATACCGCACAATTAATAGCTTCGGCCCAAAAAGATTGTGGGAGATTGCTTTGTAATAGTAAACACCTCGCCATTTCAGCTAAAGTCCTATTGGCCCTCTTTGACGTACCATTCTGTTGCGGAGTTAGTGGTGAGGAAAATTCTCGTTTTATACCGCTTTCTTCGATATATTTATTAAATTCTTCTCCGAAATATTCTTTGCCATTATCCGTATGAAGAATTTTTATTTTCTTTCCTACACGGTTTTCAACTGCTGCTTTGTATTTAACAAATGCATTTTTAACCTCATCTTTGGTTTTAAGAAAACTGACTTCAATGTAACGTGATTTATCGTCAATAAAGGTAACGAAATATCGCGATCCTCCGTGGGATGGAACTCTCATAGGACCACACAAATCTGAATGTATAAGAGTCAATAAATCGTCACTTTTAAAGTTTGATTCTTTAGGAAAAGAACGCACAGTTTGTTTACCTTGAATACAAATTTTACAGTCTTTAAGAGACTCATTATCATTGAAATTTAAATTTCTAACCATATTCTTTGATTTAAGTCTTTTTAAATCAGACTCATTTAAATGACCTAATTTAAGATGCCATTTTAGAAATTCACTTACCTCTGCTATCGCAGCTCTCTCGATGCTTGGGTATACGTAATACAAATCCCCATGACGGACAGCATGTACTAATGTAGAACCATTTGGTTCGATGATTTTAGCAAATCGTTCTTTAAAAATCACTGAACGATTATTGGTTGTTGCTTTAGATGTTGACAGCAAATTACACTTTAATTCTGGAACACATAGAACGTTCTTGTGTGTGAGTTTAGTAATTCCACTCCCATTAGGTACTGTAATGCAAACTGTTCGTATTCCTGTAATTTTCGCTGTTTGATCAACTGCAAGCTGTATAGTAGAATTCGTACGAGGATGAAATTCTGTAAATAAATTTCTATCTTTACACATGTGGGATGTACATCCACTGTCTAAACACCATGCAGAAGGCTCTTGATATGCGTCATTAAATGCCATACTAGTCGGTTTTTCATAATTAGTGGCTATCATCGATCCTTGATTTCCTTTATTTAAAGATGTAAGCTTTTTATCAGCTATTTTCTTTCTACATTCGGAAGCTTTGTGCCCCATTTTCGAACAATAATTGCACTTGAAATTTCGGTAACACCTTTCCGAGGAAAAATTTTTGTTTGGATTCATTTTCCATTTTTCATTCTTCTTCTGTTCTTGATTGTTTCTTTTATTTTCTATATAATATGAGTTTTGTGAATCTTGAGTGGATTTCCCTTTTCTTGCATCCCATTCTTCTAGCATTTTAATTTTCAAAGATTCGGGTTTAGGTAACTCATCTCTGGATTCTATAGCGCATCTAAAATTTTCGAAGTTCTCAGGAACACTATATAGAAGTAGAATTGATAATAAATCATCCGCGATTTCTATTTCCATATTTTTCAGTTTATCAACTATTTCGAAGAAAATATTTAAATGATCAGCCATCGTTTCATTTATGGACATTTTTCTAAACAGAAGTTGTTTTAACAGAGTTGCTTTTTTTCGTGGGTCCCCTCGATTCATAAACATCTTTCAGCTTATTCCATACGGCACTTGAAGTCGTACAATGCTTTATATGACTCAGTTCACTAGGATTTATAGAAAGAATTATATCTGCACGAGCTTTTTGATCAGCTTGGAGCCACTTCTTTTCTTCGGCGGTTCCTTCAGCCGGTTTAATTTTTTTACCAATTACGTAATCCCAATGATCATTTTTGATTAATACAGCTTCGATTTGAAGCTTCCAGCTATCAAAATTGTCCTTTCCGAGCTTTTCAATTGTCGTTACATGAGACATAATTATGCAGAGTCTCTCACAGCCAGAAATAATGCAAATGATAAACAGAATGAAGAACAATTCTTACTTTCGATTAGGCTTAAGAGTTCCAAATCCGAATGTTCGAATTAAAAATAATTTCTGCTATTTATAGCGCAGTGAAGTAGCGTCTCTGAGCCCATAACCATTTGTAGGTGTATGAGGCAAGCAGAGTTTGCAGAATAGCACGACATAAGACATTTATTTACAATTAAACGAAGACAAGATATATACAGCTCGTATGCGACTGAGCGCCGACATCTTTCTTAAAGTAACAACTGCTCTCGCTTCCGGAGCATCATCGTAACTGTACGCGCATGCGCCATATGTGCGGAGAGGAGAAAATGAACGTTGTATTCCAACAAAAACACACAAAAATTTTCTGGATTTATTTTCTTCTGGATGGTTGCATTAGATAGCTTCTTACTTTTTCTAATGGAAGCTACCTAAAAATAGTAGGTATGCCAAGTAAATGTAAATCTTCAAGGGATACATGAGGTGTTACATTTTGAGAATAAAAATGTTACTAAGCTATCTGAACTTGATGAAATTTGCAATCACAATTCCTTTTTTTAAAAAGATGGATTGCTTACAATCTAATTACACTGAAATATTAATTTATGTTTACCTTTTAAATGATGAGTTGAACAAAATAACCCATTTCACATCTTATGAGGCACACAGTTTTTGTACAATTTTGCACTAGTAACATTTTTGTTTCCTCACCTAGTGATATTTTTATAATAAAGAGACAATTTTTCTTTTCTTCCGTTTTTCAAGCTGCTGCATTTTTAAAAAGCTTTTAAATGAAGTAAAATAATTTCGACTATAGCTGAATAAAAATTCATATCCTACCTTCATCCTATGCACCAATGATGGTACATAAGACACTGATAAAATAAAACCTTTTGAAAATATGCAGAGTGGTTAAATTAATAATTACACATTGTACGTTAAAAGCAACAGACAAAATAGAAAACTACCTGTCAGAGTAGGGTTGAAGATACATAGCAGACTGGGTTGGCTTCATCTGATTAATAACTTGAATACATAACCTCTGAAATAACTGTTGAAAGAAATCTTTTCAATAATTAGAATGTGTACATTATTGAATATTACAAAAATAATAAAATGTTAGTAAACAATTTTTTTGAAAAACTAAAGCTAAGTTCTCAAATGAAGGATTTTGAAATAAGGAAAAGTCCTTTATAAAATATGAATGGCTGTGAAAAAGAGACTGTAAAATGTTAAGTACCTGTTAACCCAAGTTACAAAAAATAAAAAAAAATAAAAAATCCATTAAGTGATGTATGATTTGCAAAATTTTATTCTAATTGTCCTATGGTATCCTAGCATTGGAAAAAATGCAATTTGGTCCAATATCTGGAAATTCTTTCACAGTGAGCATGTAAGACTCATTACAAGGCTGCCACTTGCAACTATTATTATTATTTTGTCTACCACTATTTCAAAACAAAAATCTTTATTAACAGATATCTGCTAATTGTCAAGGTACATTATTATTGAAAAGAAAAAGGGGCAAAAAAAACAGTCACCAGTGGCAGCCCTCATTAATGCAATGTGAATTTAACATACACAGAGACCAGTCACAGTATCATTTGCACCAGTTACTTCTGACATCATGCACATACAATCAGGAGGAAAAAAGAAGGAAAAAAAAACCTTTATGTGTCAATTTTAAATTTAGTCTCGGAGTTGCCACTGTCTAATGGCATAAAAAATAGTTGCTTTTGTAGTCTATGATGACAAAAATGTACATTTTGCATAATGGTTGCATGCTAACTTTAAAAAAAAGGGAGGAAAAAATCCTTATTTGCCATTAAGATAAAACTTTTTCATGAAAATCCACATCTTATTCTACAGATTATGCTACTGCCCAAATTGGCCACTTTTTGAACTTTTATTATAAAAACCACAAAAAAAAAAAAAAAAAAAAAACCCTGAAACTTTTTAAATTATCATCTGGGATAGATGATTAGAATGTAGTTCAGTTTCCCTGAATTAAATTGAATATAGACTTGTCTTGTACTTGGGCATTATTGCGATGTAACTACAAACAAGCAAACTTTTATTGCATATTATTAGCTACAATTTTAATTCTATTTTGTAAATAAAAATGAACTGAAGCAAGAAAATCTGTCTATATAAAATGTTTTTTTTTTTTTAAAAAAAGGGATGTATTTGATAAAGAAAATACAAACTTTTTGGGTGCATAACCCATATACTTTTTGCAAGACATTTATGTAAAATAGTTAGCAAAATTTGCATAAATAAAGTCTGATTTTATAGCCACTAATGAATTAAATAAAGCCCTCTAAATAAGTATAAAAGAAAGGAAATATTCTAAATTGTTATTCTCAATATTTTAAATCTGTTATTAAATAGAAAAAATGTGACAGAAAATGTGGTTTTCTTCAGGATGGTGCTACAAAAATTGTGAAAAAAAGTTCCCTGATTTCCCTGACTACCTTTATCAGATTTCTTTGATTTCCCTTATTAACGATACACATAGGGTATTTTTTAATATATGTAGCTTACTTGTATATAAAACACACTTATCCAGCTTGCTAATACCTCATTTGGGAGAAAAAAACAAGAGAAAACTACAAAAGTTGCACACTATTCATGAAGTACTCGCTCACAGTTTCATAAATATGAACTCAAAATGAAGTCCTACAATTGCATAGAGTGGCCAATGAATATATGGATGGTAACCAGAAAATTTCTTAATTTTCTGAAGAAGGTTCAATTTTAAGACATGATAGATGGGATAGCTAATTATGGATTGAGCTGGCCACTTTGTCAACTTATGCTATCATAAAATTTTCAAAAATGGGTCAATTGTCTTCAATATAAGCACTATCCACACAAAATGAAGATATCAGATCACCTTAATTTGTGTCAGGGTTGATAAAAATCACGATTAAAAAAAAAAAAAAAATTAAAAAAATCTGATTTATTTGATTTAAATCTGATTTTTTTGATTTAAAATCAAATTATTTTTATTTAAATAAGATTTTTTTTATTAATATTATTTGTGTACTGTGCAAGTATTAATTCATTTTCTCTGCATAGACTTACACATTTCTATTAATTTTATTACAGTTCCTAAATAAAAAAAAAAAAAAAAAAAAGATTGTTGCAAACTAATTTGGATTTACTATTATATTTTTCTACTATTAAATTGTTATAGATAAGATATATACCTATGTGTCTTGTGTGTATAATTTCTAGCTCATTTATTAAATTTTTCATTAAGGTATTACTCCAATAATATACATAATATCTAATCACATAATAAATGCAGCAAAGAATGCTAAATATATATGTGTATTTCAACCAGAGTTGGCCAATTTTTGCCTAAGTGGAAAAAACTGTCCCAGCAAAAATACTTTTTGCCATAGGCAAAAACTGCTAGTAATTTAAAGCAGGGTTTTAAGGATTTTACTTAAATTACATTATTTCAATGTTTAAATCCTTTCCGTTTTTTTTTTTTTTTTCACTTTTTGCCACTCTCCTGACAAAAATACATTTCTGAAAATACAAAAATATATTTCCAAAATACATTTTAGAAAGGCAAAAAACCAACCTCATTTCAACAGATTCAGATTCACTGTCACCTTTATCCCATAGACTAAGTTTCTTTTCTTTTTTTTTTTTTTTTTTTGCCACAATCTCCGCCATTTCTACACTACATGGTTTACATATTGCTTTCACACATTTTCCTGATTTTTTTTTTTTTTTTTTTTTTTCTCCTGTAAAATAAAGCCACATTGGATCTTTCTTTTTGCCAGCCATTTTTCTTATGTATTAATGTATCCTAAAGCTCTCTGTACTGATATCTTGTCCAACTTGTGTTTCACACTATACTATATTAATGATTACAAAACAGTTACAAGACACAAAGTAATCGCATAACTAAAAGAACGAAGCTGTCAGTGCAGAATGTTAAATGCCCAGTTTTTTTCAGAAAAAACCCAACCCACTGGGTTTTATCAGGGTTTTTTGGGTTTTATCAGTGTTTTTTGGGTTTCATCAGGGTTTTGGGGGGTTTTATCAGGGTTTTTTGGGTTTTATCAGGGTTTTTAAGTTAGAGGTGGTTCAGAAGGTTTGAAAAAAAAAAAATGTACTTACTACTAAATACAATTTAAAGTAACTAATTGATTACAAAAATATATAAATCAATGACAATAACCAAAATTATGCTTTGCTTTTATATAAATTGATTATTAGTAATAGTTTTAACAATGAAATTATCATTAAAGTACTATACTAATAGTGAATCAGAACTTTTAAACTAATATTTTGTTAAGGATAAAGTATCTTTATTCATTTTAATTGAAGTGATTGCCTATATATAATAAATATTTTCTCTAGAAAAAATTCATTCTGAAACATATTGATTAATGATGGATTGCAAGATTTTTTTTTTTTTTTTTTTTTTTTTTTTGAGTTGTTTGCATTCCAAAATGTGTTGGTATATTCTTTCTTAGGCACAGTAAGTAATATTTCCTCAGCCCGAGGTAAATAGGAAATTTCGTTTTTCCCTTACTTTATGTTGTTATTGAATTAAGTTGGGTGGTAGTTTATATTTAATTCAGCTAAATTTTTTGCAATTGAAACTGGATATAACAAAATTCGCAGAACTGGGAAAAAAATATTTGCTGTAAAGTATTTTTTATTATAACTAATTAATAGAATAAACCAAATATTTCTACATGTCTACATCATTAAATTAGGATTCTCAGCATATGTGGTATTTTGTTACGAGTTTCAACTTCAGGATTATATATCAAAGTATTTTTTTTTATGGAAAAAAAAATTAGTTTTTGTGTTTGTGATAGTTACATATACTTATAGAAAATTAAGTTACAATTACTTGTTTTAAAAATTGTCATTGGAAGAATTAAGACTTTTTTCCCTTGGGGTGTGGGGTGATAAACTTAACGAATGGTGTACTGACATTAAGAAATATATTACCTATGTAGTTTAAAGTTGAAATTTTGAAAAAACCCAGTTGGGTTTTTTCAGAAAAAGCCCACCCGGGTTTTTTGGATTGGGCTAAATCATAACACACATGACACCCTGTGTCAGTGTTATCCAGCCCTCAGCTAATTTCAGCAATCAATTATGCTTACTTAACAGTAGAAATGACTGTTTAGCTTAGAAATAAGGTAAATAACATATCTTATATTTTCCATTGCATTAAGGTATGAATTCTAGGAAAGGAAAGGGCAAAGGGATCAGTCACAGGGATCAAATTATTTTCAGTTATAGAAGAAACATGAAACTGGAATTCTATAATTCTGTGTTAGACCAACAGTCTAAATATTTATTCTGTTACAATTTAGTCCTTGGATTGATCATATTATATGATCAATACATCCCCCCATCAACATATGGGATATTGAAATTTGCAGGTCTAAGCAACTAAACATAAAACAAGCTTTTGCATTGTGTATAATCTACTTTACAGGAAGTAACTCCTCATTGATAATGCTATGAAATAAACTGGTAATATATTAAATACTTTTATATTGAATATATTTAACTTTAACTTCAAGATCTAACTTTCAAAAATGAAGTGATCATCTAAGAAAGACAAAATTTTAAAATGAGAGAGCATTTATCAGTATTTGTTTTGGGATGCACCATGGATAAATAATATTTTGAATGTAGTGTTGCATTTAGTTTTATAAGTTGAAAATAATTATTTTATGGAAATTTTATTTAAAATTTTTAAAAGGTAATTTTAATCTGACATTAATTATGACATTTATTTGAACATGAATGATTAATTTAATCCTTATTCAGCTTGTAAATATCAATGTTAAAAATATTGATTTAAATCAAAGATTTTCTTAAAAAAATCATTTGATTTAAATCATGATTTAAATCAAGCTGATTTAAATCAAACAACCCTGATTTGTGTTAAATACCAAAAACTCATATCATATGCATCTTTTAACAATATATAAAAATTTTATTTTTATTTATCACATACTATTATTGTACTGTTAACTATCACCTGTTTTCAATGAATCAGTCTCATGCACATACATATACACAATGTATGTATAGTATGTCAGTCATATACACAAATATTTTCGCATATGGACAAAATTCCCTGATTTTCAAGTACTTTTACAAAATTCCCTGACTTTTCCAGATTCATAAACCTCCCTGATTTTTCCTTGACTTCCAGAATAAAGCATATCTTTGCATCTATCATTTCGATTAAAAAAAGTAATTTCTTTATTTTAAAATGGAATTTTTTTTATAGATTTTTAAATTTGAATTAAAAACTTTAGAAACTGATACTGAAATATTACATCAGAATATCGGTCAAAAAACAAAAACAAATAAAATAAAAAGGAAAGAAGACTTGGGAGTTTTGGAAACTAATAAAGAATCTGTTTTCTACAAAAACAGTTGGGATTTGAAAATAGTCTCTTTTTTTTCTGGTCCCCCACCCCAAATAGTTGCTTTTGAAGGGTTTTTGGACTAAAATAGTAGCCATAGTCACCTGACGCTGAAAATGGTTGCTGTTAGTAGCATTTTAGTTACAAATGGCAACCCTGAGTCATATAAGAAAATAAGCTAGCTACTTGGCAAAAACATCAATACTGGTTGTTAAAGGATGCAATTTAAACAAGAAAAATATTATTAAAAAAACCCTCTCATTTTCTTCATCTGAGATGTTTCTGATAAAATACTTTCTGAAAAATAATTATATAAATTTTTTGCATAGTTAAATTTTTTCAGTTTTTGCAAGTACAAACATGAAGAAGCAATTAAGAAAAATACAGCAAACATCATAACAGAAGATAGGAATGTGTCAGGTGCATTATTTATAAAGATTTGCAAGAAATGCATTGGAGTTTGAATGTAAAATTTCACTTTAATGTTAAGTCAAGTGCTAGCTCACAAAGAAGTGCTTTTCTTCACAATTTAGCATTTTCTTTTCTGTTCCAACATATTAATGGAGGATTTCAGCATCACTAAAAGATTTCCAGGTACCAAAAATATTTTTTCTGACTCTTCCTTCATATTTTCCATGTAAAAGGCCCAGAGAAAGAGAGAGAAATAATTGACCTTTTCATATACTGTTCAAGTTTGTTAAATGATGACTTTTTTTTTTTTTTTTTTTTTTTTTTTTTTTACAATTGGTTGGCCATTTTATTGATCATATAAACATAAGTACAGAAAAATTTGACTTTATAAATTGCTCAAATATCTATTGTATCTTTTTTTTTTTTTTTTTTTTTAAACCAATACAGCAGTTATATTTATTGGGTGATAGATTTTGGAGGTTCAAAAGAGGACATTTTAGACATGTTCCACTGTATTTTGAGTATGTTGTATTGTCAATATCCTTCACCATAGAAACAACACACTAGCATAAAATATTATTTTAAATGGCAGTTTTTGTATACAGAACAAAGTGAATTTTTTAAGCAGTCTAAATTTGCAATCTCTTGGGATTCAGGTCTTATAACTAAATTGTTGCATCCTATTCTAGTTAATACAATCAAACTCAGAAGTAAAACATGCAAACATGCAATTCCAGTGAATGTGATACTCAAGCTGACAGTAACATTCTCAAAAAGAGATGTGCATTGTAATGACTCAAGGACAAGATGTAAAAGGAAAAAAAAAAGACTGAATTTTACATATTGCTAAACATTTAGATAACTTTGTTTTGATATGCTGCTAATATCAGCTCTCTTATTCACCAATATTTTATTTAAGCATTAAAATTTTGATGCATGACTAAAGAAGATAATTTACAAAATCTGTAGATAACACTGAAAAAAGTGTAAAAACCGATTAGTCAAATATTATCAAAATCTATGTTCAGGTATAATGAAATGAAGTAAGTTATGAGAAAAACTATGAGATACTTAAAAACTTACTTAAAAATCCTACTACTTCCTACCTTCATTTTCCACCAAATTATTTATTGTAAATGATCATTTTTGACAAAATGAGTTTAGAATCCTGAATGGCATTACTTACTGTAAACTTAAAAACACACAAAAAAATTTTAACAGTTCTTTTAACCCTTTATCTACTGACGGTACTTATAAGTACCAGTAAAATAACTTGCTTTAAAATTCATTTAATGCACCGATTAGTAGTAATACAGTTTAGAATAAGTTAAAGATGCATTAATTTATCTTGTTCCAAAACCGTTAAAGGATACACAAAACAAAAGTATTTTTAAAAGGATGATTTCTTTTGCCTTTGCATCTTTTCAGCTTTCTTGGCGTTGGAAGTGGGGGGGGGGGGATTTTCAATTCGGAAATATTTCTATATTTCTATTGAAAAAACATTACATTTTTGAATTTTACAAAATACTAAGAAAAATATTTAAAATAATATATTTGAATGGGGTTATAAATATTGCACAAAATCACTATAAATTCAAATTTAATTAATCCTCCTAAATCCTTCAATCTTTCTAAAATCCCTCTAAAATTTATTAAATGATTATGGAAATCTTCTAATGTAGTTTTAACAATTCACGAAAAATGCTTTAGAAGATAAAATTTTCATGAATTCATAATTCATTACATAAAAGGTTAAATAGATAGAAAATTATAAAGAAAACACAATTAAAATTGACAATTATGCAATTTAAAAAGTCCTTCCGGCCTGTACTGGGAGGAAAAAGTAGCTTTTCTATATCTTTGTTTTAAAATTTTAGCTAATGTTACTCGAAAACAGCAAGCTAAACTGCAAAGAAAAGCCGTTTACAAAAGATACGTTAATACTGAATTTGAATAAGAAATTCGCCAAATTACTGAGCTATAGCCAAGTTGGCTTCATTTATGAAGCTTATTTTGGTCGCCAAATATCGCCACGTTTGGTGAGAATTTGGCGCTAATGGATATGAATATATAGTTTTATGCGTATAATTGGGAAAATGATTACAACAATGAAAGAAAATAATTTGCGAGAAATCACATTCACTAAAACTCATAAATGAATCGTTGGTTTTTTTGTAATGTGCTGTCTTGTTTCAAAATGTCAGAGCAGTTTGAAATTCAAGGGTGGCTATCTCAGCCATTTTTTAAGATAGAGGTAAAACAAAAAATGCTCTGGAATACTTGTATCAAGGCCTAACACTTCATTAAAAAATAAATTTGAATTTTTAACTTTTTTGTTATATTTATTTTAGTTTTAAAATTTTCAGTGGCCGCCCTCTTGAAACAAGATGGCGGACCAAGCTGGCCAACGAACTTGGTCGAGGCATTGGTGAGCTTAATACACACAATTAGTTTCATCCAAATTAATTTATAAATACAAACGTTATCGTATGACATAGATCAGATATATATATATATATATATCAACATTTGAACGGAGGGTGGTTTTGGGTTCTGGGGGTCATGATCGGTGAAAATATACCGAAATTTTCCAGAATTGCTTTCCTCCGAACGGCTGCAATAGGTAGCTTTATACTTTTTTGTATTGAAAGCTACCTAAAACTGTCTTCCTGCAAAATCAAGATTGGTACAATAATTTGTCAGGAAGAACGTTATCTATTTTAAGAATTGATAGATGGACAATCTCTCATTTTGATGAACAAAATAAATGTATGTTAAAAATAACACAAAGAAAAAAAAAATCATTTTGTCTCTTTGGATATTTTTACTCTTTTAGGGAGGGGTGAGGTATCAAAGAGATTTTTTAACATTACTGCTTAAAGAGTAGAAATAATGCAATAAAGTGGTATTACCTGACGGACTACCTGATTTGGGCACTTGATTAGGATCTGAACGGGCCACCAATTATTTTCTGCCATGTGGTCCAAAAACCACTAAAATTGAAAAGTAAAATATAAATAAATTAGAAACATAACAAATTTTATGATAAACTTGTTTTAATTCACAAATTATCCAAGAATGATAACAAAAATAAAATACTAGAATCAAGATGCATGGGCTGTTGAGCAAAGAATATGAAAAATTTAATCTTAAACAAGAATGGAAAATCATGTGTCGAGCATAGATTATGAAACACTTTCTAACCCAGAATAGTTTAACAAAATTTCACCGTTTAATAAGGTGAAAGATGATGTCTAAGTAAACAATTTGGAACACACATAAACACATTTGAAACCTAAATTCAGGAATTACTATCAATAGACGGAGAAATATCCAAATTCTTTTGTGCAGCCCTGTATATCATCTATAGATTTTATACATACCGACAAAAAATTAGTTAATTTAAAAACGCGTACCAAACTTCAAATGCACTTCCAGTAATTATTGTTCTTAGGGAGTACTTACTGTAAGCAAATTCTTTTGTGCGTCCCTGTACATGAACGACAAATGCTATGCACACCATATTCTATAGTAAGCAACTATGTTGGAAAGTGTTAAAAAGCTTAAAATAATAAAAACACATATATTCATTTTTCCAGTTTAACCCTTTCCAGACACTTAAAGAATTTTTTTTCAAAAAAGTACGAAAAAAAATAAAGAATTAAAAACCAATAAAATAGGAAAACTAGGGAGGGGGGAAATGTGTTAAAGAAAATAGGAGAAAGCTGTAACAAGTAGAAAAAAAATGTCAGTACAAATGAGGGGATCAGGTCAAGAGAGTGCCAAGCCACATTTTTGAACTTCTGAGATATTTCAATTTGAAAATTGGATCCAATACTCAAATCAAGATATGTAACCTAAAGTTTTGTCTTAGTAACATTTGAGATATTCTGAATAACAATATGGCATTACTTTAATGTTATTACTATTACATTTTTTGTCAATTAGCTATCTTCATTGCGGGCATAAACAAAACCTGTCACATAGGCTGCCACCAAGTGACATTAGAAACAAATTATATGATGAATATTGTAGCTTACAATATTAAGCAACGGATGACAGTCTTACATTTATTTCACGAAAAACGTGGCTTGGCACTTTCTTGCCCCAACCCCCTCAAATATTTCAAGATAATCACAAAATATGAAAAGAAAACAAATTTAATGTCATTTATTAAAAGTAGATCTATCAAACATACAGGGTGGGTGGAAGGGGCAGGGAAGACCCCCCTCCCCCTAAAATCTTTCATACCCACAACTTATGTTAGGAAATTCACTATCCTACAAAAGTTTCTTCTCAAAGACAGACTTTGATAGGTTCTGAAATATATATATGTTTGGCTCCACGGGTGAAGGGGAGAACAACTGCTTTTTTTTTTTAAATATGCCATATCCTGTTCAGAGACCCATCATGTGAAGTCACTGCTGTTTTGTCCCAATACATTATAAGAACTAGTAATGCCAGTATAAAAAATAAAAATAATTAAAAATTCTGATTAGAAAATTAAAAAATCTGGCTTCGGAGTATTTAAATAAATGTTCTGAAGTACCTTTGAGGTAAATTTGCAATCACATACAGAGGCACAAATGCAAACACTTCCTTTATTATGTAAGTGCTTTCAGTATATCTTGGGAAAACATTAAACTTAAATGAAAAATTCCCACCATACTTCTGTAATCATTTCGCGATAAACTCCACACAATTATCAATACTTAGCTTTCTTGTGATAAATGCAAAAGTTGAAACATTTGGGTAAGAGAAGAACTTAAAAAGGGCAGCTTTATACTTTTTTGTATTGAAAGCTACTTAAAAAGAGGAAAAAATAAGAAGCTAACATTCCAAGAAATAGGAAAATGTAGGAAAAAATAGAAGCTCTGCAGGGTCTGCTTTTCATACATGAATTACTTTTAAATGGAGGAAGAAAATTGAACCCATAGTATATTTATAAGCACCTAAAAATTATTATTCAGAGTTATAATTTTTAGTAATCATTTAAACTTTGGACACCTTACCACAAAATAAAAAGTTATTTTTGCTCATGCAATATGATAAATATTGATGAAACAATTATGTAAAATGTCCTGTACTTGTTTAGTGAGTGTAACAGACTGAAACATTTAAAAATAATATTCAAAACAACAAAGTTCATTTACTGTTACAATATAACAGGGAGAAAAAGAGATATTAAAACAAATTTAACTATACAATAAAATAAAAATAATTTACTAAAATCTATCCAAATGAACAATAGGGACTGAAAATATTTTAACTTAACATACTTCTGAATTTATATTCTTCAAATTTAAAATACTAAAATTAGTCATAAAAAATGCAAGATATTACGATTAGAAATCTCATAATGAATATTCAATTAAAAATTCTTTCTTGAATCTTAAAAAATGCAATTAATAAATTGTGAATTTATGATTTATTCATAATTTTTTTTTTTTTTTTTTTTTTTTTTTTTTTAAACCATTGGGAAAATTGGTTGTTGTTTTCAGTCGAGAATGGACCTCTTGATGTTGTCACTTTATTTTTTTAAGCATTTTTAAAGAAATTCTGTAACTTTAGAAGAATTTTTCTTTGAATAAGCAATAGAAATGCATAAAATCGTTACAAAAATGTTAAAGTTACAAAAAAGGATAGATGCAAACTCAGATATGAAAAAAAGCCAAATCCAAAAATGGACGTCAGATGAGAAATCGTCTTATAAAGCAAAAAACGGGGTCTTCTACTTTAATTTCCTCAAAATACCTTTAGCTCAGACATCCATCTAAACAAGAGTTAAAGTTATTGTAGAAAGGACCCAACAACTGTGGCGACGGTTCAAACGAATATTTTTGCAAGGACAGAAAATGCCAGGATATCTTCAACTGTAGTAATGGAAAATGCGTTGATCTGTAGATGGTTCTGATGAATATTATTAATTAATATTTTTTTAATTAATTTGAATTTTTTTTTTCTAAAGCTTTTGGAACATTTTTCCAATAGTTGTTGTAATTTGCTAAATTACTTTTTTTTAAATGCAATGATTTATATTGTTTAGAATAGAATCAGCTTCAGTCAGAAGAACCCAAGTTGAAGAAGGTGGCAGAAGTTTGTTTGTCCATCCCCATATCTACAAATTTCTTTCTTAGGGAGAGGTAAAGTTAGAGAGTGGAAATGTAGATGGTTAATTATTATTTACACTAAAAAATAAAAAAATAAGGCTTTTTTTTTTTTTTTTTTTTTAAATAGAGAATTTTAAAAGAGCAGAAATTTTGTATGCTGTAAAGGCAAAAAATAATAATAATAATAATAATAATAAAATAAACTAAGAGTTTGATTTTTTATTTTTTTAAATATTAAATCTAGGGAGCAAAAGAGAAATTTAATGAAATAGGTATATGCTCTAAATCTTTACCTCACAGGCTGGATGACTAGCATTGAACTGTTTGGTGAGGAGCTCTATCCACTGGGCTATCGTCGGCTGAAATAAAACAATCTTCATAAACATACATTCACAATAATGAAAAAAATTAACGAATGTTTAAGAGAACAAATAATCCCAGCATTCATTACCTTCTCTTTCGCATGGATAAGGGTTTCCAGGACAAAAGATATTCCCAACTTGGCAGACAACAGGGTTATGTCGGTGTGCCCAGCAAGAGTCTGGGGAATGTGACTGCAAACTTGCCACATGAAACTACAAGAACAACACAGTGTCAATTGGGCCAACCCCCCCAAAGCTCTATTTTAAATAAAAGTGTTTAAAAAACAGGAAACTTACTCAAAATAGGTGTGTTCGAAAAGACTTTTATCTTGAAGAAACTGCATGTTGTCTTGCCATATCCACTGAGAAAAAAAAAAAAAAAAGGAGAGTTTAAGCAATATTTTTGTGCTCATGGTAAAACAATACACAATGTCATAAATTAAGAGAAGCACATTTACCTTATTAAAAGTATTATAAACTGAGGTTACTTGGACACTAGGGGTGTTATTATAATTAACAATTGAAAAATCAGTGAAATTACATCATGTTGGAACAATCATATAATTGTTTCTAGCTTTATCAATGTAAAAATACGTTTCAAGCTAAGCATAACGTCATTTTCACAAGTGCAAACTTTTCACATGTACATTTATTCTTAACCACCATGAACTCAAATTAAAATATATTTTCTATTTAATTGTAATGAAAATAAGTGGCATCCATAAAGTTATAATGCATAAAGATAAAATAAACTCAATAGACGCTATTCTCGTGACGTCATAGTAAATATGAATTTTTATTCACTTATAAAAAAGAAGCACACGTGCAGAAACATTTTTACCGAAATTTGACCTACAAATAAAAAAATATATATATACGTCTAAAAAAGCCACGTGTCTGAATATTTTTCATTTCTTTTATTTGCAACAATGAAAGTAATCCATCTTTTCCAATCCATTAATAGGATGGGTATGCCCCAGAATCAACACACTGTGTTTTATTATATTTAGATTATTATATTAACCCATAAAATAAAATTTAAATTAGCAAAGAAAATATAAGAAGATACAATAAATCTAATGACAATGTACATATTTGAATTTTTTTTTTAAACTCAGCATTTCTTTTCAAGCTGTTAGATTGATATGCAAGGTCTAAGATAATCTGCAGAGCCCGCTGCCATGCCGCACTGTTTCTACTACTGAGAGTATAAAAGCAAAAATAGCTTATTGAACAGACACTCTTTTATAAGCATTGCAAGTTTATCTTGAAAAATTATGCCTAATTTCATGAGTGCAATTCATAACATTTCCAAAAAATTTCAGTTACAATGCATTTATTTGGTATGGGTACCCAACTAGATTGTGGAAAATTTACTGCTTTTTTTAATGCTCTGTAGAAAGCAAAGGTTAGTTAATTTATTTAATATATATATATAAATAAATTTTACTCTGTTTCTTTTTTAAGATATGGCATGAGGCAAGGGGAAAAAAAGAGCATTATTTAAACTATCTATTTAGGATTTCTAAATTGATTTCGCAACGTATCATCGTAATTTAATTAACACGAAACAACGAATTGATTAAAGCAAATTTTATAAAATATATATTAGTTTTTACTTTTTATGTACATTTTCTACTTTATACTATTTAAAATATTTTATTGTTGCAGCTTCACAGCCAGTTGACCTTTTTGGCGCATCATTCAATCCATTGTTGTCACTCTTATACAATTGTAACCCTAAAGAATATTTGGCGATTTATCAACCTGCAGTGAGCTAACGAAAAAATGCTGTTAAATTAAGTTATTCATTTATAATTAAATTCTAAAACTATTAAAATGTTGTAGTGTCATCAAAAATACACCTTTGTACATAATTTTTATAATTCTACCCAATCAGGAAGTGAGTAAAAAATTCGATTACAATATTGCTATTTACATACATGAACCATTAAATAAAAGAGAGTAATAAAATAACAATTTTTTTTTTAATTATAAAGTCTCAGCACGTCACTTACCTCAACAACATTAACAAAGTAGTTACAACTGTTACAAAAAAATATAGTGTTACATCTTTCATGATAAATGGAGATAGAAAAGCAATCATTTAACTAGAAATACTGTAAACAATGAATCTTAAATGCATACCTGTGGTTACAGGTGAATGTGGATGGATTCATGTACAACAGATTAGAGTCACAGTATATGTTCAAAGTGTGAACCATTTCTTAACATGTTCTGCCACTGTTGACCAACCACTTCAAAGCTTGTCTATTACAACATCGTTTTCCTGAATTTCGAATAGTCATCATCATTAGCCTATTTCTGGTTCGGAATTTGCAAATTCGCAGAGCTTTTGTGAGCCAAATATAAAGTATTGAAATAATTTTCCACAATGAAGCACCAATTATACAGACAATATTTATAATATACTGCAATATCACACCTAATTTCATGAGTGCAATTCATGACTTAACCACATTAAAAAAAAGTGGTAACATTTCCTTAATCTAGTTGGGTGCCCATACCAAACGAATGCATTGTAACTGAAATTTTTTGGAATCTATATATTATAGAATTGCAATATATTAATAGAGAGTGCATATATAGCACTCTAATGACAATGACACAGTGTTATCTTCTAATTGAGGTTAGCAGAATTAAGAATTAATCTTGCCTGTTGGACAGTTTGCACCATTTGTTGTATATGAATTGATCCACATTTGCCTGCAATCACACTTTTGCCAATTAAAAAGTTATTAAGCAAAATCGTGGCTATTGACTTTTGGATTCTATTGTAATATAATAGTAGACTGTATACGAAATGCAGAAATTTCGTAAAGTACACTTATCATATCAACTGCAGTAAACTCTGCCAAAGACAGAATTGATTGGGTCATAAATTTGTCATCATAGACAATATTCACCTCAGACAAAGTTTATACTATGCCTATGAATTCACTTCGACTTTGAAACCTTTCAAAGTTAGACAGATTGGTTAAATATTTTAAAAAAACAGTCGCTCAGTGTGAAAAAACATTGTATAATGATGTTTTCACGGGGTGGTTCTTTTTACATAGCTTAGACCGAATTTACTGAAGTTTCTTAATCATTCTCCCACCCCCCCTCCCCCCCTTCCTGTCACAAGCACCTGAAACAAATTGGGTTGCCAAATTGTGAAGCATTCAATTCTCTGCAGCTTATACCAATATTTAGTTTTAATAGTTAATTTTTGACAAAAAGGTGGGCATTGGAACATAAAAGATCATTTTTTCACCTTTAATATCTTTTGCAAGATTTAAAAAAAAAAAGAAAAGAAAGAAAAAAAAAAAAGAAAATTAGACTTTTTAGTGGTATAAGCTCCATAAAAAAACAATTTTTTCTTAAAAAAAAAAAAAGACATTGGTTAAATATTTTAAAAAAACAGTCGCTCAGTGAGAAAAAACATTGTATAATGATGTTTTCACGGGGTGGTTCTTTTTTACATGGTTTGAGATGCAATAAAATTTAAGCGTAAAGTTGCATGTAAGTATGTTCAACGAGGAAACAGTAATGTAAGGAATTGTAATATCACAAAACCACTTTAGAGCAACAATTTAAACACTTGAAGGACACAAAAAATGAGAAGAAAAAAAAATTGACTTAAAGAAGAACAACTTCCCCTTAAAATGTATTATGAAAGGCATTATTAAATACCCCCCCCCCCCCTCCTAAAGGTGAAAATAAGCACTCGTCAATTAAACTTGAAGAACTGGCGATTTAAAAATATGGAAAGAACCGGCCAAATGCAAGATTTTCCGATTTTCTTTTTCCCCTAAAATTCGCAAGTTTTCCATGCCGGTTCGACGAAATTCATGAATTTTCCGCACCCGATCAACGATATTCATGATTTTTCCACAACATATCCACGATATTCGTGATTTTTCCGCACCTGATCGACGCTATTCATGATTTTTCTGCACCTGATCGACGATATTAATAATTTTTACGTGCCTGTTCGACGAAATTCCTGATTTTTGCTCACACGATCGACGAAATTCATGATTTTTACACACCTGACCAACGATATTAATGATTTTTACACGCTTGATTGACGAAATTCATGATTTTTATGCACCCGAATGACAATATTAATTTTTCCACTCCCGTTGGACGAAATTTATGATTTTTCCACACCCGACCAACGATATTAAAGATTTTTATGTGCCTGATCGACAAAATTCATGATTTTTACGCACCCGATCGACGATATTAATGATTTTTATGTGCCCGATCGACAAAATCCATGATTTTTACACACCCGGTCGACGAAATTCATGAGTTTTATGCTCCCAAATGACGAAATTTGCAATTTTTTCACGAAACTAATTAGTGAAATACACAATTTCTGGAGATGTTGGCCACTTTTGGCCCGCGGACCGTAGGTTGTGCATGTGTAATGTATATGATGCTGTGGTTACTATTTAGTGTATACAAATACCTATTTTATTATTGTCAGATCTTAATTCTAGACAAATAATTTAAAAAGAAAATGTACTTATGTAGTTATCTACATACATAGCTACAACATAAACATGTTGTGTATAACTTTGCTGTTAACTTATTTTGAAATTTAAAATAGATTGGAAATTAGTATCTCAAATTTATTCAAAACTATATAAATTAAAATATTTTTATTTATTACATAAATTACTTGTTTACTGTAAAATCATTATATATTTTTTAAATTATTAAATGTTCAGTGGTATAAATGTACTTATTGGCTACTAAAGAAATTATTCTCAGTAGCCAGTAACTGGCTACTAAAAAAAAAAAAATCAACCAAGAAAAATTCCTTATTTTCACCATTACCCCCCCCCCCCTCTCTCCCCCTTCTACAAAAAAAAAAAAAAAAAAAAAAAAAAAAGACTTTCAGAAAATGAACTAAAGCAACGATCCTATAAATTAGATGAAATAAGATGAAACATGTTTTTTAAAAAACTAACCTCAGCCAGTTCAGGAGACAATTCAATTTGAGGGATTTTATCTTCAGAGCTTTCGGCATTGCTAGATTTACTGACGCCGGCATTTTTATCTTTCGGACTCATTCTTTCATAGAATAACATGTAAGCACTATTGGTCTGAAATGAAAACAATAAAATTAATCACTACTAAAAAACATTCCTATCCAAATACATACAAAACAAGGAATACTCAATTTAGAATACATATACTATGAAGAGAGATTTGAAATCAACATAAGGATGTTAGTTTTGTGCTTTTATCATTGATTTGGTTATTTAGAATAAATAATTCCGAAAAATTCTATTTAGAATTTTTTTTTTTAATCACATTACTTTTTCTTTATCTATTTTAAAATTATATAAATTAACACCAGTCACGACTGAAGTAACACAGGACAAACTTTAAAAAAAATATATATATATATACAGTAGACTACCTTTATAACGCAATTCTATATAATGTAATTCTCTATATAACACCCAACTTCTCAAATGTAAACAATGAATTTTGCAGTTCAGAATCACCTGCATTAAACATTGTACAAAATATTGCTACTCGCTAGAGGACAAAATTTGATACACTAGTTCCTCGTTATCTCCTTTTTAATGAAAAAATTGCTATTGTTGCAAAAAAAAAAGTTTTGAAAATGAGTAATCTTAATGAATGACAGGGTCCAGACATTTTTGGACCAAGTTTAGAAAGTAAATTCAACAAATGTCTCAAATGATCTATATTATGCAAAATTTTAGAATCTGCACAACTCCTGGTCAAAGGGAGTGGAATATAGAGATACTCTACTACAGGGGTTCCCAAACTATGGTACGCGTACCAGCATTGGTACGTGAAACTCTGGCTACTGGTACGTGAAATTATATACAGCATATTGTGAAATCAAAAAAGCCTTGAATGTATTACCCTGGAAAAATAAAAAATATTTCGAACGCGATTTAGCAAAAAAGGCTGCAGAAATATTATGCTTTAGACCATGTCCCATTTTCGCAGTTTTTATCTATATCAACTTTATGTTTGTTACTTGGTGGTACATGGAACTATGAACTTCGATTTAGTGATACGTCAGTCTAAAAGTTTGGGAACCCCAGCTATACTGTATATTGAAAAGTTCAGACATATTTGGCCATGTTTACAAGGTAAGTTTAACGATGTGCGAAATGTGTTCTATATAATACACAACCTAGGTTTTTAGGTTTTCATTATAAAAATCTTCTACTGTATATAGTAAAGCAATGATCCACTGCTTGGCTGATGTTGATTGTATGTAGCCAAGGCATAGAAAAGGAGTGCCAGTTTACACATGCTTTTATTTGTTTTCAGTCTCTCTTCATTTTGAATAAACTATAGTCGCATGATACTAACACATGATATTAAAGCGTAAAAAATACCCCTTTTTAACACTTTCCAACCTAGTTGAAAAGTGTTTATGTGCCAATTCCAAAACTTTATTCTATCTCATACATGGGTACTTCTCTATTATCCCATCAACCACTTTTCATAACAAAAAACTATCACCAAACTGTAACGCCAAATAAACGGGAGAACGTTGCCATTGGAATATCAAAATAAATAAATAAAATGTAAGAATTTAAGGACACAATTGTTATTTTAATTAATTAAATAATTCATAAATCAAAACATAACGAAAAATACACGCAAATGTCGAATTAAAAACCACTTGATGACATAACAAACACGTATAATGCTTCTGACATCAAGTAAATGAGACTGCATTTTTGGCGTTTAATCTTACAGTTTGGCGATTGTTTTTTGTTATGACAAGTGGTCGACGGGATAATAGAGAAGTACCCATGCATGTTTACTGCTTCAAAATTCCCTATCACAGCGGCAAAATAAAACAACAATTGGTGCCCATCATAAGGATTCTAAAGGTATATGTTTGTTGAATTGTGTGCATTTAAAAAGGAGATAGAAGCAACACATTTTTCAAACAAAACATTGATTTTCAGCACCCACCCTCTTAGATGTTTGCAACCAAAATGTGCAACACAAAGAGCATATAAGTGACACCAGTTGGGCAGTATACACCCAAGCCTAATAAGGATCTATTTATGTGAAAGTGTCAAAGAATAAGAAGCTTGATGAAATTCCGTACATTAGTTTTTGAGATAGAGTTACTGAGAAAATAGTGAAAAATGTGGCATAAACAGTGCCACCTGTTGGGCAATTTATACAAAGACCTATGTCAAAGTCTAACTAAATCTGAAGTTTGATGAAAATCTGTGAATTAGTTCTTGAGATAGATCATCAAAAAGTCATGAAAACTGCAGCATAGAATATGAAATCAAGAAAAATGCAGCATAGCCTCGCCACCTGTTGGGCAATTTACACCAAAAAGTAATCAACAGCAAGTTATATCAAGATATAAAGAAATTAAAGTTTTATGAAATTCCGTGCATTAGTTTTTAAGATAGAGCACCTACGAAATTTTTGTCACATACACACAGACAGACATTTTCTAAAAACAGTCAAATCGTGTTCAAGATTTTCTGAAACGCATAAATCTGTCAAAAACTGGAATTTGAAAATTTTCATGACTACAATAGTTTCTTCTTGTAAAGATAAAATAAATAAATAAAATAAAAGAGGGCAAATGATAAAATAGACAAATTAAAAATTTTGCACAATTTCTATGTATAGATGACTCTCTTTAAGCAAAATTTAAGTATAGCATTCTTTACTAAATGCTGTTATTAATAGATTGGAACCAGTCAGATTTTTATATGACAATTTGTGGCAGAATTAGTATTTTTTCCCCCCCAAGACTGCACAAAGAAAAATTAAAAAGAATTAAAAAAATTATTAACAGTCACAATTTACCTTTTCAAAAGAAAAATCCATAAACTTGTCTGTAACAGAATCATATGTTTTACTCTAAAAAAAAAGGGAAAAGAATAGTGAAATTTTGTGTTAAACTACATATTAGCATATTTATGTTAAAAAGAAATATGTATTATTTAAGGATAAAAATGAAGTACACACTGTCATTTCTCCACCGAAACATTCAGCTGCAATATGGGATGGGTCAAAAGGTTTCACCTCAGAATCGTTAAACAGAAACCTATATAAAAAAAAGAAAAGATCATGTGAAAAGATCATCTGACTTAATATAAAAAGTCTTTTCATGATTACAAAACATTAGCATGAAATAACCATTAAGATATTAATGTAAAATTTTTGCAATTGCACAATGCTGTTCTTAAAATTCTTTTTTTTTTTTTTTTTTTAAAATCAACAAATAGATGGCAACTAGTCCATAAACAAATAGCAAAAAGTTTCAACAAATGGCTTCGATGAGAGAAAATTTGCAATGGGTTTTGGTGGTTCTGAATAAAATGAAAATAATCCAAGAAATGCAAAAATTGTAATCTATGAAATTATATCATGTTTCAAGAAAATAGTTATGGGAGAGCAATTAATTTCTCTAAATCAAGATATTTTTTTTTTTTTTTTTTTTAGTTTACCAATAGTTCTGAAGCAAGAGTACTTTATAAGCTAAAGTTTTTATTTTGTGTTTATCAGCTAAAATAATCAATAGGGAAAAAAAAGGAGGGGGGGGGGGGTCTTGATTATATTTTATACATCCTAATATATAAAATTTTACAAAGAATATTTACAAATTAAAACTGTTTAAAAGGAACTTTTCATTGTTTCTTTATGTGAACCCAGATGCAGTTTTTTTTTTTTTAATTATAAAATTCGAAATTATTTTTTCTTAAAAAGCACATTAACATGCCCAAGACAAGTTGACTACTAAAAAAAAATTAAATATTTCAATTCGCTTCTCTGCTATGCTAGAATCACATGATCAGAGCATCAGACAGTTGCAAAACAAGAGGCCCACGAAGGGTATTAAAAAAGGGTTAGATAAATATTCCATAAGCTGGCATACTGAAATTTACTAGCATAGTTTGTCTTATTATAAACTCTATTACTATATTTGCAACTTACAAATCTAAATATAAATTTTTTTATGCAATAAGTTTTTGTAATCAGGGAAAGACCCTGCTCACCCTATATTTACAGAATGTTCAAAAGCTACAGTTCAAGAATTCAATGTTAATTTGTTCAAAATGTGAGATTTAAACTTGTATGATAACTCGTGAACCCTATAAATAATCCCGCTTTGGGTGAATCAACAGTTTAGAAAGGTTTCAAAATTTAATCTGGAAACTGTAATTGGTACATGGTATGAAAAATTCGATTCATCATTCTACCGCATGCTGCTGTATCAGTACTAATAATGGATGGCATCCATGAAGCACGTATCAGGCTTGGCACCTGATGCAGGAGCACTGCCTGTATCACCCTTGCTGTGCGCTCTGTTTGGCAATAAGCAAAAATTTCATCAAGCAAAAAATATAAAATGAAGTTTTAATATTTTTATTAAATAAATAAAAATAAAAGTAAGTGTTTAGCCCTAATTGGTGAACCCAGGACCCCGACTAAATATGCCAACACTTTAAAGTGAGAGGTTGAGGGCTCAATTCTTGGTTTATATATTGCTTCACTCAACTGGAAAATTTCTATTCATATGAATTCTTTACCAAACAGTGCGATTGAAGTAAAAATAATGAAGTATAATCCCATATCCATCATTTAATGAAGTTCCTTTACATGAGATTCATTCTGTTGAGTGCGTAAAATTGCAGGACAGATGTTAATGCCTAAAGGTTGTTCGAGTGAATTGTATTGGCCAGAGTTGTCGAGGATAGCTCAGTGGGTAGAGTGTTGGCCTCTTAAGCCAAAGGTTCCAAGATTTGAATGCTGGCATGAACACTTATCTCAGGTGGAAAATTTCTACTCATATCATTTCTTTATCAATCAGTTGGAGAAAAAATAAAGCATAATGGTATTGTGCCTGAAAATGATACATTTTGCTATCCATCAGACAAATGCAGATAAATGTCTTCAATTTGTTTAAAAAATATTTGAAAAATGCATAAAAAAATTATTTATGTACAAGAATAAATCAAATCATAGATAGTTCTGATAAAATTCCTGATTGTCAAGTATGACTATTTCAGAAATTGACGATTCCTATTCAGAAACAGTGGTACTTGAAAATCTAAAGGTTTGACAGCTATGACAAATGTAAAAATGTATGACTATAGAGCCTATTAATTAATAAAGTGAAAGACTATGAATAACACTCGCCATTTATCTTTTCCAGGATGGTCCCTCTCTTTTATGAAACTGTAATAGTGCCCACCTTCAGCATTGCCCGTGTGGACAGTCACACCGATCAACTCGTATTCGTAACACTCATCTTCTGGATCTGTAGCACTGGAATTCTCATTGTCTGCAAACACAATAGTAAAGTTTTGTAAATACACACATCTTAAGTGCATTTTGATACAATGTGTAAAAGAAATTATCACATATTCTAACACAAAAATTAACATTTCAAAAATTTAAAAATTAATCGATGGAATCTGAACTTGAGATACAGGAGGAATAAAATTGCAGAACTATATATGAAATCAAAGAAAGCTGCTTTGCAATCTAATACAGTCAAACCTTGTTAAGACAAAATAATACTGAGGTACCGTCAGATTAGTCTGAAAATTAATGTTAATTCATTTAACATGAAATAGAATTTCAGAAAATTTCGCTTAAGGCAAAAAAAATTTTTTTTTTCTTCCTCCAAAGTCAAAACATGATTCTTTACGCAAAGTTTTCGATATTTCAAACTTACATGTCACGTCCTCTTATTAAAAATGGTATTTTTCGAACGGATGACTGACAAGATTCAAACAGAGTCATAGAATTGTATGCTAAAAGATATGTGGCCGAAAAACAAGGAATTTTTTCACACAGTGTTTTTCCAAGTACGTTTGCATAAGATGAATTTGTGACAACAGATGAAGAAATAATTACTGCATTAACTGAAAAAAAAAAGAAAACTGCCCAGTTAAACTGAGGGCATTGAGCTCACAGGCTATTCACACTAATTGTATATTATACTCTTATTTCAAAGAATTTGAAATATGCCCCTCGAAAAATAAAGAAATTAACAATATATTAAGGGGGGGGGGGGGGCGCCATACCCTCGTTACCCCCCTCATAGTTAACTAATGAACCACTTAAACTAATCAGAGCAGTATCTAATTACAATGACTATATATACAAAATTTGAAGAAAATCGGATAATTCTGCATGAAAAACCCATTTATCTAAATTAAGGGGGGATTAGCCCCCCTTTCCCCCCTTATACTTAACCAATGGACCCCCAAAACTATTCAGAGAAGCGCATTATCACAATGAACCTATATACAAAATTTGAAGAAAATCGGATAATTCTGCATGAAAAACTCATTTATTTAAATTAGGGGGGGTGGGTTATCCCCCCTCCCCCTTATACTTAACCAATGAACCCCCAAAACTATTGACAGAAGCACATTATCAAAATGAACCTATATACAAAATTTGAAGAAAATGGGAAAATTCTGCATGAAAAACCCATTTATCTAAATAAAATATGGGGGGTTAGCTCCCCGTTTTCCCCCTTTATGCTTAACCAATGAACCTCCAAAACTAATCAGGGAAGCGCCTTATCACAAGGAACCTATAAACAAAATTTAAAGTAAAACGGTTAGTTCTATCAAGAGTTATCGCGTTATGTACATACATACATACATACATACATACATACATACGTACATACATACATACATACAGAACCGGCGGGCACATAAGCTCTCAGGCTTTGATAGCCTGTGAGCTAAAAAAAAAATGACAACATCAAAGTGTCACACAATGATTAAGAAATCTACACAGAACATAAAAGTTTAGTGTCATTAAATGAATCTACCACAGCCTTTTAAAATCTGTTTTATAATCATTTTAAAACTGTACAACGTTTCCTTATAAAAATAGGATGATTCTCGAGCTTTAGACAAATTAGATGAGGGCTATACGTTCCTAAAAGTAGTGCTGCACAAAAATAGAAGCAAAAGTCAATAACGGACTTAAAAAAAAAAAAATTATTAGGAACTAAATAAATTTATTATTGACTAAAATGATGATCAGTTTGTTTTATTTATTAATTAAACTTTCAATTTCTTATTAATTTATGATTTTAAGAGCAGGGATATATTTGTAGGTTAATTTATTTAGCTTTTATATCTAACATAGATTGTGTCACTATTTGGACGGTTAACACAAAATTTTAGATAACACTAAAAAAATTCGCAGTCCCTTCAATTTCATGTTAACGAGGTTTGACTGCGTATTGAAATACGAAAAAATCCTGTGTCATGCATAAAAGATTATGAAACACTTTCCATTGTTATGTAACAAAACTTCACTATTTAATAAGGTGAAAGAAGATAGCTAAATAAATAAATAACCATAACACAGTTGAACATTCAATTTCAGCATTTAGTGTCAACAGTCAGTAAGGAATTATTCTTTTGAGCAGACCTGTATGTGATCTAAAGATTTGTATGCACACTACATGGTTTGTTAAAATATAATTCAGCTACAAAATGCATATAACACATTTGAAAATTTACTTTCAGCAATTACCACCCATGAAATAAAACTTAAAAATCAGTTGTTTTTTTTTTTTTTTTGGTATAGCTCTGTATACAAATTTATTTATACTAGATGGTACCCGTCAAAACTTGACGGAAAAAATTACAATAGCAATATTAGTAAAATAAGCTTCTTTATTACATAAGTAGGGGTGCTTATGAAACAATCTTTCAAATATTTTATTTAAAAAAAATTTCCGCCAGTGAATTACGTTATTATTTCCGATGCAAACTCCAAACAAACAATCCGTAAACAGAATGGAAATCAGTTTGACATTACCTCCCTATTCCCCACTGCAAGAAAGAAAATTTCCTGAACCTATGAAGTATCATACAAATAGCATATCCCTACGTTCATCTCATATTTAGTCAATAAAAGAACATATTAAATAAGGCACACATTCCCCCCCCCCCCCCCCCCCCTGTGATAATGCAACCGAATGAGCTCCTATGCGCATGTGCATTGCTTCTCCCCAAACGCACCGTCGAAATTAGACGTTAAAAAAAAGTTTTAAAATGTTTTGATCAAAATTTTTAAAATGTCCTCTTTAATCATTGTTCGTTTTAAATCCATATCTTCTGAAACGCATCTATTGTTTTAAGCTAATCAATTTTTATGTAAAAGATGAAGAATTTTTTTTACAATAATAAATCAATCTACAGAAAAGGGAGATTTTTAATGTTTTCAAGTGTAATTTATTTGTATGGTTTCTTCATTCCTTTACATAATCAGGATGATTATTCCTTTTCCATAATTAAGAGAAATAATGTAAATAAATAAATATCCAAGATTATTTTTTATTCTGTTTTCATTAATATATTGTAAATTTTATTGTTAAAAGTTACTGATAAATGATACTATAGTAAATGGGGCTTTTCTTAATTATTATTATTATTATTATTATTCCTTTTTTGAGATTTAATGGCAACATTCTTCCGTTTGTTTATTGGGCGCTACAGTTTGGCGAATTATTTGAGGTACTTTTCGGTTAGCAGGGCGCCAATGAAGTATATATATATATATATATATATATATACATACATAGATACAAATATATATAATGTATATAGTTTTGTTTTTCTAGTATTGAATTTATGTGGTTTATAGATTTTGGTTGGCTTTTGTGATAATGATTCTGCAAGTAATTTTCCATTGGAGTTTGTTATTATGTGTATATATATATATATACTTCATTGGTGCCGGCTAACCGAAAAGTACCTAATTTGCATATAGTTTTTTTTTTTCTTAATCGGACGACGGGATTTTTTATGGTACCAGAATATTTTTCTGTATTTTATAGTTATATTAAGAAATACATATTTTTATGATTTGCTGAATCACTTAGTTGTTTACTTTTTAATGCATTATATTATTGAAGGTTGTTAGTTCTCTTATTCGTTTAAATATACCCTACTTATATAAAAATAGCGTGTGTTCTCTGTGGTGTTTCGCATAAACGTTGTAAAATTCAGGTTATTAGATTTTATCCAACTTTGCTGTCATAACAGTTGATAAAGCAGAAATTTTCGGAGATTTTTTTGTTACCTGTAAAATGTTTGTTTTTGGGTATAGCCCGAACTAAGAAAAAATTGAGTACTTTTCCATTATACGGATACCATTGTCGCCAAGCATATATTTACATGTATGACATGGTGCCAGTATAACGGAAAAGAACCAAAATTTGCGATCGATCAAATAATTGAATTTCGTTAAACATTAAATTTTCTGGTACTTTTCTATTATCCGACCGACCACTTTTCATAACAAAAAATTATCGCCAAACTGTAAAATTAAACGCCAAAAATACAGTCCGATTTACTTGATGTCAGAAGCATTATATGTGTTTGTTACATCATCAAGTGGTTTTTAATTCGATATTTGCGTCTATTTTTCATTATATTTTACTGATTTATTAGTTATTTCATTAATTAAAATAACAATTGTGTCCTTAAATTCATGTATTTTATTTATTTATTTATTTTGATATTCCAATGGCAACGTTCTCTCGTTTATTTGGCGTTACCGTTTGGCGATAGTTTGTTATGAAAAGTGGTCGATGGGATAATAGAGAAGTACCAATTTTTTTATTTTTAATATGAGAAAGAAACAATAATCATGGATTTAATTAATTTTGCAATATGCGGTGCAACCAAAATAATTTTGATTAAATCAGTACAGATATCGCAGACGCACCTGGGTTATTTTTTGGCACCTAAATGATGATTTTTGCTTTGTATGGCAACCTGGTGTTTTATAATAAATTTGAATACGTGTGTAAATAAATAAAATAAAATAGGTACTTTTATGTTAGCTGGGCGTCAAGGATAACTCTCCAAATCTTGTTTCAATTGGAATCATTTAAATTGCAACATTTTACGTGAGATTTGTTATTCATCTTGATATGTTTACGTTTAGATATTTTATTATGATTATATTCTAGCTAATTAAGTTTTTTTTTTTTTAAGATTTTATACTACAATGTTAAAATATTACCTAGTTGATATTAGTTAATGTCAAAAGATTGGCGAACCACAGGGTTCAGGGAAAAAACTCTATGCCCTCAAAAGTGGGAGTTGTCAACTTTATGACGTCATAAGCAGAAGTAAATGTTTAATTGAAAATTACAGCTGATTAATTAAATTTTTGAACAAACGAATGCACGATAACAAATCTGTGTTCTAATATCTTTCATTTAAAAAAAGAATGGTGTAATTTGATGCAGTAGTTTGTTCTAACGGATTGTCGAAAGAAATCGCTTAGCGTTTTAAATATATAGATTCTATAAATATATCCTAGTATATTAAATATAGTTAAGTTGAAAACAATTTTAAGTAATAAATGCCCATAGACAATAATCATATATATTATTTCTCCTGTCAACATCCCTTTTTCTAAGAAAATACGAAACCCAGAACGACGAAGGAGACAGCATATGAAAAAATTTTGAACAGGCTTCTGACATAGCACACTTAACATTTCTTTAAAACATGTTTTTTGATTAAAAATTTCTGTTATAATTAAAAATTAAATCGACATTGTTTTCATAAATGAAATGAAAGGTTTTTCTGAAATCAGTGTTGCCACAAAAATAAATACTGCATTATTAGAAGACGTCATCCTATAATGCAATTAAAATAAGATTGTTAATTTATTTCTTGCGCGTACTTTTTAAAAAAAAATATCGAGCTTTTAACCGGGGTCTTATTTAAATTTTACGCGTGCGTCACCTATTGTTTAATTATTTTCTTTATTTAATCATGACGGTGTATATGCGTACAGTATCGGAGCGCCAGTAGATTACATAATTTAAAGATTATCTTCCATTTAGATATACAGGATTCACAAAAATTTTAAGTATTTATTTTTTAATATTTCATTAAACTGTTAATGCGCCAGCAAAGTCTGACATCACTTAAATGGCTGCTGGACCACAAAGTTTGAACATCCCATGTTTAAGTTCCCATAGGCTTGCAAAAAAGTGGTGTACCAAATACTGATTTATGTATTTAAGACATTTCTGGACAGTTTTGCAAAATCTGAGGAAATGCTTACATATGAATTCCCTAAACGTCTGATTCAGTGTTTAATTCTTTTTTTTTTTTTTTATAATTCACCTTTTTTTTTTTTTTTTTTTTTTTTTTTTTTTTCAGTATAGGGGTCTTGGCAACCTAGAGAAATGACCTTGGCGAGAGAAGCAAACTTGGCAAAAAAATTTCTGGCAATCTATTCCCATTTTCTTATACTCAAGCAATCATCATATATATATTATTTCTGTTGTCAACATCCTTTTTTCTATGCATACACAAAACATACCACAGTGAATGAAGTATCATTCGAAAAGTTTTTGAACAAGTTTCTGAGAAGGTACACCTACATTTTGTTAAAATGCATTGTTTGATTAAAAAAAAAATCTGTTAAGTAAAAATTTGTGCTAAAACGTACTAGGAAATAATATCAAAGATTGCAGTGCGAAAGCTTCGCACGGGTCCTTCTGGTACTTACAAATTCTTTTGTGAAGGAGTGTAAAAGAGCCATAGAATTTGTAAACACCACATAATGCACTACAGTTTGGTTGAGCTTAAACAGACATACTGCATCTAAAATTGTACTTCTAGCAATTAATTATTGCTCATGTACAGTTGTATGATGAATGAATGATGTAATATGAATTTTTGAGTACCTGAAAATGAACAAATAAGTGCTATGCACGCTATATTCCATAGCTTCTATATATCACCTTAGCAATGCACATCCATTTCATTATTTATGAAATAGTGCAACTTCATTAAAATACACTGCAAACAAATTTTTCCTCTATAGACAAAAATGTGACGGAATTCATCCTGTTCCCGTTAATGAACTATAAATGTTACACACTACATTTTCAACACCAAATATCCTATGGACCTCAATAACACACGAAGCTCAAGTTAATCAAAGTATATTTACTTGAGTTAGAGCACGGACAGATAACCAAACACTTTCAACAATGTTAAAAAGAGTTGAAACCTTGGAACCTTTTCCATTTCTAGAGAGTCAGAATGCATTCTGTGAACAAATAAAATTTCCATTTTGAGCCCAAGACCGTCTCATCTATTAAAAATTACACAAAAACAGTTTTTTCTTTTACTTACCCATCATACGTAGTATAGGGTAAGTCTTGTAATCGTCTTGAAAATTGAAAAATTTTTTTTGGCGGATTTACACGTTTCAGACACTGGAGATTCCGAAAAACATATTTTTAGAAGAAAAAATTTGCCATGCGTCTGTGTGTGTGTCTGTAAAAGCTCTATCTCCCGATAAAATTGAGATAGAGACTTGCAATTGGGTACTTAGTATGTAATAATGGGAAGAAGCCTATTTCATTTCAATAACCTCGATTAAACGGAACTATTTTTTTCGGACTCTCGAAATATTCGTTGTGATAAAAAGTATATAAAAATTTTCGAAATTGGTTATTTTAAGAAATGAATATAAAAGACAATAAAAAAACATAAATTTTGCATAAAGCATGAAGTCGATCGGATAATGAGTTGCCGAGATATTTGGAATCCTATTTTTCCACACTCTTTGATTTTTCATGACCCTGTATTTCATTCAAATTTCACTTCAAAGATATATTTTAATTGGAAATTTGACGCTTAATCAGATGCAATAAACCGCTAGTTAATAGGATTATTATTTTTGGAGTTATAAGGATGTTTCTTTCAAGCCATTCAGTAATCGAGCCTTTAAAGTTTGTGACGTCATCAAGCCTAGATTTTATTTGAATTGCAATGCATTTTATAAGTAGTTTACACATTTTTTATTTTAATATTTTACATTATGCATATCCATGATGGGTAAGTATTACGGTGGCACCCAATGACTATTTTGAAATTGTTGCAGCTTTTGAGATTTATAACAAAATTTCTAAATGTTTCATCATAAAATAGGTTAAAGACTTCTTGAAATCAATTAATAGGAAAAATATTTCCAAATCAAGGTTGAAGACTTCAGAAGTTAAGATGTAGAGCATCAAAAATCAGAGATGGGCAGATAGTGCACATTTTTCACCTCTGATATGGATCAAAAAATTTTTTTCTATTATTATTAGGGTTCCCCCCCCCCCCCCCCGATTGTTCTTATACAATTTAAGATACATATTTACTGTCTTTCTGATTAATTTCTGTTTAAGAATTGACCAATTGTGTTACACAGGATTAACAGAGCAGAAATTTATTTAGGGAATTTCAATGTATTTCAATCTTTTTTTAAATCAATGACTTTTTTCCATTAAGAAGCACCCATAACACTAGATTTATTTTTTATGTATTTTACTTTATTATTTAAATATCAACACGCATAAAAACTACGAAGGTGATACGTTTTTTTAAAATCAAATTAATTTTCAAAACATTAAAATTTGTTAAAACACCTATGTTAAAAAGGTCTGTATGATGCATTTAAAGAATTTTCAGGCAAAGAATCAATGATATTACCTGTAAATATAGATCCTAAATTATAATAAAACCATCGAAACATCTTAAAAAAAGAAGAGAAAATGCATTTGGTCCTACAAATAAATGCTTTTCTATCCATCTTTTCTTCTTTATTTTATAATAAAAAAAAATAATAACATATAAAACTGTGATGAAAATTAATTTCATGCCATTTAAAAATGAGATATCATTGAGAATTTTTTCCATTGTAAATATTGTATAGATTTTTATTTAAGAATGATTATTGATGAATTATTTTTTAAAGCAACAACCCATGCAAGTCCCTTTGCAGTCTTTCTGATCATTGAGAAAGTAGAACAAAAGTTTTTACTTGAGTTGTGGGACACAGAAAATGAAGACATTAGAATTGAAAACAACAATCTGTGAAGTAAAAAAAAGCTTTTCATTTTGACCAGATTATACGTTCCTATTGGTCAATTCATTTAAATAACACAGAAAGAACTTTAGAAATAATCCCATCGGATTAATACAAATAAAACTTCAGTGAAAATCTTCATTTAAGTTTTAAAAATAGCATTAAAAGCAACATCTGAGATCTAGAAGCTCCGAATCAAAGCATATACCAAAACTAGCACAGCTTCCTGATATGAGAACAGTTGCACATCATCAAAATGACATAATTAGCCAAGCCGACATCCTCACACATCACATGCTTTCAAGTTGAAGAGAAGGGAAAGAGCAAAAATGCATGATGGAAAACACACACAGTTTGTTACAACACACATACAAAAAAATGCTTTGACTTGAAGAAAAAGGCCATAGAGCATGCTAACAAATTGCAGATTCACGAAAAAAGCAATGCGAGATTCCTCACAAAAGCTTCTTTCACATATAATGCTATTTAGCGTACAAAAAACAATTAGCATGTGCGCATCTTGTTTTTAAAAGTATAAGCAGTCATTTTAGCAAATAAAAAGAAAGCACTTATTTAAAAAGAAAATTAAGTGTTAATCAAAACAAATAACTTACCAATATGTTGCTTGGGAATTAAGTTTTTCTCCATGTAATTAGACATATCCAGTTGCATCGGGAAAGAGAAATGGGTGTTGACTTTTTCTTTGCTATTTGTGACGAAACTGAACGTGTACCGCATCATGTTGAAACACAGAATTTTGGGAAGCTTTTTCAAACAAGCCCTATCAAAGAAAAAGAGCCCAGTTTAAGTAAGCTATACAGAAATTAAATATACATAACAGGGTTGTTAAATAGGTTAAAAGGAGTATTTTTAGATAAACATAAGTAAGTACTGCGAAAGAAAAAAAAAAATTCTATTCATACAATAAACAAAATTTTAAAATAAATAATTGCAGTTATCACTTTACTGTGTTATTTCATAAGTTAAGTTTATGATAGTGTGGCGTAGTTTTACTTTCATAAAGATATACACTCAAAGTATTGTGGAAACAGAAAAACCAAGAGATTCCAAGTTCTTTCAGAATGTGGTATTAACCCCTTAAGCATCATGACATACCTGCGTACACCATGAACTCGTCTACTTGAAATACAAGGACGTATGTGCATACATCCTCCTTTTAATTCTAAACTGCAATGTTCTAAGCATCTGATTTTTTGCATCACAAATTGCTACTGTGATTGATTTTGTACAAGCTTTATAGCAGTGACTGTTTTCGCACCCAACAGATGGCGTTACATGTCCAAAATACATCATTAGTTCTGTTGTATTGTTTCTTTCTTCATCGTGCATTTGTTTATGCATTGATTAGTAATTTCAGTTTATATAATATAAATAAGCCATTATTTCATCTCCTTACATTACATGTAATTAAATCTAATGGCATAAACTGCTTTTGAGGCAATCTAATATATCTGATATTAGGGATACTATCACTAAATTGAATAGGGTGCGTAAGGGATTAAGGACAAAAAAGAAGCAAACAAAATTCAACACAGTATCAAAAGACACAAGAGCAACATTTACTTCTGATATCTCCTGAGTGAACATTTCCTGTAAATCCCAACAAAAAGAGTAACTTTCAGCATAAAATGTTAACATTTTTAGATTGGCTAGTTTTAATCTAACTGACAACATTTAGGGCATCTTTACCCATGAAGTATATGAGAATGGAAAGCAAGGGGAAAAAACTAAAAGTGGACACTGAAACAGCAAGAATTCTCTGCCACCAAGAAAATTTCAAAAACTAATTAATTGAATAGAAACAAAATTATTTGAACTTGTCTGAAATCAAGAAAATACTATTAAAAAATAGCATCCTGTAAAAGTGTTAAACGATGTATTTTTCTTCACTGTGCTTGAAATTTTGAGACAATTTAGTTACAGATTTTTTCAATTATTTTTTTTTAAATCAAAGTTATGATAATGTAACCATTTATTCATTTTGGTACGATTTATTCGAATTATTTTAAAGTAAATAATATGATTTTGTTTAATTTTGTACTGTTACTTAATAAATGACATTTTCTGGTTGTGCCAAAACTTTTGAGACAGACTGTATTAAACACTAAATATTCTTGAGGATCAAACGGTATTCAATTACTTTAATTTCCTGCAAACTTCCCAGACTTTAGTTAAATTGAAAATCAACAAGTAATCACTAAAAAACTCTTTTTAAACAGGATCCAACCAATATTATAGAACAGAAATGCAACGTTATGTATTTATGAGAAAATATGTCCCACAACCTTTATAAGTCTTTTTCATTTGTATTACAACAAGATAACAGAAGTTTTTTTTTTTTTTTTTTTCCCCGAAATGGAATAAATAAAAACAATGTATATTTTGTAAATTAAAGTTTCTTTTAAATTAGAGTAAGCTTTATTCTAATAAAGGTTTTCACAATGAACTGGATTTTACTTATATGTTTGTCACTTTTTTTTTCCCTTTGCTCCTTACAAAAACAGCCAGTATTAAAAAAATCATTTTTATTTTTATTTTGCATCCTACAGTACAAAGAAATAAATATACATGAATTGCAAATGACAATAAAATAGAACCCTCATCTATTTTAAACAGTATGGAGAAGAAAAGAATCTATTATTCAACATCAGTTACTTTAGATATATTACCAAAAAGGAAAACTTTTGAAAAGTAATTTATCCAATTTTTGCAAGTAATAAAAAATCCCCCCCCCCTAATATATATATATATATATAACAAAATTTAAAATTTATCGCGATAAACCAAAGTATTTTTATTCCATCCTAGTCTAACTTACTCTATAATATTTATTTCCTCCGTTTATTAAAATATTTTAACTCTATGTATTCCGAAAAAACCTCATATCTAAATTCAATATTTCAATGGCTGCTAATTAGTTCAATAAATCGCGTCTTTATCTTTAAATTATAAAACTCCCTAATATTCATACTTTAAAAAACCCGCATAATTCCCTTTTAATTTTCTAAATTCCTAAAAAGACTGTATTTATTTTAATCAGTTCCGATATTAAAAATAATTCGCCAGATCATAAAATCTTTTTTTTTTTATATTTAAATGTAAAAGCATTTATTCTAATCCCATTCTGGCTATGTTCCAAATTCGATAAACCATTTCTCTTTTTCTTTTTTTTTCTTTCCCTAAAAGTCAAAATCATTCCATATTCTCGAACCAATTAACTAACGATAATCAATTAGTCTAAAACACTCTGGGTCATAGCTAAATCATCGAACATCATGGAACTTTCGAGAATTTTCTTTCGCGCCAAAAATTAGCGGAAACCATTTTATTGCCATATTCTGGAGCCAGCGCAAAGAATCCCAGCTCACGATTGGCACACGTGACCATGTATTCCTACTCTTACTGAAAGAATATATCGTCGCCTTTTCCGTTTCGGAGAGGATTCTATTCTATTCGGAGATCCGAAGATGTGATGCACTGATGAAAGCTCGAATAGAGAGACGCTAGATCGAAGTTTGATTTGTTAGGTTAATGATGGAATCTCTGCCTGGTATTGGTGTAAAGTCCAGTATGTTTTTTCTTATATGCCTGCGGAGTGTTTATTTTAAATAAATGGCCATCGTGCTCTGCAGTAGTGGGAGCCGTGATTGAAACGAAAAGAGGACTCGAGTGAAAGCAGATTCTTCCCTGATGTCAATTTAAGTTTGAGAATAAAAACTTCTGTGTTCTTGAATGAGATGCTTAATTATGATTACGTACACACGCCATCTAATATGGAGTGCTGGAAATTCCTCTTCGGTTGATTATGTGAAAAGAGCCCATCTTATTTTCATAAAAATGTTTATTAAAAAATGTTACTACTCAAGCAACTCGGCCTTAAAAATCACCACATATATATATACATAATTCAAAATTCCATACTTTATTAAAATTCCATAAAAATTTTCCCTTTTAAATTCATCCTACAACCCTAGTTTATTAAATATTTCCAATCTTAAACAACATTCCTTTTATTTCATTTATCTAAATCTCTTTTTATTTAAAACGCTTAGCTTAATATTTTATTTACCTTCAAACTGTTCTAAAATCACTTACCGTAATTGTTTTCCTTCAAAACCCTTTTTTATTTTAATCCAACATTTTATTCCTCAAGTCAAATTAATTCTATTTAAAATTCTCATCTCTACCATTTTCTTTTTCCTAATTTTTTTTTAAATTCCAAAGCTCAAATTTACGCCATTTCTATCCAGTGCCTTTTCACTTTAAAATTCTGTTGCCTTCAGTAAAGAGATCGGATATCATGTTCATTTAAAATACATGCATTTAAAATTCATGTCTTTCACTCATTTCATTGGGAAAAAAGGATGTATACCATAAAGCAAAAGGTTTTATTTCAACATCAAAACATTGTTTTTAATTTACACATAAAAAATGAAAGTAATTTTTGGAAAGTTAAAATAAATAAATAAATAAACATTTAAAATTTTGTTAAATTTAAATTATTCAACTGAAAATTCATAGTACTCATCAAATCAGTAAAAAATAGGTTTAATACATTTGGTACATGCAAAAATATCAATGTTCTCAAAGGCTCCAGAGTACTTGAATAAGCGCTTTTCATACTTCAATGTCTATACTACAGTAAAACCTCCCTAAAGCGACCACGCTCTGTTCCATTAAAAATGGGTCATTTCAAGAGGAGGTCTCTTAATTGAGGTCTCGTTTAAATATAATTTTTGATTATTGAAAATAAGGTAAGAAGTAGTGTTATGAAAATTTATTTTTCAAATTAGGAAATAAATAAACTAAATAGCACAAGAACACATCTACACATTCTCCATGAATCTATTTAAAAGCAAATTTTGCTACAGTTGCAAAATTTTTGTAGCCAACAAATACTTGAGCAAAAATCTTGGAATCGAAAGGCTTTGACTGATTGAATGCCTTTTTCTTTCATTAAAGTTCCACTAAGTGGGATATTTTTGGCTCCTACTGCTTAAAATAATTCCATCAAAGTTCCATTTATATCACTGAAATTTTCCTTACGTTTTCGTTTCATTCCACACGATACACTGTCTTGTTATTCTTTTAAAAAGGCCTCTTTATTCTTCAAACTTTTGTTTATCCACGTTTTTCAACAGTTAAACATTTGGGCCAAATTTTCTTACTGACTTTCCACTTTTATGTTAATTTATAAATATACACTCCTCTAGGTTTAAAATCCCTCTTTTAACTGTCTTTGTTAAAACGTTACTGATACAAATCTCCACTTGCACTGGGAGAACAGCGGAAGCAAAAGATGACACTCTCAAATGTGTTTTGTAACATGGCGCCTTAATCACAATAACAAAGGAGGAGGTAGGATCTGTTAAGAAAATTAAGGCTACATGGCCAGAAATAAAGTCCCTTATTTCGAAATCAAATGTCTCATCATTCTACACATATCTTTAATGAAACATAATTCTTGTTTATTTTTAAAGTTTAAAAGTATCTTAAATTACAATATATCTTAAGTATATTAAATTATATTTATATTTGTTTTATTTTAATTTATTAAATTAAACAATATTTTTTATTCAAAAACTTTCATAAATATATTTTTACTTCAATAATTAAATCCTATTTCATGTTTAAAGTTGTTAAATTAAATAGCATTTTTATTCAAAAACTTCCATAAAAATACATATTTATATTAATAGTTACACTTACTTGTCCTGGTGAATCCGGTTGTGTTTTTCTTGTCATAAATGGAAATATACAGGGTGTCTCAAAAGGTTGTTTACAAACTTAACCTGCTGGTCTGTCATATCATGATGAACAAGATTTACATAGGAACTTGTGTTCGAAAATGCAAACTGCGACCGCTAGAGGTATTAATATGACTTTTATTAAAGAACATGGTTTAATTTAGAGAAGATGTTCAAAATTCCTTCCATTAGCCACAATGCATGCTTCACAACATCGACGCATGGATTCACGGACCTGTTCAAAATGGGCAGGTGTGTCATAGACATGTGCCGCTGCTTCCACGATCCAGGCGACGAGATCCATATCCGATATTACGGGCCTCTCGTACAGCATGGACTTCATGTGTCCCCACAGATAGAAATCCAGGGGAGTCAGGTTGGAGGATCGCTGTGGTCATGCGACTGGTCTGCCTCTGCCAATCCAGCGATTAGGATATGTCCTATCGAGGTATTCTCGCACAATGTGCATTTCCATCTGCGGCGCCATATACGTAATGCATATCAGCCAATTCTGTGTTACTAAACCGATTCATCCTTCTCCTGCAACGTCTTTGCCTAAAATGATTACACTTTCCACTCTCCCGTAAGCCTGCGCTCATCGCCCTCTAGCGGTCGCAGTTTGCATTTTCGAACACAAGTTCCTATATAAATCTTGTTTATCATGATATGACAGACCAGCATGTTAAGTTTGTAAACGACCTTTTGAGACACACCTGTATATTTAGTTCTTACTTTAAAGCAATACATCGTTTTCCGTTTGTCTAGTTACCATATGTGTCTTCGTAACTCGCGGTACTCTTTTCCCATTAGATCATACGATATGTTCAATCGATTTCAGTTTCAATCAGCATACTTGGTTTGGATGCCAAAAGATGGTGTTGTTGTGTGACGTAGTCATGGAGTGTGTCAGGATCTAACGTTGGAACAATAGATTTGCATAAAACAAAGTTTTTGTTGTTCTAGAAGTTGGTGGAAGATCGTTGTGAGCATGCATAATAATTAAGTCTGGGAGAATGACACAGTATATATAGTTACATGTACCGGTGGTCAGAAATCTCGCTGTCTCTCTCTCGTCTCGATATTTTTGTCTAGTCCTGGAATGAAGTATTCAGCGGTTTCTTGTTTAAGGAGTGATATAATTGTCATTAAATGTATTTTGGTGTTAAGTTTATTACGGAAGAGGTTTAGAATGTTTTTGAAAGTTTTTAACTAGTTTCACAATTGTGCAGAGTTCAGGCAGTTGAGTATTTCATTTATCAAATATAATCGTAAGTGAACTTGTGCTTTTTGCTTCTGAAATGAAAATGTGGAGTTTGTTTTTCATCTGACAGCTGCAGTGTTTTCGAACTTTGAGTTGTCTTCGTCTAATAGTTTTATGGAAGGAACTTGGAAAACTGTTTTGAATATTTTTGTCGTGTCACTGAGTCAGTAAAGTTATTCATAAATTGAATAGGAACATCTCTGATCAGTGTGCAAATAGTTTTTCATTTTTACAGGTTCCAGATATGCCAAATTGAATAAAACCTCGATTAACGAGAGTCTGATAAATGTTTTTCAGTATCACGTCATGGTGTCAAATTATGAGTTAAGTTATTTTTATTTATGTTTAATTGTAAATGTAATGTTGATTTTGAATATGGCTTATTTTAAGTTTAATTGATTTATATGTTGGTTATAAATGTTAAAATAAATATCTTTGTTGTTTTAAATATGTTATCTTTATTTTCAAGCCACTACACATTTTTTTTTTTCAGCTTAGTTGAATTTCATCTTTATTTTTTCTTTGGGGTTATAAAATCAGCTTAAACGTTTCCACTAAAAGCATGATAACTTTGTTTATTTATTTAAACCCCATTACTATTATATTTATAATAGTTAATAGGAACTTCCCTACAGCAAGAAGGTCATCTCTGGGGTTCATCAAACAAGCTGTTCTAGAAAATGAGGATGATCCACATTCCATTTCATCTGAGGAAAGATGTGCACATCTTTCAAGCTAAAAGTCAAATGACCAGGAAATAACTGAATTTCTTTGTTTCTTCAAACAAATTGGTCACTCATGGAGGGAGTTACACTGAGAATGGTCTCTGAATGCAGCTAAAATTCACATTGAGCATATGGGACTAAATTTTGTTCCATGAAAAAATGGACGTTGAGGGAGGTGGTTGCACAGGGAGGTTTCAGTGTAATTATTTCTAAATGCCAAGTTACAAGTTTTAAAATAAATTGCATGAAAGTTAAAATAGAAGTTACTTAATAATAATAAAAAAAAAGACAATAAATGTTTACAAAAAGTTAAAGAATATCTGAAATCAAGGTAAAGGCCAGTCAAATTAAAACATCATATAAGATATTTGGAAAGCTACTGCTTTCAGTGAAAGAACACAAAAATTTCCCAAAACTGCATACTTGAGTTACCAGATACAGTATGACAAATTACAGAACAGGGAAGTAAAGTAGAACTGCTTCTATATCATATGAAATATTTGAATATTTTTTTATCCTATTCAATTTACACGAGTTAAATATTCTCCAAAATGCTCAGAAGAAGGTGTTAAATATAGCGAGTGAATAAATTAGAATAATTAACAAATTTTGCATGCCAGTGTTCAGAAAGCATAACTTAACAAAATATAACAAACTAGTACATAATTCCCGTCAATAATAATGGAATGTTGATCTGTGTTTCATTTTCATAAGACTTCATACAAACAAACAGCATGAAGATTTTATTATTTAAAGGTTTGTATTGTAGAAAAGTACATTTTAAAAATGATATGGTGAAATGATGAAGATTTTTTTCTTTTTTACTCCATATTCAATTTCTAAAATAGTTCAACAGTTGGACAAACATTCAAATTAAATGTCCATGTGTGAAAGTTTTTGTAAAAAAGTGTTATCAATCAGTTTCTAAAGAGCTTGAATTACCACATAGCTCATCGTTTGGTTACATTAGCAAAATTAAAAGCAAATTCTGAAATGGTAGAAGAAATTATCATTTAGTGGTCATATGTTAGCATATGTTTTTCATTAAGCCTAACATGGTTTTTAACTAAGGTCAATTCACCTCGGAATGGTTACGTACACTTGGATGTCATATATGTAGATAAATGATGGTTTCAGTTATTGCAGTTGTACTTTACCATGAATCATACTTTAATCTGTTTAGAAAATATGTTTTTTATTTTAATTATTTTAAGCGGTGTCAAATGACATCTTTTAAAGATTTTTATTTATGATTATTTTATTTGTAATTTTTAAGCCAAGGCAATTGGAAGTTAAGCATTCAGTGTATTAAAAAAATTTATGGTTATTTTAATTTAAAAATTACAAATAAAATGAGTGGGAAACTACCAACAAGTAAACTTTAAAAATGCACAAAATTCTAAAGTGGCAAATTTAAAAATCTAGAGAAAAATTTACATCTACCTACCTCTTTTCTGCACGAACCTTCTTGCCACACTGGGAACAGGTGTACATATTATCACCTTCTAAAGTGTCTTTAACAGTTATTTCATCAATGGAATCCTGTAAAACCACATATTCATAAGGACAAGTTCTTATGAAAATACAGGCAATATTTAACATACAATTCTTACTATTATTTCAAAAAAGAAAAAAAAGAAAAACAAATCAGCATTTTTTAGAAATTTTGGAAAAGTATTTTTTATTACTACACCATGAAAACATTTTCAATTCAATGCAGTTTACTATAAATTACTGCTCCCTAAATGCCAAGCTGTGTAAAAAGGAATATGTTTCACAGTGAATATAGTGGAGTCGAAGACAGAAGTGTTGAAATTCACAAATTAGTCTGTAACTTAATTCCAGACCATCTTTGACAGAATACCAATGATAAATTTTTGGCAGCAGTACCCAACTTTATCTGAAAAGGCAATATATATATATATATATATATATATTTTTTTTTACTATTTATATGTGTGCTTTTGAACACTGGTATTCCTAAAAAAAATATATAAACCAACAGGGAGTCTTGATATACATAGTTATCCTCATAAACTGCTCCCTTGGCAATAGCTTTGGCAAATTTAAATTATCTGGATAGAGGGGGCATTTTGGTCAACTGGGCCACCTGATTAACACTACATTAGAACTAATAAGAGGCTATTATTCAAAATGAAAGGTCATACTAGATGAATCGGCAACTTTTGAATTGTGAAAAGTTATAAGAATTCAATGAAAAAAGGTCCAAACACTTCTAGATCAGTCGCATTTTTGGACAGTTTTGCAAATTTTTTTTATATTTACATGAGAATTCCAAGTTGAAAAAATTCCCTGTAATTTCAATATTCTTCAGGTTTTTCAAGTCTGTGACTACCCTAAATCTACATATAATGAATGATTATATATATATATCGATAAATCCTTCTTTATCACCATCAATACGTTATTTCTTCATATGACCTTTTTTTAAAAAAAAATAAGATTTGAGACTGACAGGATACCAAATGTTGACAGCTTGTTTCATAGTTTCGCAGATTAACTAGTGTGGCCATGATGAGCATTTTATTATAGCAAGTCATCCTTGGCAAGCTTGGGCCATAAATTGCCAGTTGTGGTAACCTGTCACTTTACATTAACAAAACATACAATTTGTGTCACAAGGTAATAGATTGAAAAAAGAAAATCATGCTTGAAAATTACTTAAAGTAAATATCATCAGAAATCAGTAATCAAATTACAATTTTCAAACATACTATTATCTGAAAGTACAATTTTTGCTCTGTTTGAATACATAGATGGGGTTTCTCATCATGTATTACAGTCAATTTTCAATTATACATTTCTTTAGATTAAACCTTGAAAATCAAAAACAAATTAAAATTTCCCTTTTAATTAAAATGCACACAATACAATCAAAGATAAAAGTTAAACATAAGAAAATTATAATCGTTAAAACTAAAAATTGATCATTTGGGAAAAAAAGGGGGAGAGGGGAGAGTCAAATAATAATCTCTATCAGTGGAACAGAACAAAAATTCTCAAAGATAATTAAAAATTAAAAGGTAAATAAGAATAAAAGTAAAAATAGTTTTTAAAAAAATACATTGTTTTAAAAGCATTCAATGTTTTTCTTGAAAAAGCATGCTTCATTTCATGATTGTAATTCATGATTTTTCAAAAAAATTTCTTTACAATATGCATTAACTTGTCATGGGCACCAAACCTCATTATGAAAAATCCAATGTATTTTTTATACATGGTAGAAAGCCCGAGGTAAGGAAATTATTAAAATATATATATAATTTTTATTCTGTTTCATTTTTAAGGTATGGCAACAGGAAAAAATATTAAAAAGCATTACTTAAACTATCTTTTAAGGATTTCTAAATTGGATTTTTCAATACATAATCATAATTTAATTAATATGAAACTATCAACTAATTAAAGCTTATTTATATATTTATTTAATATTATCTTTATTTTTTATTTATATTTTCTTTTTAATGTGTAAAATATTTTTCATTATTGTGGTTTCAAAGCCAATTGGCCTATTTTAACGAGCTCAGTTTGGTTTGCTGCATCATTAACTTCACTGTTGTTGTACCTTGTATACAAGGTAAGAAAATATTATGGCAATGGAATAATTGGCAATGGATCCCATCTGGTAAGCTAACAGAAAAGTGTCTTAAAATTAAGTTATTAATTTATAATTAAGTTCTAAAAATACACACCTGTGAATAAAATTTTAAGACTAATTTTAATCAAGAACTGAATGAAAAATCGATTACAAAATTTCATCTTTATATACGAAAAACAAGTTGAGTTAAACAGAAGCCAGTAGTAGTATAAAAATAGGGAAGAATTCATAATTCAACCACATTTTATTTGATTTAAGAAATAGCAGAGAACTCACGAGTAAATTTCTCATATCAGCAACTTGGCATCGTAAAGTGTAGAATTCTTCTAAAGTACGACTGATATGAGGGCAGTCCTAGATTGGAAAAAAGACAAGAAAGTTTCAAATAAACATTTCGCACAAAATGAAATTTTTTTTTTTTTATCATTAAGAATTTAATCAAACTAATCTTAGTTGAATAATCCTAACACAATAAACTTACCAAAGACACTACATTATTGGATACCACACCACAAAACAGGGTCTTTACAAGTTGTTTCTGAAAATAAAAAATAAACATACAAATAAGGAAAATAGGCTCCATCGTAACAAGCACCACACATACACATTACATTGCTAAAAATTAATGTTAGCAGTCACATTTATTTATTTTTAATGAAAGAAAGCAAAATATATCTTTAAAAAAAAAACTTGTAGCAACATAAATAAGAATCAAGTAAAAATTCTTTATTTGTGTGTTCATCTTCCCCTCCAATTAGCAATAACAATCTAAAAGTATGACATATTTTTGTTCACTGATTTCTTAAAAGAAAAAAAAAAAAAAAAAAAAACTTTTTTAACAATTATATGTTCATCAGTTGCGTATCCTTTGGTTATCCTAGACAAGCACCACATACCCAGCAAAAATTATTCAAACTTCAAAACATTTTAGTAAAAATATTTGGTACTTCTCTATTACCCCGTCAACCACTTTTCATAACAAAAAACTATCGCCCAACTGTAACACCCAATAAACAGGAGAGCTTTGCCACTGGAATATCAAAATAAATAAATAAATAAAATATAAGAATTCAAGGACACAATTGTTATTTTAATGACTGAAATAACTCATAAATCAGCAAAACAGAATGAAAAATACAGGCAAATGTCGAATTAAAAACCACTGGATGACATAACAAACACGTATCATGCTTCTGACATCCAGTCAATGGGACTACATTTTTGACGTTTCATCTTACAGTTTGGTGATTGTTTTTTGTTATGAAAAGTGGTCGACAGGATAATAGAGAAGTACCAAATATTCATTTAACAACTTATTAAAAAAAAATAATTATTGCTAAGAGACTCTAATAAACTATGGATGCATGATTACACTTTTATCATTTTAAAACAATCAACTGAATGGTAAATAAATCATATCAGTAGTCATTTTGCTAAATATTGAAAATTACTACTCTTATGATTTATTTACCAATCAGTTGATTGTGTTAAAATAATTAAAATTGTACTGTCTTACCTTTAAAAACACTAGCAGATCATACATTAACAAATTATACTACAGAAACAGTAACATCTAAACTATATTGTACAAATTTAAAAAAAAAAAAAAAACTTTCAGTCTTTTGTTTTAGGTATATGTTAGCTTCTTTTTTTTTTTTTTTTTTCTCTTTAAGAATGGCTAAATATTAATTAAAACTTGTTTTCATTATGTAAATTCTCAAAACCTTAAAAAAAAGAAAAAAAAACGAGTTTTTTTAGATTTTTTAATAGTTAATGAGTCCTAATATTCAACAAAGAACATTAACAATATTTTACATTATAGGTACATATCTTGTGTACTTCTTCACTTAGATATGAAATTTTAAAGCTTTCACTAAACCCTTTCTTTACAAGCATAGGTAATTATTGTTATTAATGATTTATTACTATTTATTACTTTTTAAATGTATCTTAAATTAATGCAGGGATCTTAATCTTATTTTCTTTAGCTAATTTTGAAATTTAGAAGGAAACAGACTAGTAACTGACAGCTCATCTTAGCCCTGAGAAAATTTTATGAGACTATTTTTAAACACTATTACAATAAAAAAAATCCCTGACGGCTCGGCCTACAGGCACAGGTAGATTTCAAAGACGCAGACCGTGGGGCGCCATTTTGTCGGGAATTGCGGAAGAAATGACCTTTTTTACGATGATGCGGCAGTTTGAACCGCCTACTTCGAAACCTAACTTGTTTGCAGGCGGATCCGGCAGGGATTTTTTTGTTTTTAATTTTTTTTTTTTTTTTGGTATAACGGTTGGTCCTATAAAAAACTTCTCAATATAAAAGTTTTAGATAATATTAAGAGGATTTATAATAAATTTAAGCGGATTTGAAATCTTGGGAATTGACGAAGTTATGAATTTTTTTCTTCTAAAACCCCTCTTCCCCCCTCTTAAGGCAATTTTTAATTATATCAAAAATCTGTCATACATAAATTTTCAGCCCTTCTCCTAGAAGTAATAATAACTTCAAACGGATTCGATACGTATCATAATTAAGAAATTATGGGTTTTTTTTCTGTTTTCACAAAAAGCCCCCCCCCTCCCCCCCTGGTTCGATTTTGCCCATTAACGAACTTGACCGAGATTTTATGCCTCTTGATTTTATGTATCAGTTTCGAACAGATGCGGGAGTTGGAACCGCTTACTTCGAAAAATAACTTGTTTGCAGGCGGAGCGAGCCGGCAGGGTTTTTTTTGTTTTTAATTTTTTTTTGCTATAACGGTTGGTCCTATAAAAAACTTGTCAATATAAAAGTTTTAGATAATATTAAGAGGATTTATAATAAATTTAAGCGAATTTGAAATCTTAGGAATTGATGAAGTTATGAATTTTTTTCTTCTAAACCCCCCCCCCTTCCCCCACTTAAGGCAATTTTTAATTATATCAAAAATCTGTCATACATAAATTTTCGGCCCTTCTCCTAGAAGTAATAATAACTTCAAACGGATTCGATACGTATCATAATTAAGAAATTATGGGGTTTTTTCTGTTTTCACAAAAAGCCCCCCCCCCCCCCCCCCCCCTTGGTTCGATTTTGCCCATTAACGAACTTGACCGAGATTTTATGCCCCTTGATTTTATGTATCAGTTTCGAAAAGATGCGGGAGTTGGAACTGCCTACTTCGAAAAGTAACTTGTTTGCAGGCGGAGCCGGCAGGGATTTTTTTTGTTTTTAATTTTTTTTTTGCTATAACGGTTGGTCCTATAAAAAACTTGTCAATATGAAAGTTTTAGATAATAATAAGAGGATTAATAATAAATTTACGCGGATTTGATATCTTGTGAATTGACGAAGCTATGATTTTTTTTCTTCTAAAACCCCCCCTTTTTCCCCCCCTGGGAGCCATTTTTAATTATATCAAAAATCTGTCATACATAAATTTTCGTCCCTTCTCCTAGAAGTATTAATAACTTTAAATGGATTCGATACGTATAATAATTAAGAAATTATGGGGTTTTTTCTGTTTTCACAAAAAGCCCCCCCACCCTCCCCCCTTGGTTCGATTTTGCCCATTAATGAACTTGACCGAGATTTTATGCCCCTTGATTTTATGTATCAATTTGTAAAAGATTAATGCAGAATTTTTCCAGTTATCGTGGTCAGAAAAAAGTGACATAGATAGATAGATAGATAGATAGATAGATAGATAGATAGATAGATAGATAGATATATAAAGTTTTGAACTGGGGGTGGTTTTGGGTTCTGGGAGTCATGATCGGCGTAGATCTGCAAAAATTTTTCAAAATTTCCAACTTAGGTGAGAATGTAATAGGTAGTATTTCTTACGAAATCTACCTAAAAATCCTTACAATGACTCTTTCTATTCCTTAGAAAAGGATTGTTATTATAATAAGAGGTCATAAGGGAAAGTATGAATTACTTTAAACAAAATTGCTTGCAGATCTTGATAACAAATGTTGTTTAATTTTAATTAAAATAATTGTTCTACATAAAAAAGAACAAACAGTAAACATCCTGTGTATAACCAAAATCTACCATAATGGAAAATTTCATGTATTTGCCAAGACAGACATCAGCCTAAAATGAACTTTTTCTTCATTCCCTAGTTAGTAATTCTATTTTAAAAGATTTTATTCTATTTAAAAAATAATAAAAATAAATTTAAATCTATGGAAAATCTTAAAACACATTCAAATAACATTTATTTTCTATGGACAGAAAAAAATAAGAAGTGTTTGTCAAATTTTTATGTAATATCAGAGTAAACAATATTGCAATAAAGAAGGAAAAGCTGCAAAAAAAATGCAAATATGGAAAATCATTAGTCAATCACAACACAACTTTAAAATTTTTACACAAATTATCTTCTTTTACCGAGTAGTGAAATATATCATACAATTGCATCCAGTTGTGAAATATCTATTGCACAAATTCTGAACACAGATGCTTGATTGTTTCCTAAACATAGATGACACTTAATAAAGCTTTTCAACATCTCATACCAATGAATAGAGAAATAATTGGGGAATTTTTCTCTTTTTTGAAAATTAAAATGTGCAAACTTCTGCATTCAAGCAACTTGAACTAAGCACTGGTAGTAAAGCTGGAAAAGATCGCTGTACAGGAATATTTCATTTAGTAGTGATTGTAGTGAAGGATGTAAAAATAGTCTCTGAATAAGTAAATATTTAGTATTTCTTGGATTGGTCATAATGAAAAAGTTGCTATAATGGACATATACTGAAAAATCAACATATATCTTTATATTGAGCCTACTGTATATAGATATATATTTAATGAACAACTTTCAGCATTCCAGAAAATCATTTCATTTTATTTTTAGAAAATCAATAAAGGACATATAAACGTATATAAATTCCCTTTGTATAAAGCAAATCTCAAATGTTATTTCAATTAATACAGCAAAGAAATAAATCAGTAGCCAATTATTTCAACATCCTGTTTCAGAGATAAGATTAGGACAATTTAACAATACAAAATAAATATATGTCCCCAAGCATCTATAAATGGAAAACTAGAGTCACTTTTTCCCCCCCTCATTATTTGCACATCATTTTTCTCGCTATACACACATTCACATAACTCACCAATTCAGGTGTCATCTCTTCTAATTTGCTGATGAGATTTGTAAAGAACTCGGCCATATCTTTCTGTTCTCCAGTGTTTAACAACTGATGATCCATCGTGTACACTTTACAAAACCCACGAGGATTGTAAGCCTTCCTTTCACTTTCCTGGGGTGGGAAAACAAAAAAAGTTTTAAGTACACAGTAAACATTTTTTAACAGATCAAAATGGTTGTCCTATTGGCATTAAGATTTCACAAAAAAGAACATATATCATTAAAAACTTTTCATGGCTTACTAATAAATAGGCAAACATGCGTTGAAGCTCTCTCAGTGTATTTTCGTGTTTACAATTATCATCAATCTAGAAATAGAAACACAAAATTTTAATTTAATTATTTTTAATCAAATTACATGTTACTGAATAAATAATATCACATATAGAAGTATCAGATTACTTAAAATAAGCAAAATAAACAATGTTTCATGTTGTCCCTGCTAATTTTATATAAAAAAAAATTATTTACATTCTTGGAAAATGCTACATACTGTTAAGGAAAAAAATGCAGACAGGTCATGCACTAACAAACACAAATGCACCCCCCCCCCTCCAAAAAAAAACAACAACCTTGAAATGCAATTGGTTCTTGTCATATTGTGCATACTAAGACACAAGAAAAAAAGGCCACAGAAATTAAAAAAATGACCTTCAATTAAATGTTTCATATTTGCTTCCAAAATGTTAATTTATACACACATATTACAATTTTCTCAGGAAAATTTTTATGACAGAGAAGCTTTTGTATTTGACAAAGTTACTCAAAAAATGTTTCTACAGTAGAATTTATTTTTGCTGGCAGGCACATAAAAAGAGTATGATAAAAAGGGCACACTATAACTGTTTAACCTTTTTTATCCTGACGGTACTTATAAGTACCACTTTAATAAAACACCTCTATATTCGTAATATGACCGTTTTTCCTAACGGTATTCACAATGGCACAAAGAGTGTATTTCTGACAGCAGGCAGCAGATGGCAAATTCAAGCACATATCCTCTTTCTTTGCATTGTAGGGATTTTACATTTGCCGCGCTACATTCGAAATCCATTTTGCAATAGAGTTGACATGCATGTTGTTCTTCATTTGAGTCATTTTAGTGGTTTATTAACCGGTTATTTAGTACTATTATTTTCTATTGTTTTCTATACAGGTGAACATTTCCTATATTTTATTTGAAGTTTACTATTTGAAATTTACTATTTTATTTTATATCATAGGGTAAAAAATTTATAGTGGTTACAGTTGCATAATTAACCACTAAAACACTATAAAAATTATTTTTCTCTTTCCTATGTTTATTCTGCACCAAAACTTATCCAATGATGCCAAAATACAATTAAAAAGTAGCTGGAAAATTAATTCAGGATATAAAGGGTTAATACCTGAAATGAATACAGACAAGACAATATAAAGTTAAATTCATTCAAAATTGAAATATTGCTGAATCCTCCCCATAAATTTAAACTTTATCAGAACTATACTTGCAAATGTTACTTTTTATCCTATTAGTCAAAATTTAGAATCATACCATGTTTATATGAATTATTGTCATACATGCTTGTGATAGTAGTGCCTAATCAATAGACTTCATACAGGAGACTAGAAATAAACATTCAAAAATCTTTAAATGAAAAATTTAAGTACGAGGAAGAAAATAATTTGCAAAGATAAATATTTAATTTTCAAAAATTAGATTGAAACTACTTCTTTGTTCACCAGTGCTTCATAAATCAAACTAAAATTAGTAAATCATACCTAGACAATTGCCTATTTCGAACAAATCATCTAATTTTGGCACCCCCCCTCCCAACTCTTAGATGACTGCAAATAAAATCATGAGGATTTTATATAGATGTTTTGTTGAATTCTGTGCACATAAACTGGAGATATAAGCTTCACATAAATCAAACACTTCATCGATTGGCGGCACAGCACCTCCTCTTGGGAGATTTTGCCCAAAAACAAATAAGCACCCGTTCACATAAGGTTAAAACTTCATGTGAAATTTCCTCCAATTCTATGCAGCAGTTTGTGAGTTATAGCACCCACAAAATTTGTATCACATACAGACAGGCAAACATACAGATAGATGTTTTCTAAAAGAGCCAAATTGTGTACAGAACCATCTAAAACAGGGGTTCTCAAACTTTTAGACCGACGTACCACTAAATCGAAATTCATACTTCCGCTTACCACCTGGCAACAAACGTAAAGCTAATATAAAAAAAACCTCTTTAAAACGAAATATCTCTCCGACCTTTTGTATTTCCGTCACAGCAGGTTTTATTGCATTTAAAAATGAATGATTACGTTACTAAATTGACTGCTTTATAATAACATTCAAGTAAAAAGTTGTATCATCATTAAATTTTAATAATACATACAATATCAAAATACAGTATTTTGGTATAGTAAAAAAGACACAATACTTAATGACATATTGGCGCACACTGATTCATATACTATTGTAGTAGGTTAATGAAAAGAATGGGCTTGTTTTATCAAGCACAACTTCCTCATGTCTGGCTCAATATTAGGAAGTTTTAGTCATAAGTCAGATTCGATGTTTAGTTTATTCCTGTATTTTTTTTTTCATATAACAAAGGGGGGGAAAGCACATTCACAGAGATATGTTGTGCTAAACACAAACAGACTTTGTGTATTTTTTATGGTACTCTGATATTCTCGTCAGCGAAAATTCTGTTACATTCATCCTTTTGAATGTGGACTCCAGTAATCCATCACAGGAGAGGAGAGCTGAATAAGTTCACTTCTTTCCTCTCGCGTGAGATACAGTGGCAGGATGTCTCAAATGAGAAACGAATTTCCAGAGCCTGATTAAGGTCATGTGGAGCTCAAGACCCAGTACCTTTTCGGAACCAGTCTCAAACCAAGATAATAGCTATAAATTTTTGGGGGGAGTATTCGGTGGTTATCCTTAGATATTATGATATGGTTACCAAGTTAATCAAAATCTTTTTTGGTTTTGGAAGAAATAATTGGAAAAAACTGCATTTTTAATAAATTTTATGTAAACAATTTTATTTATTTTGGTGGGCCCTAGGCCATGGCCTAGTCGGCCTCTGCATTAATCAGGTCCTGCAAATTTCTTATCTAAAGCTTAGTTAGCGCATTCAACATATTAGGCTCAATACAACCGTATTAATAATCTGCATACCTTTAAATGCGACAGTAATGTTGCTCAGTAGGCAAACACTTGCAAGTTTCATCATACATTTTATACACCACCTCAATACATATGACAATGTTTTACCTTAAATCTGCACTGCATATGACCACAGTATTTGTTTGATTGAAATAATCTTACTCTCTTGACCATTTTAAATAACCTTACTCGCTTAAAAACTGATTTCCATGAAATAAGAGGAAACTATAATATTTTTTGTAAAAGAGAAGAAAATATTTCAATCAACACAATGAATCAATTTATGAATTATGTTTGAAATAAGACTTTTATTTCAACACTTCCTAGAAGCTCTTCTAGTACAAAGAGAACAATGGGTAACAAAACAACATTCCAATTGTAATTTATAAATTACACTTGGAATGTTGTTTTGTTTTAACTCCTCCTACTCACACAAGCTCCTCTTACTTCGAACATTCAGTAAGCCTTCAGAAAATTCAAATTGTAAAGCTGTTTAAAAACAGTTCTTTCGCTAATTAAAAATACTTCATTCATTAATTTTAAAAAATTAGATCTTTAATAAAAAATTCAATTTTTATCTATATAAATCTAATAATTGTATTTTTAATTCTGGAAAACTGATTGTATCATAAGCGTTGAGTGCGAATTTCAGCAAGTCTGCTGTAACAAACATTTCTCATAACAAGAGAATAGAAAAAGCGTTTACAGATCCTAAATCGCGTTTGAATTTTTTTTATTTCCAAGTTAATAAAGACAAGCCGTTTTCGATTCCATAATAATATGCTGATGTTTGTATTTTATTCCATGTACCAGTATCGGACTTCTGCGTACCAGTAGCCAGAGCTTTACGTACCAATACTGGTACGCGTACCATAGTTTGAGAACCCCTGATCTAAAACATATTAATCCATAGAAAACTGGAAGTTGAAATTTTTTATGAATCCAAAACTTTTTTTCTTAAGAAAGAAAAAAATTATAATGAAACATTTATTAGGCAATATTTCAGCAAGTCTGTTAACAACAGTGACATTTTCATGTTTTTAAACTGTTAAAAAATACCTAGTCCCCTTAAATTTTTACAAAAATTTCAACAAAGTAGCAATTTTGTACTTTAAATTAATTATTTTTATTTTCACTTACTACACTATTTAACGCTTATTTTTACAAATACAAATCTATTCAAAAATATATATGTACATATGATACAATTTTTCAAACTTAAAAATGAGTACCCTGGCAGATAGTATGGTGGCTCTAGCTTGGGGCAACATATACAAATGTTGGATGCATGATGCCAAGTAACAAGTGGCTCCAAGATTGGTCAATCCGACATAACCACACTCCGCACGACCATCTTCATGAGGCCAATAGTCCCAGGGATACGGATTGTGGGATTCTGAAAATAAGAAAAAGTATAAAATGAATCATTGGGAAACCTTGCCTATAAAATTAAGAGAAATCAAAGAACGTAAACATCCATATTTTAAATCTGTCATTAATGAAAATGATTGCTTTTAATTTAATAGCATCTTAGTTGTAAATGGCAGCTTTGATCGTAGTGCATCCAAAAAATTCTTGTTTTTTGAGCATTTAAGAAATTGTGACTGTCACAACTCTTGCATGAAGTGGCTCATTTATTAATGAAAGGAAGGAAATATGAAAAACACTATAAGACTTATTAAAAAGCTGATTTTAAAGGCATATTATTAGCCTCTTTTTTTTACTTTTTCTTTTTAAAGAAAGACCGAGAAAAACATATAAAATGGGACTTCCTTTTACATACAATGTAAATTAAAAGATCCCCTGATATCTTTAACAATGAAATCTGAATTCATTCATATAACGATATTAAATATCCCACTCAGCATTTATCGTTATTAAAAGCAGTCAGACAGTATAGTAGAGTAGAGACTAGAGAGTCATTTATCCAGAAAGGTCAGACCAAAATGTATCCTGGATTGCATGTTGATGGTTGGATATCATCAAAACAACACCCATTTGATCAGATTTGTAGAATAGGCAGTCAAACCTCGATTTAACAATTGCAAAGAGCCCCTTGAAAATCTTCGTTAAATCGAGTTTATAATTCAATTGGAGAATGCATTAGATAACATAAAACTGCATAAAAGTTTGTTATTAAAATCTAATTAAAGTATTTGATTATATTTTTTTGCCTGTGGTGCATTAAATACACACTTTTAAAAATAAAAATATAGTGATTAGTTTTTCCTTAAACGTAGCCGGTGGAATGGATTTGTCAGTTGTTTTGAAGGCACTGACAAAACATTACCAAAAATCATCTTGACATTTGGTAATTTTGCCATTCAATCGTATTAAACAATCTTTAGGTATTTTTTTTGCCGCATTTAATCCAAAATTTTTTTAATTGGGGTGACTTCAAGATTTTATCCTGCTGTGTGCCAGAGTCATAATCTAAATTAGACTGACTTTGCTTGTTTTTGTTACAAGATTCTAGAATAATTTATTTTTCTCAAACAGTAGTGTCTTAGTCTACATAATCTATAAATTTATTAAATAAAAACATAATTTACAGAACAAATTAAAAAAAGAAAAAAAAATATTTCCACAATGTTTGGGCCCACAAGAAGGGGCACATATTAAGATATTTCATTCAGTTGGTTTTACATTAGATGTTAAATTTTTGGTAATATATAAGGTTAAACCAATTGAGCTTTAAAAAAAAAAAAAGAAAATCAATCAATATGATATTTAAACCACTTGTAAAAATTAGATACTGTTCGAATGAAACTGAAATAAATCTTAAGACTTTTTTAAAGGTTTGTATTTTGCATGTACCTGGTCATTTTCCATACACACATCATAAACATGTTAAAGTTTAATAAGTAATACAAATGCTTGCAACTTGTGAAGTTCAGAAATTAAAAAAGTCATAGATTTATTTTCAATTTCATTTGAACGGGATCTAAGTTTTACAGGGGTTTAAATATCATACTGATTGACTCTTTTATTTATTTATAAATTATTATTATTAATATTTTAACCTTATTTATTAACAAAAATTTAAGATCTAATGTAAAACCAACTGAATGAAATATCTTAGTATCTGTCCCTTTTCAGGCCTAAACAATGTGAGAAATAATTTGTTCTGCAAATCATGTTTTTGTTTAATATGCCAAGTTTTTAAATAACTACTAAAATGTTATGATTTAAAAATTTAACTCTTAATTTATTCAGTATTTTACATTTAACTTTAATTTATTCTTCAATTTAATTAAATTCATTAAATTAATTAAGCTAAATTTCATTTTTGCATTTTAAATCAAACATTCTTTTTAAATTGTTTACTTTTGGTGAAAATATAAATTAATTTCAGAATCTTTCCATTACATATGTTTTAGGATATTTATTCATTCAATTTAATTTACATTTTATTCACTTTGCAATATTAATTAAACTTCATTTCAAATGATCTAAAAAAGAAATATTTATAACTTACTTTTTCTAACTTTTAAATAATATACAGTCTAAAATAAATTATTCCAAAATATAGTGTATTTCCTTTTTAATAATATTTATTAAAAAATGGTTAATTGCTAATTTTATTCTTTTCAGAAAGTTCAGATTCGCTAATTTTGATTAATGCAAAATCTTTCAGAATCGCGAGACTTTCATATATCATTTCAAAATTTCTAAGTCCAATAATCATTTTTCAAAATTTCTTAATTTAAATATTTTACTTTCAAAAACATATCTGGTGGAAAGAAATTTTAATTTTATTTAGATTGCTAAAATTTCATTTGTTTTCATCCATTAGTTTGGCAGTTATAGATTTTTAATTACTTTCGTTTTTTCTGTTTTGAATTTCGTCGAGATTTGCGATCAGACGCCATTGATGAGCATTTGGATGTTTCGGGTAAACAAGCAGGCATTATTTCTTAGTTCCCGCGCATTTGTATCTGGGTCAGTGACTCACGAGAGGCAAGGTCATTATCAGTCCGATTCAAGGTGACAGATAGAAGCTCATAGAACATTCGCAATGACGTGTCGTCAACAGTTAATATTTGACTTTGACCGCGTGGGTAAGCTTCTTCAAAAAATCCATCAGGTGGTGTCGCGAGCGCGACAGTTAGATTCGGAACCGTTGGGAGATGCTCTTTTCTGATTGGCGGAGATTTTAAAATCTCAGAGAGAGATCGTACTTTGAGTTTTGAAGGAGAATGACTTCGCCAGATTCGTTTGATCGACTAACAACGTTTTTTTTTGAGCTGTCGGGCCTCTGGCCTGGCGGCAGTTGAGCTTGTTCCAGCACTGGATGAAGTTATTCACTTAGTGGGTGGAAATGTGTTGTGATTTTCTCGAGAGATAGACATACTAAGATTTTTAGATGCTACGGAGCAGTGTTACCATCTCTTTTCGACATCTTGAGCTATTTATTAGCTATCTCTAATTTATTGAAGAGTATTTACGATGTATTAAATTGAACCAGCAGAATTAGATGCTAGCCAATCTACTTTGACATCTAGACCCACCTACATTCTTCAGCGTGTTCGGAGAGCCAGTCCGTGAATTTTCGTACATCCCTGAGTGATTTCTCATCAGATAGATGCAAGCGTGATAGAAGAAAAACGTTCATATTCTATATGTTACGATTCCAACAATGAACTCCATTTCTTGAATTTATCCATATATAACAATAGCATTTCACTTCAAGTATAAAAAATTATGTTCATCGACAACTGAGAGCACCGTGTAAAAGAATCTGCCATTTTTCTGAGAGACTTTTTTTTAATCTTCAAGAACATCCTTAATGACGAACATTAAATTTTGAAACAATAAACTTATTTAAACGAATAACAATTTAAATTAATCTAAAGGGACTGAACATCATACATTTTGAATGTATTCTCATGATTTAAAATTATTAAAAATTATCTGGCAAGAATTATTGTGAAAGAAGAAAGAATGTGAATTAATATAATCAATTGAAGTTCTTTGCATATTAATATTTTGTGAGTGCTCTTTCTGCTTCAAATAAATCTATGTGTGTCATCTATTTGGTGAGTTATTTATTTTCTTAATTTACATTTCACCGATTTCAGATGGATCAACTTTTAAGCTTTCAACTTATATTCTAATTATTCCAACATTAAATTTTAACCTTTTTAATTTAACTTTTTCACAACGCAATGTTACTGTCACTTGAGATTACGCCATATAGAGAGATTTTGGGATAGTTAACTTGTACTATTTTCAAAATTGAATTTTCAGGTTTGGATTCAATCGGAGTATTTTTCGAGAGAATCATCACTTCATTAATTTTTCCTGGTATAAGTTCTCCGATCCCTAAATCTCGCTATATTTAATTGGTGCCGTGACCAGGATACGAACCTGGGTTATTGCGGACACAACCTTTCCACCAGATATGTTTTTGAAAGTAAAATATTTAAATTAAGAAATTTTGAAAAATGATTATTGGACTTAGAAATTTTGAAATGATATATGAAAGTCTCGCGATTCTGAAAGATTTTGCATTAATCGAAATTAGCGAATCTGAACTTTCTGAAAAGAATAAAATTAGCAATTAACCATTTTTTAATAAATATTATTAAAAAGGAAATACACTATATTTTGGAATAATTTATTTTAGACTGTATATTATTTAAAAGTTAGAAAAAGTAAGTTATAAATATTTCTTTTTTAGATCATTTGAAATGAAGTTTAATTAATATTGCAAAGTGAATAAAATGTAAATTAAATTGAATGAATAAATATCCTAAAACATATGTAATGGAAAGATTCTGAAATTAATTTATATTTTCACCAAAAGTAAACAATTTAAAAAGAATGTTTGATTTAAAATGCAAAAATGAAATTTAGCTTAATTAATTTAATGAATTTAATTAAATTGAAGAATAAATTAAAGTTAAATGTAAAATACTGAATAAATTAAGAGTTAAATTTTTAAACTTCGCTAATTTTGATTAATGCAAAATCTTTCAGAATCGCGAGACTTTCATATATCATTTCAAAATTTCTAAGTCCAATAATCATTTTTCAAAATTTCTTAATTTAAATATTTTACTTTCAAAAACATATCTGGTGGAAAGAAATTTTAATTTTATTTAGATTGCTAAAATTTCATTTGTTTTCATCCATTAGTTTGGCAGTTATAGATTTTTAATTACTTTCGTTTTTTCTGTTTTGAATTTCGTCGAGATTTGCGATCAGACGCCATTGATGAGCATTTGGATGTTTCGGGTAAACAAGCAGGCATTATTTCTTAGTTCCCGCGCATTTGTATCTGGGTCAGTGACTCACGAGAGGCAAGGTCATTATCAGTCCGATTCAAGGTGACAGATAGAAGCTCATAGAACATTCGCAATGACGTGTCGTCAACAGTTAATATTTGACTTTGACCGCGTGGGTAAGCTTCTTCAAAAAATCCATCAGGTGGTGTCGCGAGCGCGACAGTTAGATTCGGAACCGTTGGGAGATGCTCTTTTCTGATTGGCGGAGATTTTAAAATCTCAGAGAGAGATCGTACTTTGAGTTTTGAAGGAGAATGACTTCGCCAGATTCGTTTGATCGACTAACAACGTTTTTTTTTGAGCTGTCGGGCCTCTGGCCTGGCGGCAGTTGAGCTTGTTCCAGCACTGGATGAAGTTATTCACTTAGTGGGTGGAAATGTGTTGTGATTTTCTCGAGAGATAGACATACTAAGATTTTTAGATGCTACGGAGCAGTGTTACCATCTCTTTTCGACATCTTGAGCTATTTATTAGCTATCTCTAATTTATTGAAGAGTATTTACGATGTATTAAATTGAACCAGCAGAATTAGATGCTAGCCAATCTACTTTGACATCTAGACCCACCTACATTCTTCAGCGTGTTCGGAGAGCCAGTCCGTGAATTTTCGTACATCCCTGAGTGATTTCTCATCAGATAGATGCAAGCGTGATAGAAGAAAAACGTTCATATTCTATATGTTACGATTCCAACAATGAACTCCATTTCTTGAATTTATCCATATATAACAATAGCATTTCACTTCAAGTATAAAAAATTATGTTCATCGACAACTGAGAGCACCGTGTAAAAGAATCTGCCATTTTTCTGAGAGACTTTTTTTTAATCTTCAAGAACATCCTTAATGACGAACATTAAATTTTGAAACAATAAACTTATTTAAACGAATAACAATTTAAATTAATCTAAAGGGACTGAACATCATACATTTTGAATGTATTCTCATGATTTAAAATTATTAAAAATTATCTGGCAAGAATTATTGTGAAAGAAGAAAGAATGTGAATTAATATAATCAATTGAAGTTCTTTGCATATTAATATTTTGTGAGTGCTCTTTCTGCTTCAAATAAATCTATGTGTGTCATCTATTTGGTGAGTTATTTATTTTCTTAATTTACATTTCACCGATTTCAGATGGATCAACTTTTAAGCTTTCAACTTATATTCTAATTATTCCAACATTAAATTTTAACCTTTTTAATTTAACTTTTTCACAACGCAATGTTACTGTCACTTGAGATTACGCCATATAGAGAGATTTTGGGATAGTTAACTTGTACTATTTTCAAAATTGAATTTTCAGGTTTGGATTCAATCGGAGTATTTTTCGAGAGAATCATCACTTCATTAATTTTTCCTGGTATAAGTTCTCCGATCCCTAAATCTCGCTATAGGCATTAAGATGAGTCATAATCTAAATTGGAGGGACTTTGCTTGTTTCTGTTAAAAGATTCTAGAATAATTTATTTTTTTCAAACAGTAGCATAAGAGTCTTAGTCTACATAGTCTATAAATTTATTCTGGTTAGAAATGTCATACCAACTCATGTTTCAATTTCCTCTCACAATCAAAACTCTTCATTATCACACATCAGTCAATAGATAAACAACAGAGAAAAAATTGACTGGCAATTCTTGCAGTTAAAAAAATATGTTCAAATTATTCAAAATCAAAGAAAACCATAAATAAATAGAGAAAAACTATCATTAAAACGAGAATCATTCAAATAAGAAATAAATATACTGTAAAAGCACTTATTTTCGCGAAAATGAAGATATCTGTGATTTCGCGAGCTGAAAATTTCGTGAATTTTATATGAACAAAACCGAAAGTAAAAAAATCCCTCAACTGCCTAAATATAACCCCTTTGGCTTAAGGCATTTTAAGAAACTTGAAAAACGCAAAGTTTGTGCCTACATCTGAATATACATTGGAAGAACGTGGTTCATAACAAGTGTCCATAATCGGCATGGAAGATAAAATAAAGATGTCTCTTTTGTTAGCATGTTCCTTTCTGGAAACCTACTTCCACCACAATCGTTGTACGCTGGAAAAACAACACATTGTCTTCCAAAGTTTACATTTCCCGCAGACTGGGATGTGTGGCACACCGATTCGCACTGGAGCAATACTGACAGAATGATTTGATACATCGAGAATATTCTTGTACCTTATTACGACAAGCAGAGAGAGCTTCTCGGGCTAGTTACAGAATAACCTGGTGTAGCATTGTTCGACGTTTTAAAAGCACACCAAGATCCTTTTTTTCTGGCTGAACTAGAGAAGAGGAATATTATTCCAGTTTTTGTTCCCCCTTCCTGCACAGGAGATCTTCAGCCTTTGGACTTAACTATAAACGGCGAGTTCAAGCGTTTTCTCAAGACTGAGTTTATTGAGTGGTATTCTAATGAGCTCAAATTTCTGGAGGAAAAAGAATCTGTGGACCTGCGAATATCACGACTAAAACCGATTCACGCTTCTGGGCTTGTGCGTACATTTAACGGTGTTGAAGCCAAACATGAGATATTTTGAATGGCTTCAAAGAAGCTGGTATAATGAGCTGCATTTTATTAGTTGTATTATTGTTTTTATTCAAGAAATAGTTGTATTGTATAGTATTCAAGAAATAGTTGTAAGTATTCAAGAAATTTCTGTACTTATTTCTTATTTAAGTAACTGTAATCATTAAATTTTAAATAAGTGAAAAATTTCTGATTTTTTATTATTATTTGAGGCGAAAAAAAATATATTTCGCGAGGATTAAATTTTTGCGATTACGACGGGCTCGCGAAAATAAGTGTTTTTACAGTACTTGAATCCAGATCACATAATTTTATCATAAACTTGAGGAAATCATCAAATCAAGGTTATATTGAAATTAAAAATAATGGCATGGCAACTTACAAAGTATTTACTATATTAATCAGTTCCAAATCAAAACAAAAAATTAATCAGAGTTTAAAAGGAGACAGTTTATGAGAATCCTTTGGAAACAATAATTCTGCATAAATATGAAAAACACCCTATACTTCTAATTCGAATCCTAGATGTTCTTGGCATTAAGTTATGCATTGCATTTATCAAGTCAAATAGGCTTTGAATGGTACTTTTTTTCTTGAAAGATTTTAAAGATAGTCAATTGGAAATGTGATTCTGGATAGTTGCTTTTCAGATAAATAGCTCCATACTGTAATTCATAATGTCAAGGAAGAAAAATGGAGCTTGGTAAAAATTTTTGAAAAAATGTGTAGAAGTATGTATTCTAAATGTAAAAGTGGGTCAAAATGTGTAAATTTTACATCTAAAGTATAAAAGTTGGCAAGTATCTATATATTTAAAACGAAAAGAGCATTTTGCCAAATCCACATGAAAATTGTCTCTTTGTGCATGCACCAGCGTTTTTTTTTTTAAGGATTCTACACTCAGAAATGGGAAACTTGATTGATCAATCCAACCCTCACCTGTTTAGCCTACGGGGGGTGGGGGTTAAAAAGGTTGATTGAAAACGGAAGCCATACCATTACATTGAAAGCATAGACCTTCTAATATATTTATGCTCTGAGGTTGAAAGCTAAAGATTATTTTTATAGAACTCATGTTTTCACTACTAAATATGCCAAATAAACAAACAAAAAATTGAGAAGAAAACATTTCTTTTACAACTAGATAAACATATACGAGTAGTAATTTATTTACCAATTTGAAATAATTGTGTTAAAATTAATCTAGATAACAATATATTTTCATGAAATTTTTACATGGTCTGTAAAACTGTTTTATTGATCACCCATAAAGATTTCAAAGAGTTCGAACAAAAATAACTTATTTTAAAACTATGAAACGACCCTAGATAAAAAAACAAGAAAATGAGTGCTTTTATCACTCAATATCAATATTTTTTTGCGAAATTTTCATTTTAAAATATAATTTCATACAAAATCGGGTTAAAGATATAAAATAATAAAAACTTGATGTTTTTGTTAAAAATTTATTATCATAGGCCCGGGCAATGCCAGGCGGAGGTCAGCTAGTGAATAATAATGTTGAATCTAAATACAGTAAAACTTCTCAAAACAGAACATGTACAGAATGAAAAACATTTCTGCAAATTCATGAAAAGCTTACACAGAAGGCCATTTTTACCACTAGGCAAACTAGAGGGCTGCTTGGGCAGTACAATTTTATGGTAACAAAATATTAGGGAAAAAACTTAAACAATAATAGGTAAAAAGGAGTGTAAAAGAGAGGAAAATGAAAACAGAAGACACAAAAAGGAAGAAGCAGCATTTACAGTTCTCATCTACAATGACAAAACTCTTGCTGCAGGGAATAAAAGTTATTTAATAAGTTTTCAAAATGATATTAAGCAATTCTGATATTTCCTTTTTACGCACATCTAAGTGAGAAAGAGAAAAATGACTTTGAGAAGAGAAGAAAAATTTTCACAAAAAGCAAATTGTTCAATATTTACAGTTTTTAAAATGTAAACAAACAGAGGCGCTTTATATAATGATAACAAACAGAAGAAAGTCACCTAATGTATATAATCGGAAATAATGAATAAATAAACAAGTGTAACGCAGAAAACCCCTTCCAGAAAAATACTCTTCCCGGCGAAACGCGCCACGCATCACGTGATCTGAAGCTGTGACGTTTGATCAGTTGAGTTGATGTGAGCTTAGCCGAAGGATGTATGTTATTCGAAGAGCGGTGTTGTAAATAGAATATTGTTATTTCATGTGTTATTTTGTTCTCCGGAAATGTGAAAGTGAAGTCTTAAATATACGTGTAATGTGCCGTTTTGTTAAGTGTTTTGTGTCAAGAAATAATAAAATTTATTAAAATGCCAGTAAAGAATGATTTCTGGTCTTATAAAAGAACTATTCAATTCGCCCCGAGATACTAAAACTATAATTATTCTACAGTGTGTGCTACACAAGTACAATGTCCCATAATTTTTTTTTTTTTTTTTTTTTTTTGAGCTATTTTTATTTTGGAGCAACATCTGGATTAATATTTTAAGCCTAAATTAAACCAGCAACATTTTAAAATGCACCAAGTCCCCTATAAAAAAAAAAGGATGGACCACCCTTTTGACAAAGGCAAACACGTACCTGGAGTATTTTGAAGAAGCAATTTTTCATGAAGGATGAGATAGTTCTCAAATGAGCCTTTCAGCATTTCCACAAGAAGGTCGTAGGCAGCCGAACGAACTGATGGGGTTTTACATTTGGGCAGATACCTCTGTTTGGGACTGGGTAGGGCGAACAGGGCATCAAATAAGTGTAACACCAACTCCTGCAACAACAAACACACACTCGCGATAAATGGGATGCACACAAGCACAAACAGAAATGCATTACATCATTAATTTATGTGCTTTAATAGACATGCATTACATCGTAAATTTTATATAATTGTAAATTTTGTTTACTTGTAAAAAAAACATACAGATTTACACAGCATTATTAAATATACAGAATATATTGAATAAAATACACAAAATCCTATTTAAATTGATTTTATGCAGAAAAAAAAAAAAATCCTCAAGATATTTTCAGAAGAGTGCAATGCCCTGCCAAAATGTAAAATGTCACCTGCCCATTTCTTGGATGCAGAAAATGCACCTTGGCATTTTACAATGATGTAATCTTCTGTTATCAAAATTGAGCCCAGATTCAGATTTCTCATAGGCTGATTAATTAACAGATTAAACATTTGCTTTAAAAGTTAATAATAGCTTTTGTTTTCATTCCAGTTCATTTCTGTAATAGCACCAGTTATATAAAATTTAATATAAGTACATTTTAAAACGAAAACTAAAACCATTTTTCAAACAGCACAAATTGTTCTTTTCATTCACATTTGCCCCTTTTATTCATTTAGGTTGCTCTTTTCATCAATAAGTACCCTGCTTGTTTTCTAGCCTGACACATAAGCATTAGAGTGTATGGAATCTAGTGTTTATTCTTAAAAAAAAAACTGTAGTGCAACGCATTAAACATATAGCACATTGGAATTTCAAAAATAACATATAGCACGGTGATATAAAACAAGAATAATTACTAATGATTTTGTTATTTACAATTTTTTACATTTTTCATTACCAGATTTTTTTTAATTAAAAAAGCAGAACAGTGGCAGCAATTTATCTGCACTGTTCATTATAAACTATTCTCTGTGAAGGTAATATTACAATTGGGAGGCATAATAACGGCACCATTACTTTATTAAAATTGAACAGATGTAAAAATTAAATATTCAGATTTATTTTATTTTTATTGATATGTGCCTATGCATAACTTGTGTATGAGTTATGGATGAATGCACTGTTAACAAACAATTTTTTATTCTCTTTACTCTAACAATAATAATAATAATAAAAAAATAATAATAATAATAATCACAAGAAGAAAATAATAATGAGAAAGTTAACTTTAAATGAATGATAGTTGAAATGAAATAAAGAAAAAAATATCTTTTTTTAAGGTTGCAATATCTAGAAAATCAAGCAGAAACACTACATGTAATATTTATTAAAATTTCTCGTGGATCTCTGCCAATTTTTCGGAGAAAATGACACAATTCTATCCTTAAAATTTTCTTGGAAATTTTCATTCAATAACAAACGGAGAAGCAATCAGCTTTGTATAATTTATCATTATTTTTAGGGTACCATTAAAATTTAAGTCTTCCTTCACAGATAACAAATACAAGACTATTTAATGCTTTGGCACTTGTTTACATTCCCATCAATCATTTATATATCAAACAAAAACGGTCACTAAATGATGCGATTTCATGCCAAAGACGGATAAATGTCCTATTCACTGTTGTCAACTTTTCTGCAGCACATCACGTGCAATGTACTGTAATTTCCAGCCTATAAACTGTGGCTAAAATAAGTCTCTTTCAAACCAGAAATTTTACTCCATTTATTAGGAAAAATTAAAGTCAATTTAGTACCAAATTAAAGTCAAATAAGTACAGTGGAAATAAATTATATTTAATTTAATTTTTTTTTTTTTTTTTTTTAGTAGAAACACAGTTATTTGAGCCACACGGCTTATATGCTAGAAATTATAGCATAGATTCCATTTTATTTATTTTGTTGATAAACCAATTTAGTTTTTATAACCAAAGCTGTTAATCCAAAGCTGTAATAACCAATAGCATTATTAATTGCTAATCTTTTGTTTTTCTCCTGCATTACGAAACAAGTGAAAGATTTGAGACAACTTATCTACGGAACAGAATGTGGTAAAGAATTTAAGAATTTGGGATTCTGCCATCCAATAAAGTGTACATCAATGTGCACAATATGGGACTATATCTATAAATGTATAATAAAGAAAGGCAATGCAATGTGTAAAAAACCGTGCTAAGCGAATATCTGTCAAAAAAGGAAGCATGGTATGATGGCACCAAACATACATTTGTAACTTCACTAAAGTTTATTTACAGCTGGTTAAAAATAAAAAATAAAATAAAATAAAATAAAATGGTCAGACTGAGTCCATGCTCGATATTTATACTGAGTCTTCAGGCTAGAACTCAAAGTGAAAATTTTATTTATTCATAAATTGAAAAAACAGAAAAAAACAAATGAAAAACCTCGCTATTTGAGAAACAACAATGTGTTCTAAGTTTCTTAAAGTGTTTTACAATACTTTAAAAATCAGTTCGAAAGTGAAATGAATTGCTATTGAGGCAATATAAAGAGAAATACAAGGTGAGACAAATAAGTAATGTGAATATACCTTCCTTTCGAAAATGTGAATAGACTGATGCTCTGAAACATCTGCAATGCGTTCTTAACTGTCTTAAGTAAATTTTAACATTTTGTTATCAAAATTTCTTGGTAGGTATTTGTTCATGCAGTTGCTACAACATAACAGTTGTTGGTCCATTGTGTCATGGAGCAGACAGTCAATATGAAACTCCGCTTGATACATATTCATTCATCATGTGCGGCTACAATTCACTGCTATACTCTGTTCGCTGAAACGAGATAACGAAAGTAAGCGTGCGGATTGGCGATGCTTAAACCTGGCGCTGTGCCAGAAGCGCCAATTGTTTGAGCCTCTGCTTTTTTTCTCAAACGGCTGTTTGTTTCTTGTCTTTCACTTTTAAAATTGACGATTTTTTTCGATTGATTTGGTATTTTATATACACAAATGGAGTGTGAAAATTCTTCTTTGAGCCCGCCTAAGAAGAGAGTAAAAAGAAAAGCTTTGAGTAAGGTGGAGAAAGATATGATTTTAAATGTATACAAAACGGAACTTGAATCGAATCCTGAACTTCCGATTTCTCATATAGGAGATAATGCTGCTCGTATAACAGGCGTAGGTAAAGCTTCTGTTTTTCGAGTGTTAAGAGAGTATAAAAAATGTGGTGTGTTAAACTCGCCGAAGAAAATAAAATTACGTAAACGTGTTTTAGAAAATATAGATGATTTTGATAGGAATGCTATTAGGAGAAAAATCCACGAATTCTTTTTGAGGAATGAATTGCCAACTATAAATAAAGTTTTGGAAGTTGTAAATGATGACCCCGATTTGCCAACCTTTAAAAGGACAACATTTTATCATCTCCTGAAAGAATTAAACTTTAGATATTCACGAAGAGGACGAGACAGTACTCTCATTGATAAAAACGAAATAATTGTGTGGCGAAGAAAATATTTAAGGCAAATCAAATCTTTCAGAGAAGAAGGGCGCAAAATATATTATATGGATGAAACTTGGTTGAATGCAGGCCATACAGTTAGTAAAGTTTGGAAAGATACCTCAGTAAAATCATCAAAACAAGCATTTTTGTCTGGTCTTTCTTCCGGATTAAAATCTCCTTCCAGAAAAGGAAAACGGATGATAATTACCCATATTGGTAGCGATTCTGGTTTCGTGGATGGAGGGCTTGACTTATTCGAATCAAATAAAAATAAAGATTATCACGAAGACATGAATTCAGAACGTTTTGAAAAGTGGTTTGGTGATATCTTATTTCGACTGGAAGATAACTGTGTGATAGTAATGGACAATGCTCCTTATCATTCCCGAAAATCAGAAAAAATACCGAATACTTCGTGGAGAAAACAAAAAATTGCTGAATGGCTTTTAACAAAAAGTATCCCTTTTGAGGACGGAATGTTAAAAGTGGAACTGTTGCAGTTAGTGAAGCAAAATAAAAAAAATATGACAAGTAAGCTGTCGATGAAATGGCAAAAGCACAAAATAAAACTGTCTTACGATTACCCCCCTATCGTTGCGAGCTTAATCCTATTGAACTGATTTGGGCATAAATAAAGAACTTCGTTGCGAAAGAAAACAAAACATTCAAAATGCCTCATGTAAAAGATATATTCTCTCAAAGTATCAGCAAAATTGGCACTGAAGAATGGAAAAGATGCATTCAACATGTAACCAATACAGTGGAAAAACAAATGTGGGATTTAGATAATGCTATAGATAATATAGTAGATTCCATGGTAATTAATCTAGATTCAAATAGTTCCGATACTTCAACTTCATCTTCTGAATGATTTATGAGGTAAGTGGGCTTCAATAATGTAAGATATAAATAGTTTTGTACTATTTTGTATTTAACAAAATTAACTCCTGATGATTCTTATAACAATGTTGAATTCAGACGGTTTGCCCCGGGAGGAAATTCCGTTCGGGGCATTAAAATGTCCCCCTCCCGAAATATTTCAGATTTTATACTTTTAATGGTCAAAAAGTATAATCCCCCCCCCCCCCCGCAACTATATAATGTCTCGTCTGGAGGCACAGAAATCCCTCCAGGAAAAAGTATGTCTGAATTCAACGCTGTTTAAAACAAATAGAGAATAATTTATATTTTGACGTCTTAAACTTTTACATTTTTGTTTAAAATCTCGATGTAAATCGGTTAGCAACTTGTGTTGTTTTCATATAGTTATCAAAATAAATGTTTAAAAAATTAACAAATCGAAATAAAAAATAAAATTCACCAACCTAGGGATTTGTGCCAAATGTGTGGCTCCTTGGCGATTTTTCTGCAACCCATTTGTCTACTTTCGTTATCTCGTTTCCCTGAACAGACTATAGGTGATTATGCAAGTGGTACCTTTTGAACGATAATGCACCAGACTTTTTCCTGTGTCCAAAAGTGAAATAGGCACCAAAAGGAGAGATTTGCAAACATTTTAAATACTCAAGTTACTGTTACCAGGGGTCTTAAAACAGTAGCAAGGAAGTTTCCAACACTTGTATGAATCTTGCCAGAAATGCTTTACATTCTGCTGGGGTACTTAGAAAGACAATAAGGTATTTTTCTGTACAATATATCAGTACAAAAAACCCTTAACAGGTTAAAAGTTTGTGATGCAGCACTTTACCTTATGGTTTCAAGAATTTTAAATATAGGTCTAAAAGTAATGATATCAAATTTGAGTGATACTACGTTATTAATTTAAAAATAATTTTTTTTTTCATCATTTTCTTTTTTGTTTTATTTATATTCACAAGTGCAAATATTATTTTTAACATGAAAATATATATAAAATTCACTCGCTGATGTTTCTTCATTCACATCTCTTATATATAAAACATATGGGCTTTAAAAGAAATTACATCAAAATTCGAAAGATGTCTTAACGTGAATTTAATAGGATTGTTTTAAAATTCAATTTAAATTATTTTTGGTTTATCTTCTAATTACAAACAATACTTTTAATTTTCCCAATACACTGTTAAATATATTACTTTCATTGAGCCTATTATGCATTGAAATGTACTTATTTCAATAAATTAATTTATCTTTTGTGCCACACTATCCAAAATCAAAAGTAAAATTTATGTAAATGATTATTTTGCATCCTATTATCCACTTGCATACATTTCCCTTTGTTGTTTGGATTTTTGGATACTATGACGCAAAATAATAATTTACATACATTTTACTATGCAATGTCTTTATATAAAGGTTTTTTAACCATTGGGAAAATGGTTGTTGCTTTTGGTCGAGAATGGACCAAATGATGTTCGCATTTTACTATTTTAACCGGTTTTAATGAAATTCTGTAACTTTAGAAGAATTTTTCTTTCAATAGGCAATACAAATGCATAAAATCATTACAAAAATGTTAAAGTTACAAAAAGGATAGATGCAAATTATCAGATATGAAAAATAAAGTAGAAATTTGGTTCTTTCGTGTTATAGCAGCTCCCAAGGATGAAATATTTTTGTTTCTGTTTTCATTAATATATTGTAAATTGGGTACTTTCGTGTTATAGTGGCCCCCAAGGATGAATCACCAAGCGACCCAGATTTATCGCCAAATTATAAAGCATGTATGACATTATAATAATATATGATATATATAACATTTCTTGACGTATGTGGCCAAGTTATAGTCATATAGGATGCATACATGATGCATATATGATGTATATATATGACATGTGTATATTATATATATATATATATATATAAAACATTTCTTGACGTATGTGGCCAAGTTATAGTCATATAGGATGCATATATGATGTATGTATATACGACATATAAGATGTAAATAATATGTCTATAATGACGTATATGGCAAATATAAGAGTGTCTGGAATATATATAGATGCGTATATAAGCTTTGTGAAATCATAAATGCAACCTTCGCATAATCACAACTGGGGGCCGCTATAAGGCAAAAGTGCAGTAAAAATTTTTTTTTTTAAGTTTTTGAAACATTTTCCCAATGGTTATTGTAATTAAATTTTTTTTTTTTTTTTTTTTGGGTTATAGATTAGAAAATTTCCATTTTTTGTAGCAGTGATCGAGTATTGAATCCATTAACACTGATTCGCAACAACTGTATTGAGTGCAGAAAGAGATCAGTGGAAAGGTAAACAAAACTGATAAAATTTCAGTAACCCAGTTGATTTTCAGAAGTTTCATTTAATCTTATATTAGAGTCCAGATATTTACCTTTCCTTCCTGGGAGCACTTGAATGAGAGATTGTGCTTCATGACAACAGTCATCAAATTAATCAGTCCTTTGAGACCATCATCTTCCACCGTGTTATGCCTGGTCTCTCGATAGTCTCTTTCGGTGATGCTCTTCGCCAAATAGTGGGCTAAACTCTCCAAATCTAGATTAGATTTCTAAAGAGAAGGAAAAAAAATAAAAAATCAATTTAAGGAGATTTTTCCCCCCTACACATGCATTTAAAAAATAATTCAGTAAGAAGAAAATTTGGGGGGGGGGGGGGGGGGGGGGGAAGCAAGGTACTTTTTTATCATACCAACACCAGATTATTTTCACCATGCCAAAACCTATCCTAAATGCACCATTTATTTCGACCTTGACTGTGCAAAGAATCTTTATTGCAAACCATGCCAAACATTGTGACTCACTATTTACTGAATGTTAAGCACTTCATTACAGTAGAACTCCAATTATCCGAATCAATTGGGGCCAGACACCATTCAGATAATCAAAAATTCGGATAATTGGATTTTTTCCGAAAAAGGGGTCTATTTTAATTAATTACTGTATGTATGTTGAAAATGGGAGAAAATAAAACTATTTTTAAAGAAAAACCAAGCTTCTAAGCTAAGATCTTAGCTTTTTCACAAAGGATCAGACCCGAAATTGGGTTTCCCATAGAATGTTGCTGCAAAAACTACTTGAAAACTGCATCTTCTAAATCTTTGTTTGTTGCTGCCTTCATTGATTTTCTTCAAGAACTTCCATGTTCGTTTTCAAGCACCGACACAAAGTTTAAAAGTGTAGGTTTGCTCCTTTTAATGTCTGAAATTGTTGATTGTCCAACACCGTACATCTCAGCCAACTGTTTACCCGTAACGCTTTTATCTGATTGCTCTATAATGTTTAGTTTATCTGCCAACGATAACACAACACGTTTTCTTTTAAAAGCCATGGTGAACGACGAAATGCACTCACAAACAAAATAATGCACCGACGTGAAAGAGTACTGTCACAGTAGCAAGTCAAGTATTCAACTAGCAGGTCACGTCACACTGACTGACTAATCAGAATGAACAGTGAGAGGTGGGCCGGGCCGGCTACCTGGCGACAGACAATAATCGAACTGCACTCTGAGACGGTGACTCACCATCCCAATAATATTCGCACTGTGCCTACACTAGCTTCAGGAAGGACAATAGCGCACGTAGACAGAATCATTATTTTGCGAATCACAGTATGTTTCCGTCTTAATTTTTTTTCTGAAATTCTAAAAGCGATTCAGATAATCAGGGATTCGGATAGTCGGAGTTTGGATAATTGGAGTTCTACTGTATTATTTAAATGTAACTACACAAAACATCTTAATTCGCTATTTTTCATATAAAAAATATTGTTTATTTATAACTTACATGTTTTGCTGACACTGAGGGGGATTTCATTATTTGGCAGATACCTGCTGATGAGAAAACTGCAATAAAATTGTTACAGGGCTGGTATAATTGTACATAAAGTTTTTTTGGGAGATGCCAGCTACGAACATTTCACAGTAAATCAAATATAATTTTGTTAACCCTAACACTGGATGTCATACCCAATCTATTGAGAGATTATGGGGCATCACAAAATGGTGTAATAAAAGTCAGTGTGGTAGAGTTCATCCTTATTTACAATCCTATCTCATACAGTTCATGTGACGATGACTTTATTCCAAAATGAAATGTTTAATGCAGTTATTGAGAGACATTTACAATTGCACATCTGCAGTTTAAATTGAGTTTTATGTTAATATTTTATTGTATAATATTTATTTGTACTTTTATTTTAAGTATATACTGACACAGAAAAACAATGTGAAAGTCTGTCATTTTCAAATGTTATATCTTTTTAAATACCACCGTACATACTCATATATAAGTCGAGGAATTTCTCACAATTTTTGGCAAGCAAATTGGGGAGGGGGGGTCGACTTATACATGAGTCAATTAAAGGAAAAAAAAAAAACTTCAAATACTGCCAAAATTCTGGCTTTTTATGTGTAAGAATAATAAAATAATATTTAAAATATACAAATAATAATTTATCATTAAAAAAATATTTCACTGATTAGTTTTTGTTTACTTACCACTTTTTCGCATTGGTGAATCTCTTCTACCATATGGAGCACATGTTTTTCTCCCATCTTTGGCTTGATTTTATGCAAAATTGAAGTAAAAACTTAGGGGGGTTGACTTATAAGTGGGTTTTTGATTTTTTGCAGAATTTGCATTTAGAAGTTAGGGGGTCGACTTATACGCGAGTATATATGGTAATCACATTTGCACTAATAATGTTAATTTTTTCCCAGTGATTCATCTGGTTCCAATTATTATACTTGGTGGCAATGGTGTTGGTATAACAGAAAAGTACCGAAAAAAGTTACTTATTTTAAAAACTGAGAAAGAACAATCTTTGCAATTTGACTAAGAAATCTAAATTTTGTTTGGTTCTCTCTCCGTTTCCACCCTGCATAAAAATCCACTATTCTATTCTTATTTATGAATATAACCCTCCCTCTCTCTCTCTTCTTCACCCCTCCCCATAAATGAAAACTCGTGCAGTAGAGATCATCTTGTCAATAGGTACTAACATATGACAGATGAAGAAACAACTTCTAACAATAGACTAGAAATTTCTAAGTAGAATCAAAATATTTGTTAAATAATACATCAGCTATTTATAAGTAACATTCATGGGTGTGTAGCATATGAGAATCTGAAAATATATACAGTCTTGATTAGGGAGATAATTTTGATACATACAGCATGAAAATTAAACAGTGCAGACAAAAGAAGTTTTAATTGACAGCCAGTTATCTAGAGGATTGTTTTGCCTAGATAAGCAAATAATTTTGGCAGTTCTATTACCAAAGTTACTGACATTATATATATTGAAAATATGGCTTAGCTTCAAAGATATTAAATAAAATGTTAATAAAGAAAATATAACAAGAAGTATAGGAATTGCATTTAAAAGACCTAAATAATGAAGATCTTATAATTGAGCATCAGCTGATTTTCAGAGAGGAAGAGAAACAGGCACATATGTCATAGATTTAAATTTTTTTTGCCATTTTAGCAAGAAAACCCCATTTTCGAATACATATTAGACCTAGCCTGAGAAACAGCATGTTAGTTTTATTTTATCATAAAGCACACACATTTATTTTATAATAAAACACACACAAATTATTTAAATATAAAAAACCCACAATGTTTAATATTACTATAAAACACATACATTGTTAAGAATACAACTGACTGGGGCTTTGATTAATATGCTCTACCAGGTTTACCAGCCAAAATCACCAGGTTGCTACCCAAAGCACAAAAACTGCAATTTTGGCATCAAAAAGTAACCCTGCTGCGTCCGCGACATCTATACAAAAAAGAAACTGCTGAAGTGAGAGATATACTCAAAGAAATCCACTCAAATAGATAATTAAAATGGAAAAAAAAAAAAAAACTCCCTTGTACCACAGATAGATAAAGATATAGAGAGAAGCATGAATATTTGCTGGAGTTTAAATAAAGGCTGACTGTTAATGAAAAAACATGAATGAAAATCTATAACTGTTCAATATACATTTATTTATTTAATGCAAAAAAGTTTGCATAAGTCTTTAATGTAACTTTAATTTGTTTAATTAAATGCATCAAAATTCAAATGAACCTATCCCACCTCTTACTACCCAATAAAAAAGGAAAAAGAAGTTCCTAATTTAACCTGTTTTATTTCATTTTATACTAAGTGAAACAACTTTACAATAAATCAATTATATGTTATCTTGCTTAATTATTGAATTTTCTGTTCAAAAACATAAATTAAGGAAAGTGTTCCAACGGGTGAGCACTAAACTATAAACTACCTATTTGAACAGTTTATTACATTTTTATTTAAACAAAAAGAAAGGAAAATTTGTTTCACCTAAACTAATATTGTAAATACTCTATGACAAGCTTAAGTGGATTTGAGTTGTTACCTGGTTTTTGAACTCTTGAAGCATATCTTCATCGAGGCTGTCTACAAGTCGACATACCAGCCAAAAATAATCTTTACACCCAGGACCATAGGGTTCTTTGTCTTCTTCCTGTTAAGAAAACCTTAATTTAGAAGAAGCACGTAGAAAATTAATAAATTAAAAGTCCAAAGGATCAGGGTCCATAAGCCGTGTTTTTGGCCCATGAAATAGACTAAAACTCGAATTTGTTATACTGACTTAATTATTTCACTTTTTAATATTAGAAGATTTATCCTGTATGCATTAAACAATATTTTTTTGCATTTTATTCCGATTTATAGGACTTACACAAACTCAAAGTTCGTATTATTCATAGTTTTTGATGAAAAATAGGCAATTTCTCCTAATTTTACATCAATTATTTATATGAACACCATCGTGCAACACTTTCTTCTTGACATATATTATAAAATACATCAAAATGTACACTATATATAAAAATAAAAGTGCTGCAAAGCTGCGCTCATAGTAAAATATTAAAAAATATATTAAAAATTGAGGTAAAATGAGGAGAAATTGAGTATTTTTCATCCAAAACTACGAATAATACGAACTTTGAGCTTGCGCAAGTCATATAAATCCAAACAAAATGCAAAAACTATTGTTGAAATCGTACAGGATAAACCTTCTAATATTAAAAAATGAAATAATAAAGTCAGTATAACAAAATCGAATTTTAGTCTTATTTCGTGGGCCAAAAACACAGCTTATGTTTGACCCTGAATCAGTAACATACAGTAACATCATCATAACATACAGTATTAGAACTTTTTTAATCGATTCAGTAATATCAGAGCCCATTCCCGACAAACAAACAATTGTTTCTTTCTAAAGTATTAGTATAACTTGAATCACCATAAAAATTAAAATTCTGTTATGTAATAAATGGAAAACATTGATTTAGCCTATTAACCATCATTTTTGTGCAGTGAAAGGTTAAATAGGCAGTACTTTCTTACTTAATTGGCAATCTTATTTCTTTATTACTGCCATTTTAATTCATCATAGTAATTACTGGTACCTGTGTTTTCTCATATTGCTCAGAAAAGTTGTATTTAATGCTGGCAGGCCAAATAATTGATTTTTTTTTTCTTTCTCTTTACACTTTTCTTTTTAAAGAAAATAAAACATTGTTTGTGTGCTTCTATGCCAAATTTAAAGTTTTTAGGCTGACAGTTTCAGAGTAATCACAGTGAAAATAAAACTGTAGATGTTTTCCACCCAATCCAAATTCAACTTTTTTTAAAACTTTTCTTTGGGGAATCGCACCCTAATAGAAACCTGAATATCAAATTAAAAATTTCTAGCTCTGATAGTTTCCGAGTATTCCTGATTATAGCGTGTTTTCTATTTATTTCTGAATATTTTAACAAATGTGGCATTTATGTCTTAAAAGTATGCACCCTATCAAATTTAATGTTTTTAGCATCAACAGAAACCAAAATTTAAAAATCCTTCTCAATCTTGCAACCCCTTGAGTAGATGAGGGTAGTTTGCAAAGACAGAAAATAAAACCTATTTACATCTTAATAGAAACCGTGATGCCAAATTTAAAGTTTCTAGCCCAAAAACTATCTCAGAAATCACAATTTTCAAACTGCACCCTTTAAAAAAAAAATTTTTTTTTTAAACTGTTCTGTGCAAACATTTACATCTTAAAAGTAAAAGCATTGTCAAATTTCAAGATTCTATTGCTAACAGTTCTAAATAAATCATAATTTAGAACGCTTTATACTCATTTCACCCCTTTTAAATTTCAAAATTTTTAGAAATCATTCTTAGCAAGTATTTACATCTTACAAGTAACCACGCACCATGACAAATTTCTAGCCTCATCAGTATCACAGAAATCGCAATTTTAGAACTTTTTTCGCCTGTTCCCTTTTAAATTTCAAAATTTTTAAAAACAATTCTATGCAAATATGTATGTCTTAAAAATAAGAGCCATGTCAAATTTTTAGTTTCAGCACCTAACAATTCATTATAAATTGTAATTTAGAATGTTTCCCCATCATTTCCCCCTTTAATTTCAATTTTTTTAGAAACTGTTCTTAGCAAGCATTTATATCATATAAATAACCATTATGACAAATTTCAAGTTTGTAGCACATTTTGGTCACCACCATAGTCATGAAATAAGCAATTCTTAAGTTAACAATATTAAATTACCAAGATAATAACTTACGTCGGGTCGAGGTGGTTTCATATCTTGGGCAACAGATAAAAAAGTCAGCAGACTGTTGAGAAGAGGTATCACAAACTGGTAGCCTGAATGACCTTCGGCATTGGTCCCAAGACACAGACGATAGAATCCAGTACAAGCTTCTCGTCTAAGGCTAGGCTGGAATATTAAAAGTAAATAAATTAGTATAAGCCCTCAAGAAAGACACGTGATTCAATTTGAAACGACAGAATTCTAACTGATTAATGACCAATCAAACCACAGTAGAATATTTTAATAGGAAAAACACCATAGTCACATATAACAAATCTATGGGGTTAAATGGTTTAATAAAAAGAAAAGTTCCCGGTTAAACTGATGGCACTAGATTATTTTTTTTTAACACAATTATTTCAAATTGGTAAAGCAATCATACAAGTTGTAAATTTCCAACTGGACGAAAAATGTCTGGGCCAGGATTCGAACCTGGGATCGCTTGGCTGAAGCCGCCACGCTCTACCACTGAGCTATCCCGGTCGAATCCAATTTGAAATAATTGTGTTAAAAAAAATAATCTAGTGTATTCACGTATCCAGCGTTTACTGGAGTTCCATTACCTGCGATCTTTTCTGTTGAGCTGATTAAAATATCAGACCAGATGCTTTGATCAATAAGGTTTACTGGATGAATTATGCCCTCCAGATTCGACCGGCATAGTTCAGTGGTAGAGCGTGGCGGCTTCAGCCAAGCGATCCCAGGTTCGAATCCTGGCCCAGACATTTTTCGTCCAGTTGGAAATTTACAACTTGTATAAACTGATGGCATTGAGATCGCAGGCTATTCACACTCATTGTAGAGTATACTCTTATTTAAAAAAATAATGCCCCTCGAAAAATACAGAAATCGAAAATTAATTAAGGGGGGAGGGGATTAGACCCCCATTCCTCGCATTTATAATTAACCAATGAACCCCAAAACTAACCAGGGAAGTGTCTTATTACAATGAACCAATATACAAACTTTGAAGCAAATTAGATTACTGTGCAAGAAAAACAAATATATCTAAATTAAGAGGGAGGATTAGCCCCTGTCCCCCCCCCTCTTTATACTTAACCAATGGACCCCCAAAACTAATCAGGGAAGCGCCTTATCAGAATGAACTTATATACAAAATTTGAAGCAAATTGGATATTTCTATCAAGAGTTGTCACGTTATGTACATGCAGAACGTGCAGGCACATTAGCTCTCAGGCTTTGATGGCCTGTGAGCTAAAAACGGAACAATTTTTGAATTGTTGGTTTACGCATGGTGGAAAATTTTATGACCCACTGTGGAAACTTAAAATTGTTTATAATACACAGATGAATCTCTTGCAACGGCTACAATTTTGTGCTACAGAGAATTAAAAAGAATCATCCACAGAGCAATAAGAAAAGTTTTAGACAAAGTTCAGCAAATTTATTATTCAACTAGCAGGCTTTGCCCACTATACTGGTCAGTTTTTCCAAACGAACCATGAATCAAACGAAATATATCAATGAATTTGACATTGTGTTTTAAAGCAATGAGGACAGACCTTTACTTGGAATGTCCATTTGCATTTCTAAAACTGATACAAACACCATTGTGCTATAATACTTTCTAAAGTGTCAGACAAAATTTGCAGCTATTAAGGACCCACTGTTTTAGTGGATCATTTATGGTGAGATTTGGAAAAAGAATGCCATAACAATATGCCATATGCTAAAACCATCCCTGAAAAATTATCCAACTAGCAATGCATATGTCATCAAAATTCAATCAGCAGAGCTTTTAAAAAAGGCTATTCTTTTATAATCGGGTTCACCTGTTTATTGAGCTTTCCCCATAATTCAATAACTAAGATACATAGAACAATATATAATATACTAAAACCATTCCTGAAAAATTATCTAACAGTGCAAGTTGCTTTAAAATCCATCCAGTGAAACTTTTTAAAATGGCTAATCTTTCATAATCAGGAAATCAGGTTCACCTGATTATAGAAACTTTCCCCCATAATTCTATAACTATGTGACATAGAATAGTATGTTAAATACTACACCTTCCCTGAAAAATTATCTAACTAACAGTGCAAGTCCCACCAAAATCCATTCATTAAAACTGAAGTTATAAGCAGCCGGAATGAAATTCCCATTTGCTTTTATATATATATACATACAGTAGATGAATATTTTAATGAATAATAAACACTTAATAATGTACAGTAAAATCTCCGAATAGTGAACACTTGGGACTTCAGAATTTGTTTGCTATTTAGAAGTATAAGTAGAACTGAAAAAGTGTTCTCTAAATAAGGAGGGTTTTTTATAGAGGTTTTAGCATAGTTTTTTTTTTCTTTTTAGTATTTATAAGTTTGTTTACTAAAGATCAATCTAGGCAAAAACTGGAATTTTTTTCAGAGTCCCTTGACAAATTTCTCTTTAATAAAAGTAGGCCTCTTCACAAAATATCATTTAATAAAATGGGATCTTTCACAAAAAGGATCCATACAAAAAATTCAAAAAAATTCATAAAACTCAAAAACTCTTCATAAATTTTCCATCGTGTTTAGATTTGAGATGTGTCATTTGCAAACAAAACAAACTCAAAGAAAGAAAAACTTTAGCAAAAGTTTAAAAAAGTAATATATTCATTCTTGGGTTTGATTCAATTATCATATGGATTTGATCATCCTAAAATTATCATCCATTTGATTCAAAGGATTTTATCTTTGACAGCAAAATTATTCACAAAAGTTATTTGAGACCCAAGAAGGAAACCTTGAAATGACTAATGCCCATAATGAATGCTTTCTATCAGAAAACTGGAATTATGTAATACCAGAATTCTGATGTACAATGAGAACATAATTATTGCTAAGTTAGAGACTTGAAAAGATTCCTTAAAAAGTACATTTATTGGGTGATAAGTAATCCAAACTAAACCCTTACCCAGTAGCGTAGCTAAGGGGGGGCAAGGGGGGCGGCCGTCCCGGGCGCCGCTGCTAAGGGGCGCCAAATCGAGAGAGGTTTTTAACCGAAATTATTTCACATATTTTCACAATAAATAAAAATTGTTGACCTTTTTTATTGATGTGTGTATGAATTTTTTCTTTAGTGAAAATATTTTATTGTATCCAAATAATAAAAGAGAAATTTTCTATAAATGTTTAAAGCGATGGCTTAACACACTTTGTACCTTGCATGATTGCGTACCTGAAAAGGAGGTACAAAATGATTAAATGGGTGCGGGGCGTCAACTTGAAAGACGCTTTAAACAGAAATTATCTCACGTATTTTGACAATAAATACGGATTATTGGTCGTTTTGTGTGTGTGTGTGTGTGTGTGAAGAAATGCTTTGAATAAATTCGGCGAACGAGGGGGAGTGGAGAGATCTATTATGTGGCAATCGTGGATGGAGGCTCCTGACTGTCTCCAGCTTATAAAACGAAGGGCCATGTGGCTTCACATTTTGATATTATAAGAGCATTTATTTATTTCTCTATTAGTTTTCGCTTTCATTTTTGTGTTCTTAGCATTTCATCTGAATATTTTCGTGTAATGGGGCCTTCTCTGAACCAGTGCAAAATGAATTTAGTTGAAGGAACTGCAAGTAAATATATTATTTCTTCTTTATTGTAAATTCCATTTTTCTGTGGAAGTGGTATTGAGAAAAACAAAATAATAAAATGTGGGCGACCTGCCTCAATTTTTCCCTTCTTAAAACGTATAAAAATCAAAACAGGACTTTTCAGTCTTCCAAGTACGGTCAGTACAGATGACTGCGTGGAAATGGAGTAAAATCAAAATTATTCTCTTAGCTTTGTTTACTGTTAAATGCAAATAAAATTGTGTAATCTGTGTAGGAAAAAAATTGCAAAAGTTAAAAGTAGCAAAATGTCAAAAAAAAAAGGAACTGAGGAAAAAAATATTTAAAAAATTGAAACTCTGAATCATTTAAAGTGAAATATATCGATGCAGTAAAAAACCCTTTTCACACATTTAAAATCTTCGGATCTTTAGATAACTTTCCCAGAATATACTAGGGATGTCTAAATACATTTCTAAACAAAAATTGACTCGAAAATTGATATTTTTGGCATTTTTGCAAAGAAGATTACCTAGGCCCATTAAAGAGGAAATGTGCATTTTTATATTTCAAAGGTAAATTTTCTTCTATTATTTGAGTGACAGACAGTGTTGTTTTCATGATTAATCAGTCTTCTAATTTAAATTAATCAACAATAATAAAAGTAAAAAAAATATTTTTTTTTAATTTCACTTTTATAAGCATTCCATATCTTAACAATCACACTTTGCTGGACTGCAATTCATGTAGTTCCAAAAACTTTTATGTTACAATACGTTAATTTGGCATAGGCCCCGACAATTGAAAATTCACGGATTTGATTTACGCTTGGTAGAAAGTGCGAACTGGTGATTTTATTACTATTATTTTTAATTATAATGTTTGCTCAGTTTATTTATTTATTTATTTATTATTTTTTTAAAGCTATGCAATAGAAAATAAAAGCATTATACCAATTATCTATTCAGAATTTCTCAACTGATTTCACAACGTATAGTCGTAATTTATTTAATGACAAGAGGGTTTTTCATTATAATCAAATAATCAAATTTTAATTGCTTAATAGGTGTATAGCCAACATAGTGAAAAAGTACCCAAACCAGGACTCAAACCCGGGTCTATAGCGCATTGACGTTCTACCAACTGAACCATTTGGGAACGGTACTCAGCATGGAACTTTCTCAGTATAACATGTTGGCAAGGCTACAAACGCAGCACAAGATGGAATATTTTCCGTGAGCCACCAACTTTGGGGCAAACACGAAATCAAAGAAAATCCAGCATCGATAATTGAATAAATTCATATTTAATACTTTGGAAAGTTTTCCATAGAAAATTTCACACGCCTTGCATTCATAATAATCAAATTTTAATTACTTAATAGGCGTATAGCCAACATAGGGAAACTTTTCATTATTGCACCTTTTATTTTTTATTTATATTTTCTACATTTTAATCCTTAAAATATTTCATCGTTGCACTTATACAGCCAAATGGGATATTTTGGAAAGCTTGGTTTAGCGCATAATTAACTCGATTATTTTTGTAATTCGTAACAGTTGTAACCATAAAGATTATTTTTTGTCAATTTATCGTCTGTGGCTGGCTAAATACATGAATTTTTCATTTAGTTTTTTTTTAATACTTATATTAAGGATAAGTCACCAGAAATTTTAAGATAGATTTTTAACTTTATTTAGTAACATATTTATGTGATTTATACATGATTAATATTTCTATATAAATATTGTGGTTACGAAGAGCTTGATTTATTTATTAAAAGTTAAATAAAAAGTGTTGCAAATTTGATACACTATGGCAGGGCTGTCCAACGCGGCAACCGCGGGCGCCATGACGCCCTTTGAAGATTTTCTAGGCGCCCCTTCTTTACGCCCCTCAACTTTTCTAGATTTTTTTTAAACAAAATTCCGTCTGCAAAGTTAATTTGCGTTAAAATAATTAACATTTGCATACTTTTTTTATTACAGGTGTTATTAAGGTTTTTGCCTCCTTTACATGCAAAAGTCCTTAAAATTGCTCCCCCCTTTTTTTATCCCCAAACCTCGGAAAAAATTAACGTTAAATTTACTATGATATGTTTTTTGTTAAATTTTTTAGATGAGCCAACTCCAACTTAGGACGCCAATGATTAACCACTGTACATAACATACCATTTTAATAACGCATACCACTTTGTCTGTGTATCCTGTAGACATGTGGGAATCACTATCACTGCTAAAGGGAAATAATATTCTTGCATTTTTCGAATCATATGAATAATGGCGCCCTTGATTATGTGCTACAAGCTAAGGTTCGCGCTGCCTCACTGAAAGGTTGGACAGGTCTGCACTATGCATTTAAGGTTTAAATATGCTTTAGTTTATAATTAAGTTCTTGAAATATTAAAATGATGTATTGTCATAGGAAATATACCTGCATACATAATTTTTATATGGTAGCCTATCAGTAAGTTACTGAAAAATCAATTAGATAATGTCATCTTTTCGTATAAAGAACAAGTTAAGTTTAATAAAAGAGTGTAATAAATAAAAATAAATTAATTCATTACAAATGAAATCTTTATTTATTGAATAAAGACACACAAGTAAAGAGATGTATTCGAAAGGTAAAAATAATGATAATCATAGATAATTTTACAACTAAAATGTTTTTTCTAGATCTTAAGAAATATTTTTTAAAATAGAGAAAACTTTATAAAATTAATAAAAATTCATTAAAGCTACCAGAAAAACGGGGCAGACTATATACCACACTTTTGGGGGATTACTATATTGGAAATCAAATTCCCCGCTCGTTATATCCGGGATTTATAATAAGTCAGGTATGCTATTGCAGAGATCATCTACATACTTTTTATGGCTAAGCCTCAATATTATATTTTTATAGCCACAATATTATAAGTGTCGGGACGCAACCAAAGTTACACCGTTACTTTTAAACAACAAACTCATAAAGTTTGTAAATAGCTTTTTAGATTGTTTTTTAAACCAGAAATCACGATTAAAAGAAAGCAAAAAAGACAGAAAATAACGAAATTTCATCTGAATGGACAAAGATATATATCCATTTTTTTCTTTGTGATAATCAAAGTAAAAGTTTCACGGTAATAAAAATTTGCAAACAGGGTGTACCGTTGTAAAATTTTAAGATGTAGTTTTTATTGAAAATTATGAAATAGTTTTATGAAAGTTTTATTATTTAATAAAGCAAAATGAATTATTGTGATCCAATTGATAATGTGTTAAAAATGTTTGATTGAAAATTTTTTAAAGAAAATTTTAAAACTACACGTTTCCTACAATTTTTAACTTTTCGCAATATTTTTCTTTCATACTTCCCTTACAAATGTGCTCTATAACTGTAATGACCAGATTTTCAAAAAGTTAATTAGTTAAAATGTCATTACAAATTTTAAAATACAAAAAAAAAAAAATTACTTTTTACTTAATATTTTATTTTTAGAAACTAAACTAATTGTTCTACTAAAATTAATTTTACTAACTTTATTAACTTTTTAATTTTATGAAATGCACCTTAAAAAGTGTCAAGGAAAAAAACGATGGTTGAAAAATTTAAATTCTAAAAGTGTATATAACTGTATGACGCGGTATTTGGCTAAATATCGCGAAATTTGCCGATAAAAGTAGGCCGCTTTACATGAAGTCATCTTGGACTAAAGCTAAGTGTTCACCTAATTCAGTATTGACGCTAACTAGGAATCTTCGATAGTCAAGTTCAAGCGATTTAGCTTCTTGTGTTTGAGTAAGATTAACTGAATTCTGAAAAACTAAGAAGAGAGAACTACCTTTTCCTCTCGGTACAAGCCGGAAGGACTTTTTCGCCTTTAGAAAAAAAAAATCGGGTATTTTTGTTATTTGTAGGGGGGGGAGGGGCGCAAAGTTTGTTCTTGCCCCGGGCGCCAAAAAATGTAGCTACGCCACTGCCCTTACCTCTGGATCGTCCAACACAAGACGCTTCAGCAATTGTGTCAGGTCTGAATACTGGAAGAGGTGAATTCTGACCTGTGGCTCAGAAAAGGCCCACGACACCAAGAGAGTCATGGCGCAAGAAACTATCTGAGCTCGACCCCAAAACCCAGTCTTGTACTGGTTGGGATCACAGGGAGAGGCAGCCTCACACATCAAGTTCAAAATGGCTTTCAACACATGCTCTGTATCACCCATCACTTGAAGCATAACCTGCAAAAAGAGATAATCTAGGTTACTTTAACATTAAAGCTAGAGAAATTATTACATTTCAAAAGTTTCAATATTTAAAATTATTAACACCCTGTTAGCATAACAAGTTGAATTTATAATGATTTAAAGAAACAGAATCATTTCTATGATGGGTTTAGGCCTTTGGGAGAGGTGATGCACAATCAATTTGTTCAATAGTTACATCAGTGGAAAATTTGCTAATTTCAGAAGTTTATTTTATGGGTTGTATTATTCAACTTTTAGGTAGCTTCCGCTACAAAAAGTAAGAAGTATATATTACAGCCGCCTGGAAGAAAGAGATTACGAAAATTTTCACCGATTAAGACAGGGTTCCCAGCAAAACATGTGTGAATAACACAAAATAACAAGCAGCATTAAAATCAGAAATTTGTATTGTAATAACAGGGTTTATACTTTTTTCCCCCGGAGGAAATTCAAGCACCTTTTAAGAAAATTTCAAAATGAAATTCTATAAAATACTATAATGCAAAAAAACTTCATCTTTGTCAGTTTTCAAATGAATGCCATACAACAAAGTCTAGAATGTGAAATGTCATGAAAAAGTCTCAAAAATGTAGAAAACTTTTGTCCATATTATGGTTTTTCTGTATTGCATTGGAAGAAATTTCTCGATCTTGAAACCGACAAGAGTCTAGAGATTTTTCAGAGGTGCCATGTAGCGAGAAATATAGTAACACTTTTCTGAAAAAGAAATGATTTCAAATTGAAATCCCCCCCCCCCCCCCTCCCCCCAGACCTTTCCATGACTTTTTAGGAAATATTTGTAAATTCCCTAACTTTTCCTATATATTTTAAAATTTTCATGACGTTCCCTGACTACTTTGAAATTCCATGACTTTACATGTCGCTGGGAACGCTGTAAGAGTAAATAACAAATATGGCAGGGGAAAAAAAAAGAGGAGAGTTTTAAAGATTGTAAACTTAGTGTGGTGGAGCAAAAGGAAAGGATGTGTGTGTGTGTTAAAATAAGTTTAAAAGAAGATATCTAAGTAAACGATTTAGTAAATGCACAACACATTTGAAAGCTCAATTTTAGCAATTTCCATCCATAGAAAGATTTTTTTTTTTTTTTTTTTTTTTTTACTTTATGGGTCATTCCATGTCAAATCACCCAGAGCATGGCACCCACCATCACCAATTTTGATAAAATTTGGTGTATTTTATTTGTGTGTGCATTTTTTGGTGTAAGAAAGTTTATTGAATAAAAATGTTTTAATGTTTTTTTCTTTTTTGTTGTGTTAAACGAGAAGAGCCTGGGATTTGCGATAAAATTAAAATATAATATGAATGCTTCTAATAATGAGAGAGAAATAACATATTTTTAGAGAAGTAATTAACAAAAGAATTAAAATATAAAATAATTCAAATTAGCATTGCTTTAATATTTTGGGGTTAACATAATCTGAAAATGAAGGTTATACCATTATCCAATCAAACACTTAATTTAAATTAGGGGCCTTCAACCTTTCATGCTCAAGGGACACATTTGTAAAGTCTTAGTTTTGTGGGCCATCATCATTCGATTAAATAGTGTAGGCAAGAAATGCATCCACAACTAAGTTTCAAGACCAGGGACTGGTTGTATATAGGTGCTGGGGAACTACAGAATTATTATTTTTGTCTTGATTTATAAAGACACATTTCGTTTATTTATATTTGAAGTTGTATACAGTTACTTGATTTAGTAATAATAGTAGTAGTATTTGGGGATAATCTGTCACTCTGTACTCAAGAAAGACAAATATGTTAGCACAAACTGTTTACTATAATGACACATGAGAAAACATACTTTTATGCCACCAGAAGGTGCCAGCATAAAGTGGTACTATTGGTCTCCTAAAATAAAAAGTGCACACAAAAACATGTGATTACATTACCTAAAAGATGATTAAAAACTTTAATTAGATTTTAATAAATTTTAAAACATTAAAAACAAGCACTTTCGGCTGTAAACCCAGCCTTCATTAGGATATATGAAAAACAGGTGTTAAAACATAAACGTCTAGATCACATTTATATAACACCTGTTTTTTTTATAAATCCTGATGAAAGCTGGGTTCACAGCCAAAAGTGCTTGATTTTAATGTTTTAAAATTTAAAATCTAATTAAAGTTTTTAATCATCTTTTAGGTAATGGAATCACATGTTTTTGTGTATACTTTTTATTTTAATTTGACAAAGATGCATTTAAGCATATTGAACTTGTTTTATATGGTCTCCTAAAGCTTATATTTAATTTATGCAGCACAATATTTCTGCACCATTTACTCAGTGATAGGTTAAATATTATTTGTATATTTGATTATTCTTTGAGATATACTACAGCGCTTCAAGATTTATAAGAATATAAGGTATAGTTAAAAAATTGTATAAAAGTAGCCAATTCACTTTGAGTTGATGTAGAGAAAAATTAAATGTACTGTTTCTTGATCATCCAATGAAGATAATTGCCATAGCTGCCATATTTTAATTTTTTAAAGTTTAAAAAAACATTTTGAATCAGAAATTTTATTCAATAAATTAAATAAATTCCACATAAAAACAAAAACATTTTATAAAATGAATTTTCTTGTTCCAAACAAGTTTATTGGATGCAAAAAGAAAAGCATAAAGAGGATGTGCACCTTAATAAGAAGCATCGTAAATTTTTCATTTCAATATTCGAAATAACACTATGGCCCACAAGTGGAAGATTCCTAATTTAAATGCAAATTTTAACGTACTGAGACTAGATACATCTACATATACTCACCTTGTTGAGTTTTGGTATTAACAACTTGTCGTTACTGCCTTTACGAATTCTCTTAGCTCGTTTCCTAGGAGCCTCACCGTCACCCGTCAAATGATCGTCCTCATTGCCTTCAATGCCAAACTGATAGATGAGACGCAATAGAGATGCTATGCAATCCTGGTTCCACTGAAAGGAAAAACAGCCATATTTTAATCTATGTTTTAAGATTTGAAATTCCAATTTTTCCTAGGAGGGTCATCAGCATTTGTCAATGATGACAGGATAGAATTGTTTAGAAGGGATAGAAAAGATCTTTTCAACCTCACAATTACTTTAATGTGCCATTTAAATTAACTACGAGTATTAACACATTACAAAATATCATTGAAACAATTTAACAATTCTAAATATTTATTTTCATTAAAAAAAAAAACTTTCTATACATCAATATTTCAATTTGAACCAAGTATGTAGTTTCATTCCAGTTTTCTGGTTTCAATTCTGAAATTGTCATTAAAATCCCTAAATGTTCATTATTCAAAAAATTGCTAAATTTGGATTTTTCTCTGTTTTGAATACTAAAGTCCTCTTTAACAAGGTACGTTTGTTTTAGACAATTCAGAAGCAATTTCCAATTTTTCAGGATTTCATACTGGTTACTGTATTATTTTTCCCACTCTACTGTTGTACCCCCCCCCCCCTCCAAATCAATATATATAATTGTTTCTCTTTTTTTTTCGGTAGGGGGGGGGGGTCATTGCTTAGGGAATTTTCTTAAGCTGGATTTCAAAATTTTGGGCATTAATCTTACAAATAATTTAGAAAGTTAATGTTATTTACTGAAAAATGACCTTATTCCTGATTTCATATTGAATTAATTCTGTGCTATAATCTTCCAATAGGAACTAAAGGAAGGACAACTCACTTCAAGATGTGTCACACAATCTGGAATTTTTATTTATTTATTTTAAGCAGGATAATACAAGCATGCAAAGTAGACCCTCCCCCCTTTTTTTAAACTGCTTTCCAGAAAGATTCATATAAGTTATTACTACTAGCAGCGAAATACCTTCTTTTAATCGTCTTGCTCATGAATTATGAAAAAATAAATAAAAGCAACAAGTCATTATATGTAGTGATAAACTTAAAATAGTGTTCTAAATTGTGATAAGAAAATAAAAAATATTTGTTGATATAACTTGTAATTCTTCTAACTGGGCAAAAAACTGTCCAAAACAGGATTGTTTCGGTTTAAATTCCAATGATCTATTAATTGAGCTACTAGCTACTTGGATGACACCCTGGTTGAGACAATTAACACAGACAACTTTTTGGCTATGAGACGGGAAACAAAGAAGAAATACCTCATTCCAAACTTGGCCATCATGAGACTGTAATTCACCGGATAAAAAAATTTCAAACAGGTAATTTAAACCACCAGACTTGACAAACTGAAAAGAAAAAAATTAAATATGCTTTACAAATTTAATATTCATTTCATGCTTAAATTAAAAACATGTTAAGAATTAACTAATGGTTAACTAAATAAGTTTTTTTTTTTTTTTTTTTTTTTTAAATAAGCATTCAATGTTTTTCTCGAAAATCATACCTCATTTCATGATTTGATTTTTCTAAAGATTCGTTACAATAATTTAATAATTTCCATTACAATACATTAATGTGGTGTGGGCACCAAACCCAATAATGAAAAATACAGTTTTTGGAGTTTTTATTTTACATCCTTGGAAAAAAGTTAATAAATTTAAATAAAAATTGTATAATTTTTGTTCTTTTTAAGATTTAGTAACTAGAAAGAAAAAAACATGCATCATTTAAACTACCTATTCAAGATTTGTAAATTGTTTTCTCAACGTATAATCATAATTTAATTAATATTAAACTGTTAATTGATAAAAGTGTGAATTTTTTAAATAATTATTATTACACTTTATTTTTAAGTTTTTTACTTTTTAGTGTTTGAAATATTACATTGTTTCAGTCAGTTGGACTTTTTTGGTGAGCGTAGTATCATTAAATGCACTTTTGTTATAACTCATATAGAATAATATAAACATTCATAAAAAATATTTTGCAATGGATTACCCGTTGCAGGATAACGGGAAAATTGCCTTAAAATAAAGTTATTAATATCAAGTTCTAAAAATAGTACAATGTTGTATTGTCATGAGAAACACCCTTGCTTATAATTTAATAATTTCAGCCAATAAGGAAGTGGGTAAAAAATTGATTACAAAGTGTCATCTTTACATACATACAAAAATAAAGTTGAGTTAATTAAAAATACTAAGCAAGGGTTCTGATTAAAAATAGTCTAAAAGCTAAGTTTGAAATATTGATGGCAGTTGACATACACTGATGGTATTATAAAAAAGCCTAAATGATAGGAAAATTTAAGTTTTAAAGAAAATTTTTCTAACTGTTGAATAAAATGGATGGTTTTGTTTATTTCAGTTTACTCAATGTTGAAATATTAATTAATTAATGAAAAAGTTTTAAGATCACAAGAAAAGTTATTTTTTAATAGCTAGACATTTGAAAGGTTAAATGTAATATGTAACATTTAATAATGGAATCTGCTAAACATGAATTAAAAAAAGTATTAAACACATAAGTATAACACAATTTTGAGGCAGTGATTTCACTTTAAAAAGAAAATATCAAAAGAAATCTGGTCATTAAAAGCAGATAAATTTTAAAAAATACATCTGCTCAAGTGGATGCCTTCAAATATTAAATTTGAAAATCAAATACATATCCATTATATTAAAGCATTAAAATTTAAACAGGCCAACTTTCCAAAATTTCAGGGAAGGAAGAGGGAGGCAGTTGATCATGAAGCTCACAAAGTCAGCCGAAAAGATGAAGGGACAGGTTTCCCATTATTAATTTCCTGTTTTCAGGGTGGCGACAATACCCCTTCTGAAAATTTCCAGAAGAAACATGTGCTCTTTTGTCCTCCCCCTTCCTAGTAGCCAGAAGATTAGTTAATCAGTCACTGTTTCTTCAGCACTTTAGTGAAGAAATGGAATTTAAAATGTTAGGGTTTTATTGGCTACAGCTTTCATGACCTGAAAGGAATTTAACCATTTTCGCAGTATTTTGTAATACAGTAGACTCCCTTAAATCTGCATAGCTTAAAACCAGAGGTTGTGCAGATTTTAGAATTTTGCAGATTTCAAGGTCACTGTTTTGTGTACATTTTTTCAAACAATAATGCGTTTGAAATTATAATGAATGCTTACAATAAAGTAAAATAAGAAAAAATAAGAAAATTTAAAAATCATTTAAAATGTTAAAAGTAAAAGTCAAGTAAATAATTAATAATGCATAACTAAATAGGCATAATGGTGATGAGATAATTTTTTCTTGAATTATTCCGTGAAACTCACTTTATAAATGTACACTCATAATTCATATCAAAATCCTAAAGTAACAAAGTTTTATTTCATGTTTAGACATACAGTAGGACTTCGATTATCCGAAACTCTCCGTTAACCGAAGTCGGTTTCTTCTACACTTTTTTTTTCACTTTCTACTATCATCCAAAATTTTCTCTTAACAAACATGCATTTTTAAAGTTTTTTTTTTTTTTTCCCACATTCCTTTTGTATACAAACCGTCCTTTCCAAACTATGAGTGCAGATAAATATTTTGGAATTCCTTCTGGCAAGCTTAATTCTCGGTAAGAGTGTACTCTTCCCCACTTTCAAACGCCCCTGTTCTAAACAAAAACACACCCCATTTCGAAATTTAGAGGGTCATACTGCCGAGTCCCAGAACAATCGAATGTTATTGCACCGTCTGATTGTAAGCAAGTGCAAAGAACCTAACCTCTTTTGTCATCTCAAGAACAGTGAAATTTTCATTGCAGCAGAATTTGAAAAGGGGAAGGAGTCACTTTGTGTCACTTAACCTTTGTGGACAATTCTATTCCAGAAAAGGGAAAAGGAAGAAAGGAATGAAAAACCCATTTGCTATTCTCTTTCTACCCCTATTAGGACGATCTTTTAGGTATGGTCACTTTTGGCAGCTGGCCAGAATTCCTATTTGTTATCTTTTCCTGCTGTTACATTTCCGATCAGAATTTTCTTGAGTGCTATCAGTGAAGTTGGCAGTTTCGACCTGCCGGGGGATCTGATAGAGCTTACACATTGTCTTTCTTATTTTTTTATACTCAAGTTTTCTTTTTTATCATGGCTTCCATTAAGATAGAAAGAATCATATGAACCATACAGGAAAAATATGATATTGTTATGCGACTAAAATTGGGAGAAGCTGTGACAAAACTTGCAAAGGAGTTTAACGTGAGTGTGTCAACTGTCAGTAAGATGAAAAGGAACTCGGAAAAGATTAAGAAGTGTTTTGCTAAATTTGATGTTGGGAAAAGCGTCAAATTCCAAAAAACAATGAAATTAGCTAATCATACAGATTTCGATGCAGCTTTGTACAAATGGTTTGTGCAGAAAAGATGTGAAGGGCCAATGATTCAAGAAAACGCTTTGATTCTCAACTCGAAGCTTGGTGGTTCTGATGACTTCAAAGCCAGTAGGGGCTGGCTAGAAAAATTCAAAATTCGCCATGGTATAAGACAACTCAATATCGAAGGTGAAAGAATGTCTGGAAATGTCGCAGCAGTTGATTCATTTGTCGCAAAAATCGAAAAATTGATGAAAGATGAGAATTTAACCCCAGATCAAATTTATAACTGCAACGAAACCGGACTATATTGGAAGGCTCTTCCTGAAAAAACTTTAGCTGCGGTAAATGAAACTTCTGCTCCCGGAAGGAAAAGAATGAAAGATAGGGTCACTGTATTAGCCTGTTCCAACGCATCTGGTTCCCACAAGCTTGAACTAGCTGTTGTTGGGAAAAGTAACAATCCGAGATGTCTTAAGAATGTAAACAAATCTGCTCTTTCTGTACACTATTTAAATCAAAGAAATGCTTGGATGGATTCCAATTTGTTTTCGAAGTGGTTTTTTGATATTTTTGTGCCTGCAGTAAAATTTTGGCAAGAAGAAAAAAAATTGAATGGAGAGCTTTTGTTATTCGACAACTGTCCGGCTCATCCTGAAGATAACTCTCTAAAATCTGCAAACATAAAGTGTTTATTTTTGCCCCCGAATACAACGTCTCTGCTGCAATCTATGGATCAGGGCGTCTTGGAGTCTTTAAAAGGGCGTTACCGAAAGAAATTAATCAGAAAATTACTTTTTGAAGGAGATTCTGAATCTGGTGCAGTTTCAATAATTGAGTTTTGGAAAACTGTCAACATCAAAAACTGCATTTATATGATCAGTGAAACATGGGAATCTATGCTGCAATCGGCACTAAGACGAAGTTGGCAAAAACTTTTGCCGAATTTTTCAACTGGCGCAGATGAAAATGCTTCAGACATTGTGAAAAATAGTGTTACTACTGAGTTTTCAAGCCTTTTTAGCACAATGAAAGGTTTTGAAAATTGTGGGGATAAAGAAATCACAGATTGATTGAATTGTGACATGGAAGATGCAGGCTTCCAGTTGCTCAATGATGAGGAATTAATAGCAGAAGTCCGAAATTCTCCAGAAGAAGAAGATGATGATGATGAAGAAGATGAGAATGATTCCGGAGTAAATAAGATCAGTAACAATGATGCTTTTGAGTGTTTCTCAAAAGACCTTGTTTGGTTGGAGCAACAGGAACAGTGTGATCCCTCTGAACTCATGCTTTTAAGAAAAGTTCGGGATAGAGCTGCATGGCAAAGGATGGCCAATTTACACAAGATGAAGCTTGCCTTTAAACCATTGTAAGTTTTTGTTTCAGGAATAAATTTATTTTCATTTATAATTTTAATTTATTTAACAGTTAAAATAAGTCATAATAACAGTTCAATGACAATACTACATATTAAACTAGATGATTAATGATGAATTCTCAATTATCCAAAGTAGGTTCGGTCCCAATTACTTCGGATAATCGAGGTCCTACTGTACTTATAACCAAAAGCTTGATTAATAGATAAATTATTTGGTAAAAATATCGTGATTGCCAGACTTGTATAAAACAAGTAACCAAAAACTTTCTGTGCACATAAATATTGAGTCAAAAACTTTCTGCAAATTAATTTAATGTTTAATAAAATTACGTGTTTATTATTTTGACGATATAAATTAAAAACAGTAGTTTAAAATAATCGCCATTTAAAATTAATTAATATTAATTAAAGAATAATTGTTTTGGTTAAAAATAATAATACAGCTAAAAATCCATGATAGGAAGAGCTGAATTCTTATCAATTATTTTGTCAATGCATTTAGAAACAACCCAATCCTTAATATTTTGACCTCTTTGCAAGCGTTTGTTATGTCACAACAATGTTTTGCATCTTTAAATTTTGAATTGTGCGCTCACAGCAAATATTTTTGCGCAAAGAGAATATTTTAAATTTTTTAGTATTAAAAAAAAATAATAATAATTTTTAAAAAATCATCTAAAAATTTTTTCTGTAAAGTTCCGAATTTTGCAGAAAATTTTCCACACGCGGTGTGCGTCTATATTATACAACTGTGGTGATTGCCACTGATATCTAGAATTTTTCAGAAATAAATTTATACTTTCTTGATGAGAAAACATGAGTTGAATAATATAAAGCAGAAACATTTCAAAATGTGTACAGAATGATATATATTTTTTAAAAAAATGGAATTTTACACCTACATCTTAAGTGTAAGTTTCATTGTTTACATAGGATTTTAGGAATTTGCAGATTTTAGGGTGGCCAATTTGAGGGAGTCTACTGTATTATATTTTCCTGGATTAAGAAACATGTCTTTTTTTACACTGTATAGTTCAGTGAAAAGACAGAGGGAAGAAACATACATTTGTCAGTTTATATAAAAAGCATCAAGTAATCATTTACATAAAATTGTGATTTTGAAAAGAAAATTAAGGAGATTTCTATCTTTTAACAGGAATAAATTGAGCAGGTATGCATTATTACTGCTGAAAAATAAGTTTCAAACGAGTGAGTACACATCAAAAATAAAAAGTAAACTGAACTTACTTTTACAGACCATGGCACATTATCTTCTTCTACATTCTCATTCTCCTTGGATGACTTTTCAAGGATATCAATCGATTCTAAACCCTGTCAAAATAGAAAGAAGAACCATCTTAAAATCTGTAGCCATTAAACTGTTAGCTTTATTTAATTTGCATACACTTACTGGGGCATCATTGAATTAAGTATAGATTTATGAAAATAGTTTTATAAAATTTGAGATTTAAACAGATAAATAAAAAATCTGGATGCACATTCCAAGAAATATACTAGGTGCGTCACAAAGTCTTTCTTGATTATGAAAAATGGGAATGATTTTTATTTTAAAATTTTCAGGATTTAAACAAGATAAAGTAAATTAAAAGAGGAATTTCTCAAAATGTTTGCCCTGTGAGAAGTATACGAAGTAAAGTCACTGCTTGATAATCTGTTTGAGTTAATATTTTGAAACTGAATCTGTCACACTTACTAATGCTATTATCAGTTTTTATAGGTTTTTTTTATCAATCTCTGTAGACTTTAAAATAACTCAGAACAGACTTTCCTGTGTCAATCTGTGGCAAACAAAAATTTATCTGTTGACAAAAAGCCTACTAGCACAGGAAACCACAGTAACATAAAGTAAGCAAAATCTGCATTCACAAAGAATATAGAAGTACAATAGGCTAGAGCAATGGTTCTTAAACTGAAGTCTACAGACCACTAAGTCAAACTAATTTTTATTTATGTAACTTCATTGTTAAAAATATAACAATATGGAGTTCGATTTCAATCAATCAATAATGAAATACACAGTATCATTATAAGATTTTTGTTCCCCTGATCAGTGTTCTTATTGCAAGACCTACGAGTAGAGTGCTCTCTCTACATTTTCTCTATCCTTGTGAAAAACAAGTATAGAAATTGAACCATGTTTATGCATGTATGTTTCAAAGATTCAATTAGATGTTGTATGTACAGGGGCAAAGAAACTGTATCTTCCTTTCTATAGTAAACAGCAATAAATATGTTTCATAAAATTTTATTATTCTGTCAATTTTATTTTAATGTAGCCTGTTTTAAACAGTACACTGCATTTGAGTTAGTAACATTTTATGTTCTGTCAACCTTGTAGATTTTAAGCTTGTGCTTTGATGCTAAAATACCTTCATCTTAGGTGTTTATCAAAACACAATTATGTTAAAATATTTTTCCCAATTTAAGAAGTTATCAGGAAACAGAAATATATTGGATAGAAACTTTGAGGATTACACAATATGAAACTATGTTAAATGACACAATCAGTCATAATCTGAAACCAAACACAATGAAATACTAACCTACAAATAACATCACGCTTACACTAACAATGAAAAACCCTTAATTTTATGACATGAAAGTACATAGCATATTAAACTAAAATTATTACAGTTATAGATCTCCTTCAATAGAAGCAATTTTTTTTTCATTAATATTTTTTTATCTATAATATTATCCACAGTTGAATCGAGAGCATCATCAAATTGAATCGAATCATTTGTAAAATGTTAAATGTTTTCAAAAGAGTATATAAAATTATGTAAATAATGATAGCATTTCATAACATACCTTATTCTGCCTTAGCGTTTCCACAATTTGCAGTGAATACATAAGCTTCTGGGGACTTTGGGGATCAATTAAAGTTTTCAGTGTACTGTTGGAAGAAGCATCCTCTGAATCAGATGACTAGAAATATATAAAAGAACATAATAATTGGCTTCAGAAATTTTAAATAATCTCACATAGTCATCTTTAAACAATCAAAATAAATGAGCAATTGTTAAATATTTACAAGAGTAATGCAGTTCAGTTTAATTATTACTTCCATTTGTAAACAATAAATTAATAATTTTGTAGGAAAAAGCAAAAAAGTGGGTAAATGTGATAGAAGATCGAACAAAGGGTTTCGTTTAACATTACTATAAAAACACTTTATCCTTTAATTAATAAATCCAAATAAATTTTATTTTAAAAAAAAAGTTATGTTTTTTATAAAATAAAAATGTATCAGTCTATTTTTCCGTATATCTGAACCAGCCCGCTATTCTGCTCTGTCATGACATCTGTCATGTAGGCTAAATGTGATATTTAATAAAAAGTAGTTCCCCCTCCCCTTCTATATTAATAATCCCTATTCGCATTATTAATTACATTATTGTCTATTAGCATTTTATTTATTTTTTCTATACAAAAATCACAGTTTGTGATGAAATACAACTGTGGTTATAATAATGCAATCTTTGTAAAAATTAGATTTCTGGGTTCATCATAAAAAAATATGCATAATTTTCAAAATGGTAAATGCAATATTTAAAAAATAATAATAATAGAGCTTTTAATCTCTTACTACCATCAAAATCTGTGGTTTATTTATCTTCCTCCCTTCCAAAAAGCTGGGATGTCTATTTGAGAGTTTCCGATTTCACACACCAGCCACCAGTTGTTCGTCAGTGGTTTTTTAATGAAAGGAAATTAAACGAATTTATTCAAATAAATTTTTTTAAAAATTCTGATTTTTTTTTTTTTTTTTTTTTTTACGTGTGTGTCTGAAATTTTACGTTCCTAAGTGGAATATTTTCTGAGAGTCTTTGAAAACGTTCAGCCTGTTATCGCCATGGCAATGCTGTGACTATGGCAACCCTTTCCCCTTTTCTGGAGTTTCTAAACGAATTTTCTTTGCGGTTTGATTAAATTCTATGCTTTAGTTGAATATTTTTTTTTCCATTAATGAGTGGGTTTATAGGGTTTTAAATTATATCTTGCATTAATGAAAACATTTCCAAAATTTTATTATTTCTGGTGTGGCAATAGGTATTCAGCTGTAAGTACACAAAATTTCAAGTGTCTAACTTATACAGTTTCCGATAACAGACTCTGCGACAGACAGACAGACAGAGAAGCAAGACGAATAGGGTTTCGTTCATCTCACGAAACCCTAAAAATGATCTTTGAAACAGCTAATGTGAATTGCAGGTTTTAAAAAACTGGATTTGAATGGTGAGGCCTTGTCATTTTATTTTCCCTTCCCACAACTGCTGCATGCCAGGAGCTAATAGCCGAAGAAATTGCCAAAAGATTTCAGTCCTTACAGCAGCCTTTTTGATTCTGATCATTTCACTGGTTTAAGCATGTAGTTTGATTACATGGCTGTTAAATTTGTGTTTTCACAATTGAATCTATTTGGACACTACACTGTTAACTAGTATTTAAAAAAAAAAAAAAAAAGGTTTTACGCTAAAAATAATGATATTGTAATTAATTTCGATAAAGCAAGAATTATCCATAGGTTCAATAACCCATTTAAAGCCGCCATTAGGGAATCATTGGAAATTAAAATTAGAAAAGATTGTATTTGTAATGATAACTTTTCTTTCAGCATACCTGGTTTATGGGATACATTTTTAACCCCTTGTTAATTCATTGTTTTGTTTTTCGCTCTTTGGCAACAAAGAGTGCCCGCTTATTTTATTTAAATTTTTCCATACTGTTGATTTCATTCTTCTCGTGTCGAAAATTAAAAGATCAGTAGTCGTTTGTGTTGTTCCTCTTCCCCGATGATGGCTTTAAGTTTAAAGCCGAAACATGTAGGATTTTAGCTCTTTTATGAGTTTAAAACAATTTTTACACTGATTTTAGCAACTAATAAGCACAATTTATGTTTTCTTTACAAAATTTTATTTATTTATTGATGAAGTTTCAATTTTGTTGTGAAATATTAGCTGGAAACAAATACCTATTTATATTATTTTAAGTATAAACGGGTTATTAATACTCTGTAATTGGGCTGTATGTCATAGAGATATTTCATGTATAGAAGTTTAAAGCAAAATTTATGGGTCACATATTGCTACCATCAATAGGATGTCAGCGTTACTCACGGACATGTTTTTCCTTTTTAATATAGATTTACAAGAGTAACGTTGTTTGTTCAAATTAATTAATTCATTTCTAAACAGTAAATTAATAATTTTCTAGCTAAAAGCAAAAATTGATATTTGAAACAGCTGATGTGAATTGGTTTACATGGAGAAGACTCGAGCCCCCTGATTTTCTTCCTTTCCTACACCCCCCCCCCCCCTGATTCTGAAGAGTTTCTATATTTTTTAGCCTTTTGAACATATTAGACATAACACTGCCTTGGAATGACAAGATACTAACTATTTCAACTATATTTTTAGAGAAAAATGAGAAAGTTTTACTACCCCATAGACAACAATGAAATTAAAAACTGTCCATTCACTAACTTTGAAAATTCGCCTTAGAATGTGTTGCGCTGCATGTAAAGCTAAAATTGTAGACTAGATTACTAGATGTTTACTACACCGATGTTGTCATCCTTATTTAGTTGATTTTGTCGTATAACCTTGTCAGCCCCAGGCAACAATATGTTAAAGATATGGGAACAAAATTATATCTTTTTTTCTTTTTTTCGAGGGGAAAATATTCTTTGCAAATCAATAAACTAAAATTTTATTAAGAATACAGGCATTTATATTGATGCCTGTAATGCCTGAACTCTAATTATTTTCATTTAAATACTATTTTTTTTCTTTAATGTTTTACTGTTTGTACACTTTAACAGACAAGAACAACACATCAAGAATATTTAATCAAACAATCATCTTGAGAAAACATAGGAAAAGTAGAAGTCGCAAAATTCAGGGGTAACAGCTGAATTGTTATTAATACAAAGTATCAAAGAGTTTTTTTTTTTTAAATAAAAGATTTCTTTTTAAATTGTATGCTTGGGAGTGCAGAAGGGGAAAATTTTAAGAGATTCATAATATGCTACAAAATATGTTATAATTATTTTTAAAAAGTTTTGAAGATTTACTTTATATGCTGAAGGGACAAACGAGGGGGAGGGGAGGACACAGGATTGAGGGGAAAAAAGGTATTTTTTAGAAAGCAAAAATCCATTGCATAGCTACCAAGAAAACAGAATTTGATATTCAAAGAAATATATATATTTTTTTTACATCAAACCTTCAAGGACTTTATTTAAAAATTCAGTGCTTACCTTATTGTCTTTGAAGCCTCTTAACATGGTTGGAGATGTTGGTAGCATCATAAGAATCTCCCACACCCTCCTCGATAAAATTTGAGCCTTAGTATGAGGAATGGATTCCTGAAAAACAAAGTTAAAATAGGTATAAAATGATAAAAATGTCTTTGTGCAGGAAAATTTTGCTTATTTTTTTTTCTTTCCCCCAAGCGAAGCTATGTATAGATATGTACAAATAAATTTAATTAGACACATTTGAAAACAGACAGCTGTTTTGGGTCCAATATGAGGATACCTCATCAGTGCCATATAAAACTGCAGATTGTGCACTGATGAGGGTATTAAAATTTATTTATGTATTTTATATCATATCTGCCAACTTTTGAAAAAGACAAAGTGTAAAATGACATGTGATCATTATTTTACAATATTTTTTCCCATATGAATATAGGACCCATTTTGGTACTTCTCTATTATCTCGTCAACCACTTTTCATAACAAAAAACTAATCGCCAAACTGTAACGCCAAATAAACGGGAGAATGTTGCCATTGGAATATCAAAATAAATAAATAAATAAAATATAAGAATTTAAGGACACAATTCTTATCTTAATGAATGAAATAACGGTACTTTTCGGTTAGCCGGGCGCCAGTGATTTATATACATGTATATATACACATATATGTATAGTTACAAAAATATCTACATACGCAGATATATACATACATATATGTACACACATATATGTATGAATATACATATATATTCATATACATACATATTTATATACGTACATATATCACTGGCGCCCGGCTAACCGAAAAGTACCGAAATAACTAATAAATCAGTAAAACATAATGAAAAATTATGTTCAAAATTATGTACTGGCAAATGTCGAATTAAAAACCACTTGATGACATAACAAACACGTATAATGCTTCTGATGTCAAGTAAATGGGACTGCATTTTTGGCGTTTAATCTTACAGTTTGGTGGTAGTTTTTTGTTATGAAAAGTGGTCGACGGGATAATAGAGTAGTACCCCCATGTTTTTTTAACTAACACATAAACATCATTTTTAAGCACATAATATTTGGATACTTTTAAATCTTTACGATTATAAAGATTTTTTAATGAGAAAAAGTTTTAAAAACATTATAACACTCACTGAAGACTAAAATGGTAAGGAGAGGATTTTTATGAGTGAATTCTGGGTACAACTCAGGGAGCATTTACATAGGATTTTTTATTATTATTTAAATATTGGTTTTAAAGAACAACTGAGCAAAACTTTATGAAAACATGACTTCATTTGACAAACAATGAAAGTTAAAAGATTTCCTATGATAATTTTGGTCAATAAAACTTTAAATCATTCCGTATGATGACTTTGAACAATGAAACAATCATTCATTCCAAAATACTATATGTCTCCTTACATTTATCATTTAATCATTATTAAAACCAGTAAGAAATTCGTAATTTAAGGAAGAAAAAATGACACTTAGATAAAACTTTACAAAAAGTGTAAAAATAAGTATCTTAAGTGTAAAAGTGTAAAAAATTGTTAAAATGTGTAAGTTTTACGCCTAAAGTGTAAAAGTTGGCAAGTATGTTATATGTAGCTTTTTCTCTTAGTTTAAATACATTAACAAAGTATGTTACATTAATAATAATTAATCACACATGAAACTTTTTTTTTTTAAAGCAGTATATTAAAGTATGACACAAATAATTTTTTAAAGGTAGAAAAGTTTATGCTATTTTTTAAAAAGGACAAAATAGAGATACCCTATTTACTCGTGTAATAATGTACGCTATTAAAAAAAGGTGTCCAGTTAAACTGAGGACATTGAGCTCACAGGCTATTTACACTCATTGTATATTATACTCTTATTTCAAAGAATAATGCCCCTTGAAAAAGAAAGAGATAGACAATAAATTAAAGGGGGGGGGGATTAGCCGCCGTTTCCCCCCTTTATATTTAATCAATTAACCCCCAAAACTAATCAGGGAAGTGCCTTACCACAATGAATCTATAAACAAAATTTGAATGAAATCTGATAATTCTGGATGAAAAACCCCATTTATATAAATTAAGGGAGGATTAGTCTCCCGCCCCCCCTTTATACTTAACCAATGAACCCCCAAAATTAATCAGGGAAGTGCCTTATAACAATGAATCTATAAACAAAATTTTAATCAAATCGGATAATTTGGCATGAAAAACACATATATCTAAATTAATAGGGTATAAACAAAATTTGAAGCAAAACTGATATTTCTATCAAGAGTTATCGCGTTACGTACATACGTACATACAGAACCGGCGGGCACATGAGCTCTCAGGCTTTGATAGCCTGTGAAATAAAAAATGAAGATACCTATTTCATAAATTATCCAGAATTCATGATGCAAGAGCATAAATAATAGTCATTAAATGACAATTCGCATAAAAGATTAGTCCACAATCCCCAGTGTGTTTTCATACAACATAATCAATGTTACATTTTATTTTAATTGAGCACATTGTTCAAGATCACCCCCAAAATTAATTACAAATAATTTAAATATTCACTGGTCAGAACCAAATATGCGTTTAAAAAAAAGAAATCATGAGTCATGGAATTTACTTATTTCTAACAAGATAATTAAACTATATATATATAACCACACACAAGATTTCTTCGTATTAGAATATATGATTTTATTGTTTAAAGTTACTGATAGTTGACACTTTTGTGAGTGGGGCTTTTCCGAATTTCGTGTGTTTTTATGAGATTTCAATGGCAACATTCTTCCATTTCTTTATTGGGCGTTACAATTTGGCGATAGTATGGAAAGTGGTTGACGGGATAATGGGGAAGTACCAGAAACAATTACATTAAAAAAAAAAAGAAAACTGCCCAGTTAAACTGACGGCATTGAGCTCACAGGCTATTCACACTAACTGTAAATTATATTCTTATTTCAAAGAATTTGAAATAAGCCCTCGAAAAATGAAGAAATCGACAATGTATTAAGAGGGGGGAACCATCCCCCGTTTTTCCTTCTTATAATTAACCAATGAACCCATAAAACTAATCAGAGAAGCGCCTTACCACAATGAACCTATATACAAAATTTGAAAAAATCAGATAATTCTGCATGAAAAATCCATTTATCTAAATTAAGGGGGGGTTAGCCCCCCGTCCCCCCTTTATACTTAACCAAAGAACCCCCAAAACTAATCAGAGAAGCGCCTTATCACAATGAACATATATATAAAATTTGAAGAAAATCGAATAATTCTGCTTAAAAAACCCATTTATCTATATCAAGGGGGGTTAGTCCCCCCCGTTCCCCCCTTTATACTTTACCAGTGAACCCCCAAAACTAATCAGGGAAGTGCCTTACCACAATGAGCCTATATACAAAATTTGGAGTAAATTGGATAATTCTGCATGAAAAACCCATTTATCAAAATTAAGGGGGGGTAGCCCCCGTTTCCCTCCTTTACACTTCTCCAATGAACCCCCAAAACTAATCAGGGAAGCCCCTTACCACAATGAGCCCATATAGAAAGTTTGAAGAAAATCTGATAACTCTGCATGAAAAAAATCATTTATCTAAAATAAGGGGGAGGATTAATCCCCCCGTTACCCCCTTTATACTTAACCTATGAAACCCCAAAACTAATCAGGAAAGAACCTTATCACAATGAACCTATATACAAAATTTGAAGAAAATCGGATAACTCTGCATGAAAAAAATAATTTATCTAAAATAAGGGGGAGGATTAACCCCCCCCCCCCCCCCCCCCGTTACCCCCTTTATACTTAACCTATGAACCCCCAAAACTAATCAGGAAAGAACCTTATCACAATGAACCTATATACAAAATTTGAAGAAAATTGAATAATTCTGCATGAAAAAACAATTTATCCAAATTAAGCGGGGTTAGCCCCCCATCCCCCCCCCCTTTATAGTTAACCAATCAATCCCCAAAACTAATCAGGGAAGTGCCTTATCACATGGAACCTATAAACAAAAGTGGAAGAAAACCGGATAACTCTGCATGAAAAATTCATTTATCTAAATTAAGGTGGAGGATTCCCCCCTCCCCGTTAGCCCCTTTATACTTAACCTATGAACCCCCAAAACTAATCAGGAAAGAACCTTATCACAATGAACCTATATACAAAATTTGAAGAAAATTGGACAATTCTGCATGAAAAAACCATTTATCTTAATTAAGGGGGGTTAGCCCCCCCGTTCCCCCCTTTATAGTTAAACAATCAATCCCCAAAACTAATCAGGGAAGCGCCTTATCACAAGGGTTGGGTTGGGTTGATTATTGACGGCCAATTATCTACACTAGGGATATAGGCAAGGGGGGAGTGCCCTTCGTGGGGGGTCTTTCTAAGGGAACCTAATCCGTATTTACGCATGGATAAATCCACGGCTCGAAGAAAACCACGAAAACTCCGAACGATTAGGCCGACGGGCGCGATTGGGATCGAACCCAGCACCTCCCGTCTGCCAGCTTCGAGAGCACAACCTCTCAGCCACTGGTGGGGCCCTTATCACAAGGAACCTATAAACAAAATTGGAAGCAAAACGGTTATTTCTGTCAAGAGTTATCGCATTACGTACGTACATACGTACATACATACATACATACATACATACATACAGAACGGGCGGGCACATAAGCTCTCAGGCTTTGATAGCCTGTGAGCTAAAAAAGCTCAAAAGGTATTAAAAAAAATTAGTTACCCCTGATTCTGCTGTGGCTTTAAAAGATCCCAAGTGCTGCATGAGACCAAAAAGCTGTTCGAAATAGGGTTTCTTCAGCAACAGTATCACAGGTAGTCTTTCTCTAGGAGGTGGTGGCAACATGGACGCTGGCTCCAACCCTTCCCGCCGCCTGGACTGCCGAGGAGCACCAACAGATACGAAAACCAACTGTTGGAGGGGGGAAAAAATATATGAAAAAAATATTCAGAAATAAATCTGAAGTTAATTCTGTAATTTACAATCAGCCCGTGTCAGGTTTATCAGACCATTTTTTAATTATAATCAAATTAGTTATAGTTTTGAAGGCAAATTTAAAAAAAGAAAAAAAAAAGTTCTGCATATTATTGCCATTTTTAGATACCAATGTTTTTTGGGAGTGTGATTGGTAATCTATTAAAAACACTCAAAAACCAGCATCTCTATGCTACAGAGACTCAACTTTGGTAAATTCTAAATGCAAGTAAAATATATATATATATATACCGTAAAATACCGTTAATCCGCCCCCCTAAACATGACGAAAAATCGTAAAATAATCAGGGGGGGCGCTTACACGGTATTAAAATTGTAGTATATGATATTTATCGGTGGTGGTGGTGGTGGGGGGGGGGCGGAGATGCTAATGGCCGATCGTCGCAGAGTATGCATTATTTTAATAAAGTGACAAAAGAAAAACATTTTGAATTAAAAAAATTATATACAAAATAGAAAAACAGTATAACTTCACGATTAATGGCAATTTCAGATTATAGAAAATTCTGGATTTCAGAAGCTTTGAAACTGGAATGCATTTAGATAAATAATAACACTAATATCTGTCATTAATATGGTAACAGAAAAATAAAAAGAACTTAATAATTTAAAATAATTAAAAAACACTGGGAAATTGCAGTTGAAAATATCCTGAAATAATTTCAAGAACTAGTAACATTTTATGTGGTGTCGCCATCTGTTGTAAGTTAGGGAGATTAAATATTCGTTTTTTTTTTAAATCATGATTACATATCTATAAATGCTAAATAAATAATACAAATCACAAAAATTGAGAACATATAGAACGAATTGGTAGTGTTGCCAGATTATTAAAACAAAAAACATTACTACCACAAAGATAGCATAAATTACCCTACAAATTCGATTGTGTATCGACAAATCGATTGATCTGGTCTATCAATCGATATATTTTTTTTGTGATTGGTTTTCATAATAATGTTAAATACAACTATAAATTCTTTAATAAAATAAATAGATTCTCTTTTAATCAAAATATTTTCCACACAGTATCAAATACACATTTCTTTAACTTATTTCATGAGAAACTTTCACTATCGATATTTTTATTACCTTCATATCACCATGGAATTAAATTTACAGCAAAACTATTGTTTGGTTATATTGCTTTATCAGATCAACAATGTGTTTGCACATGTTTGAGATATATCAAAGAATCGTCACGCCTTTCTGATCCGTCGGGAAAAAAAACACTCGGGAGATAAAGTTTTTGGTGTTGATCTTGACGTGCCGGCAAAATTTCTTTTGGGGGAGGGCGCTTTCTCGGGATTTTTGAATTTTCCAATTTGTTTACAAAGTGGGAGGGGGGCGCTTAATCGGGGAGGGCGGATTAACGGTATTTTACGGTATATATATATATATATATATATATCATACACATTGGTTCTTATAAATAATTAAACACTTATGTGTAGTAAAATTAACCACATTTAATAAAACATTACTTATAAATAGAACAAACCTATCAACAATTAATTTACTCTTATAAACAGTAAACAAAGTAAACATTGTATTACAGTAAAATCTCGTTACAACGAATTTGTAGAGACCACCGTTGAAATTCGTTATTCTGAAAATTTCGTTAATGTAAAATTCCAATATGGTAGATTAAAAAAATTAAATTTCGATACAGATTAACTAAAATTACACATTATTAGTAAAGTTGTATTAAATTTCTGCAAACATGTCAATAAAGAATTTATATACAGATGTTTATTATTATTGATGTACATTATTATTGTGAATATGTTTGTTATAAGATAAAAAATTTAATAAATTAATTTTGAAGATTTTATTCTTAATTTCATAACTATAAAGAAATTGTAATTTATTCCACATACCTTATTGTTGAAATATTCACACTGATATATTCCATTAATGTAACTATTAATTATTTTTTTATACAAAAAAGGTTGGAAATTTTCCTCTTTTTTTAAATTGACCAATAATTTTTAACGTTGTATAAAATGTGATCGGCATAATGTTTTGCTTTTTAAGAAAGTTGCATTGTTCGACAAAGTTTCTTTTGATTGTAGAACACAATTTTTAGTATTGGATGAACAATCGTTATCTTAACTTTCACTGTTGTTTGCTTTCTCTTCTTTTATTAAAATTTCAGCAGTGTTATTTGTATGTCAGGGCATGTGACGACTCCTTCATCCATTCAATGTAACTATTAGCAGATGATGTAAGTAAAAATATTCTGCAATTGTGGTCCAGAAATCTAAAAGAAATTTAATGTAATAAGTACACTCCTCTGCAGTCTTTTGTTCTTCATTTGTCAAATGTATAAGGCTGAAGCTTCTCTAAGAGTTTTTAATTGTTTTAGTCTAGGTCAAAGGCAAAGTGTAACTTAAAGGATACACTCTGCCAGGCAGCCTATATCATATCACGTCAATTGCCTATCTCACATTCACCGTTACAGAAATTTATTTTTGATTTCAGAAAAAGCCCTTTCTATTAGTCAGCGCCTAAATTAACTTTGGCATTTTTTTTATAATGCCTGGATGTGTGGGCTGCAAAATGGAAGTAAGATTAGGAGGTCAAAATTTTACTTTTATGTTAGATTAATTTGCTGTAATTTAGTGTACAACACTATTATCTGAGAAATATTTATTTCTCTTATGATTTTGCTCATTTGTTCAGTCAAACTACTTAGCCACTTTAAAAAGTGGAAGTTTCTTCTCAATTTTTAAGCAGAGTGGCTTGCAGATGTCTCAGAAGAACTTTAAATGGTTTTAAAGGATTTTAGCTTTTTTGTGCCGGTAACATTATAACAAAACAAAACTAAAACCTGCGCTTTAGATTTTTTTTTTTGCCTTTACATTTTTCAACTTTCATTGATGTAGTGCGACTTCCATTTGGTAAAAATTGATACAAAAGCAATTTCGTTGGCATTGAAAACTTCTCACGATATATAGGTCCTTTTTTCTTCTCCAAGAATTTGTTTTTAAGCTATGCCATACCTATGATGAAAACAAAACAGCCCCCAACCAGAACTCTCTTCAAATTTCTCGATTTTCATGTTCTGTAAAACTTTTTTGGCTTTACCATGTAATATAGGTCATGAAATGGCCAAAGCGTTTGTCTAAAATCTTTAAACCAAGTGTATACCTTTTCATAAATCGCTTGATTGTCCCCAAGTCATATTCTGTTTGGGCACATATTAGATCTTTCAGAAAACTTCAAAGGTTTTCATTTTCTTTTAAAATGATAGCCAATGCCGAAGTTTCTTTCGTGGCATCTACTTTCCTTCTTTCAGAACTTATTGCTTATTTTTTTTATTTTTTTTTTTTCAATGAAAATTGCTAACTTTTTCATTCCTCTACGATTAAAAAGAGAAAGAAATCTAATTCCAAATGTGAATTATTGTAGATCTGGAGGCACGGCAGTGCCTCCGCCAAGTCGAGAAAGCACGGCCGTAAGCATACTTTTCTGGAAGCAACTCAGGGCACTTTTGACCCCCCATATCTCCGCGCTGGAGTATCCCAAAAATTTGAAACTTCGTTTATATAGAGAGAACAGGACCAAAATTTAAAATTACAACTTTCTGTCTTTTCTAGTTCAGTCAGTATATGAACTCAAACATTCGATTTTTTGTCACTCACTCACTCACTCACTCGTTCACGCGTCATCAAAAAGATTAGGTAGATTCCGTAGCCCTAGAAACTGGACATTTGGAAAAAAGGTAGTGTTTAGGATACAAAGAAAGGAAAAATTATAAAATCCTGAAAATTCGAAAAAAAAAACCATTCGAAAATTCAACAAATTCCATCAAAATTGAAAATTGAAAATAATACGATCTTGTAGCCCTAGAAACTTAAGATTTGGTGTGAAGGTAGTGTTTAGCATCCAGAAAAAGAAAACATCAAAAACACCAAAAAAATCGAAAGCAAAATCAAAAAATTTCAAAAAATTTCAAAAAATCAGATTTTGTTGCGCTAGAAACTTAGAATTCGGAATAAAGGTAGTATTTAGGATGCAAAATAAGGAAAAATTAAAAAATCCAGAAAATTCGAAAAAAAAATTCAAAAATTTGAAACATTCAAAAAAAATTGAAAAAATTAAAATAATTTGATCTTAGCCTTAGAAACTTAAATTTCCCGGTAAAGATAGTGTTTAGGATTCAGAATAAGTTAAAGTAAAAAATACAATAAAATTCGAAAATAAAATAAAAAAATCGAAAAAAATCAGAAAAATCGAAAATAAGGCAAATTTGAAAATATTTCGATTTTATAGCGCTAGACACTTGAAATTTGGAATAAAGGTAATATTTAAGATACTAAATAAGATAAAATTAAAAAATATCTATAATTCGAAAAATACCCATAAATTAAGTGCAGACAATATATAAACTAAGTTTCGATTTTTTGTCACTCACTCACGCGTCATCAAAAAGATTGGGTAGATTCCGCAGCCAGAAATCTTAAAATTTGGAATAAAGCTAGTGTTTCGGATACAAAGAAAGGAAAAATTATAAAATCCGGAAAATTCCAAAAAAAAAAACATTCGAAAATTCAACAAATTCGAACAAAATTTAAAATTGAAAATAACACAATCTTGTAGTCTTAAAAACTTAAAATTTAGTGTGAAGGTAGTGTTTAGAATTCAGAAAAAGAAAACATCAAAAACACCAAAGAAAACATAAAAAACACCAAAAAAAATCGAAAATAAAATAAAAAAATCGAAAAAATCAAAAAATTTCAAATAATCCGATTTTGTTGCGCTAGAAACTTGGAATGCGGAATAAAGGTTGTATTTAGGATGCAAAATAAAAAAAAATTAAAAAATCCGGATAATTCGAAAAAAAAAATTTCAAAAATTCAAAAAAAATTGAAAAATAATTTGATCTTTTAGCCTTAGAAACTTAAAATTCGCGGTGAAGACAGTGTTTAGGATTCAGAATAAGTTAAAATAAAAATGCAATAAAATTCGAAAATAAAATAAAAAAATTGAAAAAAATCGAAAAATCGAAAAATAAGGAAAATTTGAAAATAATTCGATTTTATAGCGCTAGAAACTTGAAATTTGGAATAAAGGTAATATTTAAGATACTAAATAAGGAAACATTAAAAAATATGGATAATTCGAAAAAAAAAATCAAAAATTTCAAAAATTAAAAAAAAAAAGAAAAAAGAAAAAGAAGAAGTGAGAAATTGAAAATAATATGATCTCGTAGTCTTAGAAACTGAAAATTTGGTGTAAAGGTAGTATTTAGGATTACAGAAAAAGAAAAAATTAAAAACACAGCAAATATCGAAAATAAAATAAAAAAAACGAAAAAAAAAAAAAATTTAGAAATAATTCGATTTTGTAGAGCTAGAAACTTAAAATTTGGAATAAAGGTAGTATTTAGGATACAAAAAAAGAAAAAATTTGTAAAATTCGAAAAAAAAAAAAATCGAAAATTCGAAAAATTGAAAAAAAATTTGATTTTGTAGCTTTAGAACTTAAAATTCGGCATAAACTTATTGTTTAGGATACAGAAAAAGGAAAAATTAAAACACAAATTCGAAAATAGAATAAAAAACTCGAAAAAGATCGGAAATTTCAATTCGATAATTCGATTTTGTAGCGCTAGAAACTTGAAATTTGTAATAAAGGATACAAAATAAGAAAAAATTTTAAAAAATCCAGAAAAATATAAAAAAAAATTCGAAAAAATAAAAAATTGAAAATAATTTTATCTTGTAGTCTTAGAAACTTAAAACTTGGTGTAAAGGTAGTATTTACTATTCAATAAAAGAAACAATTAAAAAATTCGTTAAATTCGAAAATAAAATTGAAAAATTGAAATATCTTTAAAAAATCGAAAATTCGAAAACAATTTGATTTTGTACTGCTAGAAACATTAGTTTTAAGATAATTGTCCCATTAGCTAGTACAATGCCCCTAATTGTTTTATGTTATTTCCCCCGGATTATGGTTTTCTTTTCTTTCGTTTACGAATTTCTTTGTAGAAAAGTTCCGCTATAGACTGGCTACGTTATAGGCGATTTCGTTATAGAGAGGTTTGTTTTCTTTCACTCTATTTACTTCGCATATGAAATATGGATTGTTAAATGATGTTATCCCCAAAAAAATTTTCACAGCTCACCCTACCCTCCCGACATTACTGGCTGGTTATGGCTTGATCGTCCTTTCTAAATAAAATCATGGTGACTCTAAGATTCACTTGATTTATCTCTAAATTCAACCTAAATGATCCTAAGAAGACGGAGCAAAGAATTACTATATTGGTATGACAATCAGGTAACTTAGAATTAAAATCGAAAAATCAATAAATTTATAACAAGTCGAAAGTTTGAAAATAATTCGATTTTGTAGTCCTAGAAGCTTGACATTTGGCAAAAAGGTAGGATTCAGTATACAAAGTGAGGAAAAATTAAAAAATCCGTAAATGAAAAAAAAAAAAAACAAAAAAAAAAAACATCGTAAAAATGAATATAGTTAGATTTATTGGAAATTTCCAGGCTTTCTTTGTATACTAAAAAGTACTTTTATGCTAAATATCAAGTATCTAGGGCTGCGAATAATACCTCAGATGGATAGCACCTATCCTGGAAGCAATTGAGATTACTTTTGACACTCCCACTCCCATAACTTAGTGCTTGCCTAGGAACCTGAAATCTCTTTTTATCTACAGTACTTTGCAAACGAAACTAAAGCTTCAAATTTTTGATACATGTAAATAATAGGGACAGAGTGTGGGCTTAGCGAAAATCAGTGGATGATCTCCAAAAAGAACCCAAAATCAAGAAAAGGAGGATTACTTACAAAAAGAAGTGAAATCTCATCAAAAACGTCACCTGTAAAAAATGCAGCCAAGTCTCGTGACTCTTTTTCCGTAAAAAGTTCTGAGATCGTGTAAAGCCAAGTTTAGCTATCTTATTAAGTCTGAAATTTTCATTCACAAATCACTCCTAGTCTCTACATCTTTAGTTTATATTATTTTGTGACTTGGCAATTACGTAGCACGAGAATGTGATGTATATAATTAGTCTTAATCAAATAATACCATCCATCCCATAACATAGTAAGGTGTAATAACTTCCCTGTGCTGCGTAATTGCCAAGTCACAAAATAATATTTAACTAAAGATGTAGAGACTAGGAGTGATTTGTGAATGAAAATTTCAGAGTTAATAAGATAGCTAAACTTGGCTTTACACGATCTCAGAACTTTTTACGGAAAAAGAGTCACGAGACTTGGCTGCATTTTTTACAGGTGACGTTTTTGATGAGATTAGAAATTTACTGATAGGTACAGCTATTTATTGCTAAATTGGAATATTTATTACTAAATTGGAATGTAAGGGACTACTTCGAAAATAAAATATTTAGATTTCCTACATTTTTTTAAAGCGAGTGTAAAGTCAATAGTCAAACCAAAGTAACTATAAAGAAAAGTGATTAGACATAAATAGAAAGAAGTAATATCTTAATTTTACAGATGCGCATAGGGCAGCAATTCTCCCCGTCTCTTGAAAAACAGCTGCGAGATACGCTGAAAATTCAAAAATTGTGGGGTATTGAAATTTTTAAAGTTCTCTTTCAGTATTATATTTTTTTTAATAAGGATTGTTTTTTCTTGTCAACTCAGCGTTCGTTAAACTGAAATGAGCATTATTTTTAAGAGTTCAATAAATTCTTTAATTTGAAAAATTCATTAATCTGAAATTCGTTAAAATGAATATATTTGTAATGACAAACTATAGGGGATTTTTTTTTAATCTAAATAAAACTCGTTAAAGTGACATTCGTTGTTAACGAGATTCTACTGTATATATTTATTTATTTAACTAAATACATACATTTATACCTATATAACATTAATTAAGTGTATTTACTTAATAGTAAGTCAATAACAATGGTTTTAACTTTAAAACACATGAATATGTATCCTGAATAAACACCCTGCGCTCTTTCCAGACATTTGACTGGACTCTTTAAAAGCCAATTTCATTAATACCAGAAAAAATTTAAAGTTAGGGCACCAAACCAAAATCATGAGTATTTTTTCATTATTTGGATCCGGAGAATATTTTCATCCCTGTACCAAAACAAATTTAGTTAATGAAATTTTACCTGATGGTCTTTGATACCAAGCTCTGCCAAAGTCTTTTCATCGAGATCGCAAGTTAATTCTTGACCCTGAGATATCATTCGAATGGGTCCATCCGACAGCATGGTTCCTAAAATGGGACATACACTTCCACCACCAGATCCATTCACTTTGGAGTCCTAAAAAATAAATAAATAAAATAAAAATTCAAAATTAATGAAAATATTTCTTTACCAAATAATAATAAAAAAAAAACTTATTTGAGGGTAACACCTAAAATTTAAAGGTTTTTCAATAAATGTAAAAAGAAGTTTATAAAATTCAATTTACACTAGAAAATTATAATTATTATACATATATTAATGTAGAAAACTTTTTCTTTTTAAGCTGATGTATATAAAAAAATATCTTGGCAGCTGATAGGCAGGAGTGCTTTGAAAAAAGAGAGTCAAGCAGACGTGGTAGATAATTCATCACAAAACAATGAGATGAAAAATGTTTGTTTTGTCTAAAAGCTAGTGAAATATGTAGTTGTTTGAAAAGTGGCACAGAATAGCGAGATATCAATATTTCAAAAACATCCTGATACATTTCATTAGAAAAATATGAGACAAATCATTTTCAAAAAGATAAAGTTGATTGATTGAAAATTATGACAGTTAAAGTGTCCACAGATTTTGAAAATACTATTCTGAAGACGACAAAAAATTCTGCGCTTAAAATTTCTATAATTGCCCTTTTACCCCCAAGACCCCAAAAACCACTTCAGTCTAAATATTGATTTATATATATATGTATATATTCCACTTTTATGTCATGCAATAGTATTCATATTTATGAACCAATTTGGATGTGACAGAGCATGTGTACAGGACTTACCAAAGTCTCAACTGAGTTTGTTGGCTAGCTTCATCTGCCATCCATTGTTTCAAAATGGCAGCCACTTTAGGCTTTCAAATTCAAAAAGAATATAAAAAAAATAAAAAAATTAAAATTTACACTTAAGTGTGCCTTAATACTAGGATTCCAGAGCATTTTTTCTTTTTTTTTATGTCTTTTCTTAACAAATGGCTGTGATAGAGCAATTTGAATTTTTAGGGTGACTGATTTTTCCATAGTCAGTTTTCATTTACTAGCTTTAGTAAATGTGGTTTTCTCAAATTGACTTTAAACGTTACCATTGTTGCTACCTACTACACAGTCTTTAAAATTGATTCAATGCAAAAGAAGCTTTAGAAATATTATAATAATAAAAAATTTCATCTTGCTTTCTCATAGGCATGATGTGTTAGAATCACATTACAGTAACACAGCAACAAAGCAGGTTGCATTAAAATCGAAAAACAAAGCAGATGCAATCATGCACTATTGTCAATAAATAGGATGCTCCATTATTATCACATTCACAAGACATGAAAAAATTGACTGACAAAAAATAAAGAATTCTTCATAATTTCTTCTATTATGTGAACTTGCATTGAAAGTTTTGCTCCAAGAAATGTTCTTATTCAAGGGCATGATTTTCTGTTTACATTGTAAAATCTTATAATTATACATTATAAAATCAAGCAACAGTAGGTGTGATCATATGCATTTTTAATAATTTATTTGCAGAATTTTATGAAACATTTAATGGAAAAAAATTTATTTAAAAACAGAAAGATTCCCTAAAATTAATTATTGTGAGATGCTGACTAATATTGTACTTACTGATATATTGCTCTCCTTCTTGTGTTTTGCTTGTAACTGCTCCCACCACTGAGTCACCTCAGCTCGCAGGTCAGCTACTGTATCACAGTTTTGAAGCTCAATGGTCGTCTGGAACAAAAGAAATAGTCAATGATAAAAAGACTTTTCAGTCACTTAAGCATATAATCACAGTTTACACCCGCTTTATGCAATTTCAGTGTGGTAAAGTTTTTTTTTTAGATGCTTACCCAATTAAGGAAAATTTCAATTAGTGCACAAAGCACATAATGATTTTTTTAATTATTTTGGAAAGGGGAGGGGGGGCGGCAGCCAACCAAATAGCATCAAATTATTCAAAACAGAAATTGAAATAACAATAAAAGACCTCTATTAATTCATCAATATTCATTTAAAAATTAGAATTCATCAAACAGCACTGACAGGCATACATCCAGGCATCAGTAGAAATATGCAACTGTACAGAGGTTTAGAAAATCGAATTTCATGCCATCAAAAGATGTATTCCAAAAAGAAGAAAAAGCTGTGGCAATGGATAAGTTTTTGCGGTACTTTTCGGTTAGCCGGGCGCCAGTGATATGTGTACATGTACATATACACATATCTACGTATACATATATATACATACCCATATATATACATATATATGTATATACATATGTATTTATATATGTACATATATCACTGGCGCCCGGCTAACCGAAAAGTACAGTTTTTGCTTAAATAAGTTAAAAGCACAGTTGCCAAGTAGTGTAAATTTTAAATACTGCTATTTTTTGAAAAAAAAAAAAAAATGCATTATATAATTTCAGAAAATCTAAGATTAAATAAGGCAAAAAATTCTTTTAAATAGTGGTAATTCAAAATCTAACCCTTGGCATGAATATAACAAGTATGTAAGTTTGAAGTGATCCAATTGTAATACAGCAAATTTAAAATTCAATTACATAATTTATAATAATTAACACAACAGTCAGTAAGCTAACATAATGAATCTAAAAAATAGTAGTATTGCAAGATTAAGTTTGAAATAGACTTTTTAATGTTTACTGATTGTCACTTATTAAATATGAGCACACAAATTTATGTAAAGATAAACTTTTTTAAAGAGTTTTATTTCAAGCTGTAAATATGTTCTATTTTCTAAAAATAATACATCAACAACAATATCACAGTCATACATATCCAGTATATACATTGTCTGTTTATGCATACTGGGTTTTTTAAAAAAGTTGACTGTGAATCTATTGTAGTTTAATCCCCATTGAATGTATGTTTTATTGATGTGGTAATATTACAGAATTAATTAACCTTACTAATTGAGGGAAATCTTTACAAAGAAAATTATACAGCGAGGCACAGTTTACTTATTTTTTAAAGAAAAAACACATTGCATAAAACTCTAGAGAAAATTATAATGGGTTTTGACACAATAATATATAATGAGAGGTTGAATAGAATAAAAATTTTAATAATACATTTGTAAGGATTGTTGATACAGCTGAGAACAAGGTGATAGACGAGGCTGGTATGTCTGCTGAAAACTATGAAGAAAATAAATAGTGAAACTGAGTGGATCTGAATAGGTGCATTTAACTGCATAAGATTTGAATACAGGATTTATTATTATTAATGAATTTTGCTGACAATCAACTCAATCATTAAAAGATCATTCAACTACTGATTTTTTTTTTTTTTTTTTAACTTTCAAAAGGCGAGTCTCTTTTTTAAAGAATGTTTTTTTTTTTAAATTACTTTTGTTGTGTCATACCTACTGCTGAACCAAGCTTTAAAGACTGGTCACGTGAGTAATAGGTCTGGGTGAGACGAGTCTATTCTTGATAATAGGGAAGTAGGTAATGAAAAGAATCTCCCCTAATTTTGCTTTTGTGAGGGATGAATAAAATTCCAAAAGTTTCATAACAACTTAGAACAGCCAGTGAAGAAATGACATGCGGTCAGACATTTAAGCGAAACCTGAATTTGTCTCTTCCTAATCCAATGCTTCCCCTTCTCTTTGGATTGGTCTATTTTTTGGCAGCATGCCAAGGCCCATCTTTTAAAACTGGTCAAGCAGTACCCTTACATTAGATAGACGTGGTAGATAAAACAAGAATGAAAAATAAAGCATCAGGCCTATATTATGAAACACTTTCCAACACAAGTAGAATATTATTAAGAAACTTCATTTTTTCATACAATGAAATGAGATGCGATATCTAAATAAGCAACATTTTCCCACCTAATGGATCATCATTTAATGGAATTCTTTTGTGCTTCCCTGTAAGAGAACTATAAATGGTACTTATTCTACACTCCTGAGAAAGTGTGTAGTTGCCCATCTCAGTATTGCATATCAATCTAATTATGTTTGAAATATTGTAATATCAATACAATGCATTCAAAACTATATTTCCCATCCTGTAACAAAATTCTTTTGAATGTCACTGAAAACAAACTATAAATTCTACACACTTCATTTTCAGTATCAAACATTCTATAGTAAACCTCAATAACATATAAAATTTTCAAGGTAATCAGAGAAACCAAATTCATAAACATTTTTTTAACTGTGTTGAAAAGTATTTTAACCTTCTTACCGCCGTGAACTGATATATCCGTTCACTATGCTGTAGGTTTCACTGCAATAGAAGCATTGTTTTAATTAATATAATTCTACAAATATAATGCAGTTTTACAACATCGAGTAATGATAAATACTCTCAAGGATTATACTCATATATGTAATTAAGTTTTTTACATCAAGTTTGAAAATTCATCTGTTTTTAGCATTTAAAAAATATATATACAGAGAAAACAACATTACAAATTTGCCCTTTTGCTCAGCAGTCAGGGGTTAAACACATGTATCTCAAGAGGAATTAACACAACCAAAACCAAAATAATTTTGATTATTCTTTCGAAAACATATTCTTAGATCATGTAGTTTAAAATTCTTTAACCAAAATAACCAATTAAAACATAAAATACTTAGGAAGAACTACTGTTGCAGTAGGCGAGAAACATTGAAAACAGATTCATTTTAAAGTTAAATGAAACAGACTTTATCACAAAATTACTATTTAAATTAAAGAAGGCTTTTTTTTTCTTTTATAAAGACTTTATATCAGATTCTTGGAGCTATAACAAAAGATATTTCTTAGGATAAACATTATAAAACAAAATGATATCAAGTATTTCGACAAAGTTACATTGAATCCCCCCCCCACCCCTTCCTGGAGAAGGCACACTATTTAATCTGATTTAGAACTCTGGGGTACAAAGAAACAAGACTGAACTCATAACTCAATCATCATCACTGATCTGAGCCCACTGTTTACTGATCTCCTGTGGCATCCTCAGAAATTTCTCTTCAATCTGCCTTTTTTCGATCTTCCACGATGCAGCCACCACACCTCTCAGGTCACCAGTCAGTCCAATCTAAAACAGACAAAGACCCTTGACTCTGCACTGCTTGCTCCTTTTATGCACTTGCTTCTTTACTCCATGCTATAGTGTGCCCACACTCCTCAAAAAGTTGTTAATTTAATACATACATATTTCCCATTCTGGTTATTTATTGTTTTATTTACAGTTTGCTCAAGATTCTTTCTCAGAAACGTTAAAATGTAAAACTTATTAATATTTTTCTTCAATCACGATGGATCATCACGCACAAAATCATCGCGTAGCCAAAGCTTGTGTAAACCACATGCCACGTAAATATTTAAATAATGTATAAAATTTACATATTTTCACTTTAGATAATCACAGAAATGATTTAAATAATAATATTTTTACATTTAGCCACACATTTCTAATATTAATTTATCGATTAATAAAGGGTGTCTATTCCAGATCAGTAACAAATTTCCCTGACTTTTCCAGGTTTTCCATGCCAATAAAACAAATTTCCAGGTATCGAGAATTTGTGATGTTACACACAAAAAAAATCTTAAAAGCTGTGAATTTGAGAGTGGAATGTTGACCGATTCTCAAACACAAACCAATTTTTGCAAAATTTACAAATTGTTGAACATTTTATGAGCTAAACATTCTGCAGATACATACTTTTAGCATCACATTCTATCCATTTTGGATGAAATTCTTTATCACATTAGTTGTCACAGTCAAATACAGATTGATTTGATATATTTTAATATAAATAATAAATATTCAATAAATGATGCTAACACATGTCCAGTTCCCAAACAACGATAAGTAAAGAGACTGAATCACCCGATCAATCCTACAACATTCAGTAAAAAGTTTCAGTGAAGCTGGAATTGAAAATATTGGAGTTACAAGGAAGGACTGAAAAGGGGTAGAAAAAATTATTTGCATGTTGAAATACTCTTCACAGTACTTATAAAGAACAAAGTTTGATTTTCCTGGTGCTGCTATTTCAAATTCTTAGTTTTATAATAAGAAAATTTTTCCTGATTTTTTCTTGAAAGTTTCAAATTTCTCTAACACTTTCAAGAATTTTTAAATTTCCCTGACTTTTCCAGGTGGCTAGACATGCTGTTAATAATTAATTCTATTTTTCATTACACAATTTTGAAATACCTCAAATGATTGTAATTTGAGCATAAAATATTCACAAAATTTAGAGAGAAGAATCTTTTACATTGGCAGGCACTGAGACCTACTCAATAAAACATCCTCAAAGAGTTAATACTGAAGATTACATTTATTTTTCTTATTTAATATGGAGTCAGAGATATTACCTGAAAATTAGCTCTGAGCTATCCAAAGTAAATATAAATTAATGTTATTTCCTTAGCCTAAAAGATAACTTAAATTTTAAAATACTGTTTCAAAAACTTAAAATCATCAACAGTAGTATCTTCTACTTTTATTGTCAGTAATTTGATAGTAAGTGTAATTAGGCATTTTGATTATTATACATTAAATTATAAATTTTGATCTAGGAAAACACCTTAAACTTTGAATAAAAAGGGAAATATTTAAAGCAAGAAGCATGGGAACTCCTTCAATCATTCATTTATGCATTAATAAACTTTTAATAAAAACAAAGATCATTTTACAAAGAGTATTTCATTTTCATTATTTTGAAAATTAATATATACTGGATTATTAATAACAAATATACATTAAATAGTTTGATATCAACTAATAACTTAACCCTTTAAGACCTGACCTACACAATTGTGTAGGTGATCCTAAGAAAAAGAAAAACAATTTCCTCTTTCCCTGTGATTTAAAGCCAAGCCTGCACCACATAATTGTGTGGATCCTCCTTGATGTAACCTGACAACGTAAATATTTTTTTCAATCAAATATGATTATATTAGGGTTAAAAACTAAGTTTTAATTTCTACCAAAACTCTTCAGGTCTTAAAGGGTTAATGAAGTATCTTATGTTAATATGGATCCTGTTCATTAATTATTTGTTTTGTTATAATTATTTTTCACACTTGATGATAAATAACATGCATTGTATATATAAAAAAAAAAATAATGTAGCATTTTTTAGATAACATAAATGTATTTGCATTGTTGTGATTTAGAAGTAGTCAGTAACTAGTAACATCAATAAAAATACAGCATAGAAGAAAAATTTGTGTTATATATGCTGAAATGATAATGATAAAAAAATATATATACAGTGAAACTTCCATTTAACGAAGTCTCATCGTTATACTTAAAAACTTCGTTATGAAGAAAATTCGTTAAATAGAAATAAACTTAAATTCATGAAATTTTTCCTTCAGATATGATAAACAGGTATTGGATTCAGAAGCATTTCATTCAATTTCAATTAAGAAGCCGTCTCTTACAAAACAGTTGTGTACAGTCGATAAAATCACGTCACATTCCCAAGCTTTGGCTCAAACTTTCACTCTGATACACACGTACTCAAACTAATGTTTTCACTACGTTGTCTTTTTTCTATCTTTTTCGATAATGTACCTCAAGATTTTCAATTATTCCTTAGACTAATGGCTGAAGTTTAGAAGTTGTATTGGCAGGAACAAAAATAACTTTGATGTTCTTCGATTTGCATTTTGAAGAACATTCTTGTGGATATACAAACCAATTGTCTATCAGCAATGAAAGGTCAGAATGGTAAGTGTCTGACTCTAATTGATATTTTTTGCTTCAATGCATCTGACGCCATTGTGTCACTGCATTTTCTATATTAATGAATGTAAAAAGGGGATTTTGACTTCAACTGTCAGCACTGGAGTCTCGGTGTGGGAGAATAATGATAACAAGTGTTTCTCTTAGTGTGAAAAAAAAAAAAAAATTATTTAGCACCAATCAGAATGGAAATTATTTAAATGTGTTCATTTTCATACAATCCGCTGAAATAAATTTGCATATCCATCGCAACAGCAACTGCTTAGTTTGTATTCTGTACATGTACAAAAGTCAAATAAACTTCGTTATATAGAATATATTTTTCGTACTATGGAGATTAATTTACATGCAAATGATGTTCAAAGTCAAAGTTCTGCAGAAAATTTCATTAAGTAGAAAACTTCGTTAAATAGGGACTTCGTTAATGGGAAGTTCCACTGTATATTGGTCTTCATTTCTTTTTAGCAAGTAATAAATACAAAATTATTACAAATATTCATTCATAAATCAACATGTTTGAAAAAAATCAAAGAGAATCCACTGCGATGTTACATGTGTGTCCTTTTCAAATCATGCAGTTTAATGAATGAATATGATTTGACTTGTTTTCTTTGAATTTATTATTATTTTTTTTAATATATCACAACAGCATTACATGAGACACTAAGAATACAAATTGTGCAAACTTAGGAAAGTGGGAAAGGCTTTTTAATTAATTATACTAACAATTTTTTTTTTTTTTTTTTTTTTTTTTTTTGTGAAAATGATTTTAACCTTTTATAACCTGAATTAATTTTCCAGCTATTTTTTAATTGTATTTTTGCATCATTGGATAAGTTTTGGTTCAGAATAAACATAGGAAAGAGGAAAATAATTTTTATAGTGTTTTATAGTGGTTAATTATACCCTATGATATAAAATAAAATAGTAAATTTCAAATAGTAAACTTCAAATAAAATATAGGAAATGTTCACTTGTAGAGTATAGAAAACAATAGAAAATAATAGCACTAAATAACCGGTAATAAACCACTAAAATTACTCAAATGAAAAACAACATGCATGCCAATTCTATTGCAAAATGGATTTCGAATGTAGCGTGGCAAATGTAAAATCCCTACAATGCAAAGAAAAAGGATATGTGCTTGAATTTGCCATCTCCTGCCTGCTGTCAGAAATACACTCTTTGTGCCATTGTGAATACCGTTAGGAAAAACGGTCATATTACGAATATATAGGTGTTTTATTAACCCGTTGGGGACGAGCAACACGAATACGTGATGCATAAGATACACAGAATCCTCGATTATTCCCACCAGTTATTTTTTTTTTGTAAAGTTTTCCTTAGCTAATCATAGCATTTTTGCGATTCAATTATGTGAAAATTTCTCATTTGAAAAACCGGTGGTAACAAATTAAAAATTCTGTAAAAGACGCTCGCCGTGAAGGGGTTACTTATAAGTACCGTCAGGATAAAAAGGGTTAATGCATCTGTTTATATAATACTTTGAGACTTTAATTTCAAAGTTAATTTGATTTCATTAAAAATGGCATGACTAAAGCACTGAACCCAATGACACTGTTTTGTATTTCTTTACATCTAAATTTTTCAGAACTAGTTTCCACCTATGTTCTGCTCAAGAATTTCATAAGAACTTCTCAAATACATTTTTAACATCCTGAAATTTAGCTGCTAACTGCTTCAGAAATCTCTGTGTGAAATAATAATATTATCCCAGAATAATTAAACAAATTTTTCAGCAGTTCTGTTAATTTATCTACTTTTTTTTTTTTTTGGTTCTAGGTAAATTGTGTTTGAATTCAGATCACACAGTACTTATCTGAATATCTGAAGTCTTTACTATATACCAAAGAGTTCAGCTAAATGCTGTGGACTACCATAATTATATATTAGCACACAGAACAGCTCAATCTATCACCGATCAGCTACATAAGGGAAAAAAGATCAGTAATCACTTTACTGAATAAAGCAATAAACATAAATCTGAAATCCTCTCTACCTTTTCAGACAAACCAGCAGGTTGGCAAATAATTCTCACAGCAGAAGCATGCTTTTCTCCAACATTTGATCTGTGGCTGTTAACACCGTGGCCATTTAGCTGCCATCGCCTTAGATGATATGCATACCTATTAAAAATAACATTTTTTTAACTTTCATCGAAAAGGAAATGAACATTTAATAATATTTTTAAAAAAAGAATAAAAAATATTAAATTTATAGAGGAGATTAGACAATACTTTTATCCGAGCTTGCAAAAATATTGTTATAAATAGTTTAGGGATTTGAACAAGCATTATCTGTCCAAACACTTATAAAATTACATCAAGTGTTCTTTTAGCATACAAAATAGAATTTAAAATAACTTCATTCATATTTAAGACGAACACTTAAATTGTTAAAAATTTTAGTTTTGGAAAAGCTGTATATTTTTAATGAGGAGGGGGGAGTATCTTCAAACTCTTGTTTGAATAACACTGAGATATATACTATTTGATTATTTTTAATTCCTTACGCTGCAATTCATAGTTAATGTTATAATTTAAAAATATTATTATTTGGTAGGAACTTGATTTGGCAAGAAAATTGTATGATAGAAACAACACGCTACACCCAACTAAGCCATAATAAACTTTAATAACATATATCCTTTACACAGCAAAAGGAGTATATTTACAAGAGTTAGAGCATGGGCAGAGGACAGACGGACAAATGCAAGTCTTTCAACTATATTGGAAAGTGTTAACAAGTGAACAAATATATACTAATAGAAAAAAGAAAAAATATATATATTCTAGGATTTTATTAACATTGTTAAAGTAAAACTTTTCATGGTGATACTCACCTTCTCCTAAATGCTTCTATGTGAGTTTTTAACAATAACAACGCCCTCTGAATGATGACTAAATTGCTATCTTCAGCCTGAAAAAAGAAAACAAAAAGTTAATAACAAAATTAAAGAAGCACAGTTTAAAACAAACAAACTTGTTTTACCGATTACATACTTCAGAATTTTTGAAAAATCTTTATTATTTTCCAACAGCACCTTACAAAACTAACTTGCACATAAAATTTATCAGAAATGTTGTTGAATTGTTTTTTCTTACAATTTAAAAACCAATATATAATTGTAATGAACATTTTGATTTATTTTTAACTATGCTTCCTTACCTCTTCTAAAAAAGTTCTCTGGCTGGAGGTTTGTAACTCTTTCAATCAAGCAAAACTTTAAAATTGGATATTATCTTATATATTGTTTCAATTTGATATATCTATACTAATAAAAGAAAGTTTTGCTCTGTGTGTGTGTGTGTGTGTCTGTCTGTCTGTTTGCCTGCCTGTGGGCGATGGCTAGGAAAATCTAGCACACCTAGAAGCCTGAAATTTTAGATTTAGGTAGTCCACGACCTCTCCTGGTACACATGTCTCAGAATTTTAATATTTTGAAAATTAGAGTAGCAATTAATTTAAAACTGATCAAAGATCACAAACAAAAAAAAAAAACTTTTTCGAAATCTGCCCGCGCATGCCTTTCTACCATACCTTCTGTGAAGAGAAGAAGCAAATCGTCAGTCAGCCTGTTTATTTTTCCGTTTTTCTAAATTCGTCACGGGCGAACGGCTGTAAATACGAAAAATCATCTACATATTCTGAAAGAACATACCGTAATTTCGGGTAGATAAGCCGCCCTGGCGTATACGCCGCTATGTCCGAAAATGGTAAATAAAAGCTGAAATTCCATCGTATACGCCGCACCGGCGTATAAGCCGCACTTATTGAAAGTGGTGTACGTACTACTATAGACGCCATATTGAATATTTTCGCACATTTTTTAAAACCCCTTTAAAAATTAGAATTTTAAATTTAATACAAATAATAAAAATAAATAAATAAATAATTTACTTTTAGTTTGTGAATTTACCCAATTACATCGCACATATCAGCCTTGGATCGGCAAGTAGAAATATATTTGATGGAATTCTTAGTATAAAACATTACACTAGAATTACAAATAACACTATTTTTTATTCGAATCCATCAATTAAATAAAACGTAAAATTCCGAAAATAACTAATGATAAATAATCATTTTGACAACATGAACTATTGGCAAAAGTAGGGAGAGACGTATAAACGTAATTTTTTTTTGAAAATCTCTTCACTACTATCCATAAACATTAATGTCTATTAACAGAAATTAATTGGTACTCTATTTGATATATTCCGTAAATATTTAAAGTAAAATGTTCAAAGAAAGTTTTAAAATAAACAGATAAAAATTAAATACATATGTTCATTATTGAAAATAAAAAATACAACATTCGCAAGTACGCACACGTAAAGAAAACAAGAGAATGTACTTTCTTTTCTGTTAAAACGCCGCGATTATGCAAAACTAAACATAAAAAGGATTCTTTAAATGTGTCAGCTACTTCACTTTGTGTAAGTGCAGTAAAAAGAAATTATTGAGCTGCAAGCAAACAGAAAAAATAATTTAAAAGAAAAAAAATGAAAAGCAAAACCCGTTTTCTCTTAGCTATTAAAAAAAAAAAATTATCTCCATTATTATTTGTCCGATTTTGTTCAAATTTTCAGCAAGTTGCAATAACCGTAAATTAAGCTGTGTAACAAAATTTTATTAAAATATAATAAGTTATTAGAAAATTACAGCACTCCACAAAACCCCCACTATAAAAAGGGAGAGAGCTATCTGCAGTTTGTTTATTCAACTCTGCGGAGTTGGAGTGGAGCGGGAAATGGAACTTATCAGAATGAGATCATTATCTTTGAGTAATACGTTTTCGTTATGCAAAAAGAAACCATGTATAGATTTTTTTTCTTTTATAATGAAATAAAAAGAACTTAAATGGGATATTCTATAACATGCTTAGAAAAGCAATCTGAGTAACAGAAATAGTAAAGAGGATGCGGCGATTACTTTTATTTCTTTATAGATTAGATAATGTATTCATCATAATAACAGATTTATAAATCAATCAAAATTTAGGGAGGTTTGAGTATTTTTTTAAATGTAGTCATGAAGAGATCAGTGAAAACCAATTTCTACAAAAGATTTTTGATAGAGAACTTAAAAACAGATTTTTTTTGAAAAATGAAATTTGTTAAAAAAAAAAAGGGGGGGGGGGGGTATTTTCGGAATTTTTTTTAATTATTCGAATCCATCAAAACTTGACGAATCACTATCGGAGTTAAATAATTTGAAGAGTTCTTTAGTTAGTAGTTCTTTGTTCTATGGTCAGTATTGCTGAAATAAACTGAAGTGACTGTGCAACGATGACGTCTTTCACGAACCAAAACAAACTTTTTACTTTAGTTTTTCTATATCTTTGATATTATTGTGTAAATGTCCGTCACCAAATTCCCGATATATTTTGAGCGATCGTTATTTCTAATCCGTGAAGCATTTTTAATATTGTTTTTCAGATTTTCACTCTATAATATGTACATGATCCGATTTTTTTTTTTCTGGAAAAATCGTTATTACTTCGTATACGCCGCACCGGCAGATAAGCCGCAAAAGATAAAATTTAACTTTTAAACACGTATAAGCCGCGGCTTATCTACCCGAAATTACGGTACTTTTACGTCTCGAACAATCCTGTCAGTTTGAAGAAAGTCCTATTTAACCCTTTAAAAAAAAAAAAAAAAATCAAAAAGCATCAAATTTACGTTTTTTATTTCACACATTTTCCAAACCTCGCATCTGCCGGACTACAAGATATACAGAAAAACAGAGTTCACTAAATTAAAGATTTGCCTTTGCCCTTTTCAAAGCCGCCTTTGGTTTTAAAAAATACAAAAATTAACTTTTCGAAAAAGTATATTTTCTGTACACGTTTCGCAATTTTTGGGATTTTGCGAATTTTTTTAAATTTGAAATGGCGGTTCCAAGCAAGTTACGAAAAACTAAAAATACCAGACAATATCTACATGTCCCTTTTTTGACATCTGAGATTGTTTTTGAAAAATATAAAACATTAACCATTTGAAAGAAATTCGGCGCAGGACTCACTTTTGCGAATTTTGATTTTCTGCGATATATAAAATCACGCATTGGTTCTCTAAAATAACCAAACAAAAGATAAATGCACCTAAGGACATCTATGTTCTATAGAGTAATGTCATATCGCGGCGTTCTTGCCGATATCGAAGTTAGTGTCGACGTCAGTGTTTCATGTCGTTATGCTTTGTGGCTGAATTCTGAGACTGTTTGGTATCGATGATTGCTTTCTAGTCTAGTTAGGAAATCGTTTCAGCTGCAGTTTATGAGCGTTTCTTTTAATTTGACGGTATGACGCCATACTTTTACGAATTCCACGCATCTGGAGATGAATAACTGTATCTCAGTTTCAGTATTGCGTCATCGTGCCGATGACGTACGCTAGTTCCTGATTGGTTGGTTTGTATAACTGCATGTTTACCTGTTACAGAGTTGATCTTGAATTGACAAGAGGATATATATTTGAGCGACTTCATGTTTGGTTGGCTCGTTTTATGTTACATGTGCTTGGTATAAGTAAAGGCTCATTTAATGAGCTATTCAAGTTGTTGGCCGAAGTCGTGGCCTTAATTTATTACATTAAATTTCTTAAATCATGTTTTTAATAAAGTTATGTTTAAAGTTATATTATGACTTCTTTCTGTATGTATGTAGACATTAATCCTTGAAACTCTGTTTTAAGTAGTTGTGGCTTCTAGGCTTATATGGATTTTTGCCCTAGCAGCCTGTTATAGAGTTCAGGCAGAAACCTTTAGTTTAAAAAAAAAAATGAACTTTAACTCTTTTGAAAACATTTTTAACCATAAGTCAATTTCGCATTTTTAACGATTTCTCTGATCTTTAAAAATTTGAATCTGCATTTATAAATAAAATACGAAAAACTAAAAATACCGCACCTAATCTACGTTCAATAAAAAGTTAAAATTTCAGAGCAAATTCACCTTGTTTAATAATTAAAATTCATAAAGATACAACTAAATGTAAATATATTGCTTGAAGGTGCGTAAAAACATACATAAAATATTTAAAAGCACATTAAAGTCCTTTTAAAAATTCAAAACGTTTTCAACCGAACTACTTGGTCATCATCAGTGAAAAACTAACTGTTGAGTTGAGTTGTTGTCTCTTCGCGTTTTCTTGCTTGCCCGGAATAAATCATTTTACTTCAAGGGTTTGGAATATAAGGTGGGATGGGAAAGGTCATTCAACATTTCAAGAGTAAGTACAGGTTAATCAATCATGTATTAATTCATTCCAGACTGTGTGGATATCATATGATAATACATTGTTACAGACTATTTCTTTTTTAGATATTATTTATAAATAGATAAAAAACTAGTTGAACCAATGCCTAAATGTTGTCTGGAGGTAATAAAGGACAAGGGATAACTATTAAAATTGTAAATATTCAGAGTAACACAATTCACTCTTAGTTAATATCTATTAAGATATCTGTTAAGAAGTTTGTTTTCCATACCAGACTTTTTTCTTCTGCTTTTTTTTTTATTTTAATGCACAAATTTTCGGGCTGATAACAAAATTTTTTTAATTTTTGGAATTAAACACATTAAATTTTTGGATTTTTTGAAAAATTCGGAATAGAATCACCTCTGAAGTGGTTAAAGAACCATTTCGAAATGAATACTGCAAGAGAAAATTAAAAAAACAATTACCTCTTCAGTTTTCGAGGAAGCATTCATAAGGCTCTCCATGCACTGTTCGATAAATTCTTCTTCTTTTTCTAAAGTGCCATGATGAACTGAAAAGTAAAATGTCAGATTTATCACCAGACAGCCAGGCTCAATATACATTTTTAACAGCCTAAACAAAAGTTCAATAACAGTAAATGAACAGATATTTTTATCTTTTATTTTAAATTGTTATTTTTTCATTCCTCCCTCCATCTTTCTCTCTTTCAAATTATAGCAGTTAATCTTCCATAATCAGACCCAACGTCAATTCAGAAAGTGTCATTTGATACAACAGTGTTTTTTATGGAAACCCTTCTATGGTATTAACATTCATTTTAAAACATAGTATTTATACATCATCCCTATTGGATACCAACCCTGGTGGTGGACACAGTTACAGAAGACAAACTACTTAGTTTTGTTTTCTTCTTTTCTGATAGGAACAAAAAATTTGAAAAACTACACATTCAGTGATGTAACCACTGCTAAGTGTATGTGTTTTTACATTGTCTTGGTTTTTAAGGAGATAACAAAGAAAAATACTATGCTTACTCTTGCTTCTTAGTAGTGCAGATCTATACTAATATTATAAAGAAGTAATGGCTGTGTGTTTGTTTGTAGGGGGGTAATCTCAAACTACTGAGCCGATTTCAAAAATAATGGTGGAAAATGAAGGTGACCCTCTCTGTTGCTTTATTTTATGTCAGTACAAAAAAAAAACCAAAAAACAAAGGAGGCAGGAGTAAAAAACATTCTAAAATTGCGATTTCTGTGATATTTTTGGGGCTAGAAATTTGAAATTGGTTTGATGGTTACTTTTAAGATGCAAATACTCACTATAAATGGTTTAAAAATAGAGAAATTTTAAAAAGGGTGAAATGAGCTGAAAACATTCTAAATTACGATTTAGATTAACTGTTACTGTTAAGATTAGAAACTTGACATGACTGTTAAGACATAAATACTCGCAGCAGAACAATTTCTAAAAAATTCCAAATGCAAAAGAGTACAGGAACAAAAAAAAAATCTAAAATTGTGATTTCTGCGATACTGCTGAGGCTAAAAGTGGAAAATTCCGTATGGCAGTTACTTTTAATGCTCTCTAAGAATAATTTTTAAAAAAAAAATCAAAATTTAAAAAAATTAAAGGAGCAGAAAACATTCTAAATTACAATTTATTTGGAATTATTAGGTCTAGAAATTTGAAATGTGTAATAAAACAAGATTTGTTTTCTCCACAAACAATCTAAAGTCCTCATGCAATAACTGCTATGCAACTAGTATATAATAAAGCGAGAAAAGAGTGATAATTTGTTTTAAGAAAAAATACTAAGAGAAAGTGACAATGTACCAATACAGACATTCAACTGAATAGTAAAAAAAGTACTATATAATAAAAAGGGAAAAAAATCTGCCTTATTGGCACATTTTATGAACATGGAGAGTTAATAAGTGATATCACTTGTCTTTTCTACTACCAAAGCCTTTTTTCAATTATAAGGTATTTTCAACGTATTTATACAAAGTACATCCTTCCATATGATTAGTTACTAAATTTTTATTTCCAGGAAGAAAATCCTGCATCCTAAAGGACCCATCACAATTTCTTTTTTGCATCAAGTCTCCAATTTTTTTTTTTTTTTTTTTTTTGTGTGTGTGTGTGTGTGTGTGTGTGTGTGTGTGTGTGTGTGTGTGTAAATGATGCACTGACATAAAAGGATGATGAATACTTTTTGTCTACTTTCCTTTGTCGACCCTTTCTGAAAAACAAAATTTGTGGCTAAACAATGCAATTTAACACAGCTTTTATTCACTGTATTGTAAAAAAGACATTAAAACATGTAAACATTATATAAAATATAGTATAACATATAGGAAAGATAAATGTCGATATGATTGGATAGAACAAAACTTACTGTTTATGTAATAGTTGTTCAAGTACTGAATGGCAGCCATACTGACATCTGTATTCACAGCTCGGAGTGCAATTCCCCACAACTGTCTCATCCCACTAACCTAGAAGAGCAGGAGAGGCAATAAGTGTCAAGGAGAACATTGAAAAAGTATTCAACAATTTCTATATATATTACGCTATCGTATGTGGCACAGAAATAGCTATTATTTTTGTTAATTGTTTAATGGTAACATCTGAATGAAACACATCTCATTGTTTGGTGCTGCCGTCTACATGAATAAAAGCGAAACAAACAATGATTTATTGATTATAGTGTAAATAAATTCTAATTATAAATTGCGAACGTTAACATTTAAATAGATATATTTTTATACATTTTCATTTGAAATATTGATTTTTGTAAGCATTTAATATTTATAATTTAAAAAATACAATTAGTAGTGTAAAATTAAAAAGGGAAAAGTAAGAGTAATAATTTTCTCGGACAGTTTTATTTTTTAAACGTAACTGTTATACTTTTGAAATTTTAGCCCTTATTTAATTTTTTTACAAGCTTTTAGTATAAATAAATATTATTCAGTCTTTCTTTTATGAAGTCCACTCCACTGTTATATTTTTCAATGACAGTCTGCCAGGTAAATGCTGGGCGGGTCAGCCATTACTTACTAAGCATTTGCTACTATTCATTGAAATAAGATTTTAAATATATTAGCAAAGAATTACACTCATTAAAATTAACATGTGACAAAATCTAATCTACACACAGTAGCAGGGTTAAAAATCAGTGGTCATTAATCGTCAAATGCAACTCAATTATTCCATTTCACAACCACAAAATTATGCCTAGACGTCCCATTGGATGCATAGCTTTCTTTCGTTTTAAATTTTGTTCAACAAACACTCTCATTCATACTTTAGCATAAGTTTTTTCCCTTGCTGCATGCACTTCCAGATCACTTGTTTTCGAAAAAAGATAGGTCTTACACTCCCTTGCACTCCCTTGCAGCAGTCAATCACTGCTAAGTTGACTTCACTTTAACCCATAACTGATAAAACTGACCTTAGAGATTATACCTCTAAAATTCTTGCACACCTTGTTTGAAAGCATGACTCAAAATTCAAGTTTAAATTCAATGCAGTGCAGTTCTATAGCTTGCAGGTAAGCATGTGCATTTGAAAATAGCAGAACCTGGTGTATCTACCTATTTTATATTACCATTTGAAAATATGTGAAGAAAATAAAGAACTGCTGGATTCTAGCAAGGCAAATTTTAGAACAATTCTCAAAGAAGTGAGCCATTCGACTTTTATGAAATGGAAAAAAAGAGCACCCATGGCTCATTCAAGATAATATTGTTAATAGGGTTGAAAAAAGAAATGAGAAAATAGGATATAACATAAAATTGCAACTATGAAATGAAGTTTCCTCCAACAAGACAAGGGAAAAAAGAAAAAATTCTACATACATAAAAAAAAAAATTTCAGCTCTTAAAAAGGTGTGCACTGGAGTTCACACCTAACAAGATCTAAATGTCTTATTTTATCTTTGAAAAGCAAAAAAAAAGTTTCTTGCATATCTACCCCCCCCCCCCCCCCCCACCACCTCTTTTAAGATGTACAACAGCATTTAAAAGCAGATTGTAATAAAGCTGGTTCTAACAAAACAAGAACGAAAAATCATGCGTCAAGCATAGATTATGTAATACTTTCCAACGCTTCCAAAATAATTTTACAAATCATGACAGTTTAATAAGCTGAAAGGTAACATCTAAGTAAACAATTTGGAAAATGCATAACATATTTAAAAACGTAATTTCAGGAATTTCCAACATGTACAATATTCGGAAAAATATCCAAATACTTTTATTCAGCCCTGTATAAGATCTATAGATTTGTATACATACTACATTGGATGCTAAATTTTAGTTTAGTTAGGAAACGCGTAGCAAAGTTTAAAATTCTCCTTCTGGAGTTTCTGTCAATAAACGGAAATGCGTTCGCGAACTTTTGTGCTGCCCTGTATAGGATCTACAGAATTTGCACACACCCAGTAATAGACAAAAAGTGAGTTAAATTTAAAATCGCGTTCAGCAACTTAAAACGCACTTCCAGAAATTATTATTAACAGACAGTAGAGAATTCTTTTGTGTGTCCCTGGTAAATGAACGATGACTGCTAGACACACACTATTCTGTAGTAAGCCTCTTGTAATGCACCTTAGCGATACATATAAATTTCAATGCGTTTAAAATAGTGAAACATTATTTAATTAAACCGCAAACGATTTTTCTCCATAGACATAATGTAACGGAATTCTTTTGACTGTCCCTGTAAAGTAACTATAAGTGCTATGCACACCCTATTCTATATTAAGCTTCTTGTAATGCACCTTAGTGATATATATCAATTACAATATGTTTGAAATTGTGTATCATTAAAATAAACCGCAAATAATTTTCTCCCATAGACTGTAATGTAACGGAATTCTTTTGAGTGTCCCTGTAAGAAAACTATAAGTGGTACACACTTCAGTTGAAATAGGGAACATGCTATAGATAACGATAATAACATATAAAAATTGCAGGGCAATCCGAGCCTATTTACGGGAGTTAGAGCACGGACAGACGGCCATACGGCAGACAAACCGAAGTCATAAACACTTTTCAACTAGGTTGGAAAGTGTTAAAAAGAAAAAATTTATATTCAACAGCAGGACACTTTCAGGCACATTCATAAACTCATTTTTAAACATAAAAACATGAAATTAGCTGATAAGTAATTCGGAATCTAATAGTTTTTCATTTTTTGATAAATGCATTGTATCTTGGGTAATGTGCGATTGATGCAGGTTCAAAAGTTTCTACATTCACCAAAAATATTAATTCTGGTAAGTTTATTAATACACCAGTAATGTATGGAGGGCCATCAAAATTAATATGCTTTAAATTTAGATATTTACATATGACCGCTGGCAGTACACATGGTACTCAATATGTTAAATCATCAAATAAACAAGTTGGAAATTGTACGTCAAACGTGACAAATGAGGTGCGTTCGAACAATAGCTAGTTATATAAATATTCAGATCTAGATGATTTTTAATTCTGTGAAACTAATTATATCGTCTGCAGATTAATTTCTGTAATAAAATAAGTATCTCGGTCGCTTGACGATGAAACTTCCGAAACTCCTATAACAAAAAAGCACCGATTTTTAAAAAAATATTCAAATCTCTTAATAAATATTTTTATTAATATTTCCTAAAGTTTTGAATCGATTTTAATAAAATTGGAAATGTCTCGACAAAATTCTGCAAAGATAATATATCTTAAATTTCAAACCATTCGGTTGGGTAGTTTTTGCGTTGTTATATGCGGACGGACGGACGGACGGACCAAGCGAAGACAATAGGTGCTACGTATTTATATAATTACGAACGCACCTAAAAAGAGAAGGGAGAAAAAAACATTTTTCTCTTTTCAATAAAAACTGACAGTCATCATCCAGACAATACATTTATCAAAAATTTGTTGAAAGAGAAATAATTTATGTGAGCATTACTTACATCAGCTGCAGAAGAAGGTGTGTCATAAGATGCAGTGGCTAAGTGAGCGATGCTGCTGAGCTGCTGCAACAGGTTCAGAGCCATCATACTGGTAGATTCGGGAGGCAACTGTGGCATCTGCAGAGAAAGAGAGACATAGTTTAGTTAACTGAATTTTTTTATTTCAGAAATCTTTATTCAACACATTAAAGTTACATACAAATTAATTACTATTAAAAAAAAAATAATAATAATAACATTAACAAAAATTCTGAACAAACCGAATTTTGAAATTGTTCTTGAAAAGCAGATAATGGTTATATGTTTTTTTTCTTCTTTTAAGTGGGTAAAAGAGAGTTGTTATTAGAACAGGAAAAACAATTCTCCACAACATAATTCATTTAGATAAAGATAGGATAACATACTAAATTTAGATGGCTCTAGTATGCAAGACTCGTTAAAGAATATAAAAAACAAAATTATTCTCTCCTCTCTGAGCACATTTAGATTACACAGGTCATAGGGATCATTACAATGCAAAACTATTGAAAGTAAAAACCTCTAGTTTCTGAGACCATAAAATTGTTTTTTCAAAGCAGAAAGTAAAATCCTGCTTGATATTGTCATGGTGTTTAAAAAGATTTTTTATTGACACTTCTCTTAAGAGTAACCATATGACTTTTCTGGTATGTTTCAGTTTTCACATACTACTTTTTTGATATACATAATGTACTTGATTAAACTTCTTTAATTTGTAGCTTTTAGCAGGATACTGAAATACATGTAGGAAATACGAAGCTGCAAGCACCACTAGTCAGTCAACTCTATTTTTTTCCAGTCCAATGCCTATTTATACGGTGCTTCCAGGTTTATGAACTCAATGATTCAACTTATCCAATGCTTATATGTTTGCACTGATGTTACTTTCACCATTTGTCTAGTCTGATCTTCAAAATATACTCTTTAAATGAGGAAAAGAAATATAAATTTTTTAGTTAGAGAAGAAAATAATCGAAATAGCATAAAAAAATAAGAAATATACTGAATGCAAAGAGATGCAAAGCAAACACAAAGTGTTGTTGATACAAGCATTTTGTGATTATCCTATTTTCTAATAAAAAAGTATGGAATACATATCCGACAGTAAATTTGTTGTGTAGGAAATATTGCCATTGTTTATCCATTTGCAGATAAAGTATTCTATTACACCCATTAATACACTTCTTATTATTTTTTCTCCTAAAATGCATGAGAAAACAGAAATAGCTGTTAACTGATATCCTTTTAAATCAAACATGAGGTTATGCTTTTGTATTATTGGTGTTAAATCACACTGTTTGGCGACAGCTTAATTATATAAAATTGGTTGACGGTAAAGTAGACAAGCACCAAAAATTGTTAATAACATTTTAGAACTGTTCAAAGATTAATTTTCTAATTTCAAAATATTATCTTACATAGAAATAAGTATTTGTCCTAAATACTACACCATGATAACATTTTGTGATTTTCATGTCCCTGAATATATGTTTCAAATAGCAGATTTCTTATTTACACCCAACTACTGGCAAAAAACTGAAAAGTCAGAATTCTTTTCTTTTTTTTTAATTATTTTAAAACTATAGCAGAGAGAATTGAGTTCTGCTTTCAGTAATTCTAAACAAAAAGACTTGAAATAGAAACTGGGGACAGACATAAGATATCCCACAGATTCTTTCAGTTACTAACACTGACTGTGCAAAAGTCTCTGAAGAATTGGATAGAATATTACTCTTTATATTCTATCAATAACCATTCAGTTCCCTTTCAAACTGATTTTTAAATTATTGTAAAACATTTTAAGAAACTTACACTACATTTTTGTTTCTCAAATAGTAAGCTGTTTTTTTCTCCTTTTTTTTCAATTTGTGAATAAATAAAATATTCGCTTTGAACATGAGCCCAAAAACTGGTATAAAAATTGAGGCTTGCGCTGATCCTGTCTCATCTCTAGTTTGAACTCATTGTTGATATCAAGTAGTTGGGTTAGTGCTTTTACAACTTAGACCATTTATTTAATGGGATCAAAGACATTTCTGAAAATATACTCTTTAAATAGGGAGAAAAATGCAATTAGTTAATAATAATAATAAAATATATTGCACCTTTTCTAAAAGTACATGCTTAAAGAGCGGAACACTCAGTGCATGTTGGTCTTTAGATTTCGCCTGATTCAGAAGCCAACCAAATAATTCATCGGCGCATTCAGGATCATGTGCCAAACACTGCCACAGTATATCCACTTGTTCATGACTCAAACCTACAAAAAATACACGCATGCATATAAATGTACATGGATATGTGTGAATTTTCAAAACGGAACATGAATTTGTTATACTTCATTACTTTTCTAAATTTATCTATAGACTATTTAAATAAAGGAAGATTTAAACCTATTTTCAACTTTTAACATATAGGGAGTCCGAGAACTATTGGACACATTATGAAATTATAAAGAAAAAAAAAACTAAGAACAGTGGTGGTTTTACGATGTCATGTATTAATAACATGTTTCCAAAAGTTTTTTTTTTTCACAGCATTGTTATTCCTAGAATTTTCCACAAAAGACAGATTGGTCTTGGTGGTCCGATTCCCTGGCCTCCTTGATCTCCAGATTTAACCCCATTGAATTTTTTCATGTGGGATTATGTGAAAGATTGTGTTATCATCAGATGCCTTGCACTCATTTGCAGGAACTGAAGCAGTGTATCACAGCTGTTGTTCCATCCATAACACCTCCAATGCTTTCAAATACATGGAATGAAACAGAGTATTGCTTGGACATAACTACTACACGTAACCAAGGGATCTCACATCGAGATGTATTAACTTACTTTTGTACTTCTATTGCAGGGTTGTAAAAAACCAGAGTTTAAAAAAATATTAAAAAAAGCCCGGGCAGGTACCCACTACAACCCTCTTGTATTGTAAGTTAGTAAACACATTTTGTTTCTATACTATCTAGTTTTTGTTTTACATAATTTTAAAATGTGTCCAATAATTTTCGGATACCTGTATTTCATCAAAAAAAGTGTATATTCTTATATAAAATATTTCAAATTTCAATAAAAGTTTGATTTTATGCTCCATTACAAAGCTCTGCAAGTAAATTTGAGTAACCTAGTTTTTTTTTTCCCCCTCACCTTTTACAGTAATAAAACCCAACTATCTTTTTTTAAAACTAATGAAAACAATTTTAATCACAAGTTCTTCAGCATAACATCTATCTAAAAATAACCATAATATCATACATACAAGATACAGATTTGAATGCTTCTAGTAGTCATAGTTCTATTCTAATAATAAGCAACAATCCTGCTTCTAACCATAGTACACAATATATTCAAAAATGAAAAAAAGAAGTACTTTATAAATATAACAAATCACAACAACTTGTAATTATATATTTCTTTTAATTGCTGAGAGGTGTAAAATAGGTTTTATTAGACTGTTGACATATGTTACAGCTCAATCGGAGCCTTTATCGAAACAAACAAAAATATTCTATAAATGCACGGTCTATGAAGTTATTGGAAATGTTTAATTTTTCATGTACTTTTTTTTAAATTATGCATGTTATTTTTATTTTTTACTTGGATGTTTATTTCCATATTTGTAACCATGGAGTCACTTGAGCCAAAATTTTGGTAAATTAAAAGATGCTGCATTGTTATCATTTACCAAAATTGTGGCTTGAGTTACTCTATGGTTACATCTATTTGAAAATAAACATCCAAGTAAAAAATAAAAATAACGTGTGTAGAAGCAGTAATTTATTTACAAAAAAAATTTTCAACTCTGCGAGGATCTGAACATTTTACATAAGTTTAAACTTGGACAAAATCATTTTCATAAAATTTACAGCTGACCATCTAAAATAATTTTTCCTTGGGTCCCCATTTTGTAAAAATAATAATTTTGTGAAATTTATTACATGTTTGTGAAAAATAAAATTTTATAAACGAAAAACTACTTCCAAGCCAAGTATTTATTAATTACTAAAATTTTTAAGTCCTGATGCTAAAGTTTTCCTTTTTGAACAACTTGTTTGTTTGCAAATTATGCATTTAATGATAGTTTTAATGAGATAAAAGAAAATTATGAATATTATTATGTTTGCTTTTATGGGATGGAATTGAGTGCAAGACAAAAAAGTTGCAAAATTGAGTGCAAGAAAAGAAAAAAAAATCGAATTTTACCTTAATTAACTCTTTACATCATATGCATAAATATACTTTGTTTAAAATATATAAACTAGCTAAACTCGATATCGGGTGATAAAGAAGGTACCATTATCAAGTACCCTACATAAGATATAAAGGGTATTTGTTTTAAATAATAACATAGCAATATTAATGTTTGAGTATCTTACTAATAATTTAGATTAATTACAACATTTATAAAAATATCAGAAAGAACAAAATAGTTTTTGAAATTTTGACTTTTTAGAAACTGATTGTGCATATACATAGGGCAATATAACAACTTTATCATTGATATCTTGCAATATTTTCTAATAAACTGGGAAACATCTTCATTTATAAAACATAAATACAGGTACATTAAAGATATGAAGTTTTAAGTTTTGAAAACTCACGAAAATTTTCTGGAGACCCTGTCGTAGAAAACACACACGTAAGAAAGTGTAAACGGACTTGTATTTCATCTTTGTGAGAATACCTTGAATTGAAAATTTAAATAAAATCAGAAACTTAAAAGAATAAAATATGAAAAAACAAAATTTAAATAGATAAACCAATTTGCACAACAAACTTACATTCCATGCTTGGAACTATTTTTATTGGAGGTGTAGTTAACCAAATTATTGAAAAAGTGCTTCATCATTTTGTGTTCTTTTTCGGCCCATCTGAAATAAATGGAAGAAGGAAATTATAATTCCCATAAAGTAAAAACCTATTTATACAGTGATATTTTGTAGTAATATCGTAACATGCACTTACATTGTGACAGAATGTGTATCTGAACTCCCACGGAACTGTTGAAAAGAAGCAAACAACTTTGGCAACAGGCGCATGGATATTATTACAGACCTAGGATAAAAAAACACATTCTAATTTTAGGATTTTCATTATTGTTGTTATTGCCAGTTAAGCAAATTTTGTTTTAAATATATCTAACAAATAACTTGCATCTAACTTATGGCAGAAAATTTTTTTTTAATGAATTAACGCAATATATAATTATTTATAGAATGATTTTTTAGCAAAACATATGTAAGTCACTGACTTTGTATTCAATGCACTGAATTGCTGAACAATAAGTATTCATTTACGGGTGATTTTAACTATTACAATCTTTTTATTTTAGGCATAAAGTTAGAGCAAGAGATTTATAAAAATATTAATTAATAATTTGAAAGATGGTATACACCTTAAAAAAACAATATCAATATTAGTTTATGTATTCTGAAGTTATAGGTGGCTGGCTACCTTGTACACACTACAGATGAGTTTAAGACTTTTTTCAGAACCCAGGTCTACCCAAGCCCAGCAATTTTTAATACGAGTCCGAAAAATTTTCTGTCATCAGAGCCCGAGCCCACCCAAGAACAAAAGTATGCAATAGGAAAAAAATTGAAAAATATTTATAAATTGTTTCAAAAGTAATATCCCATTTTTTAAACAACTTCTTACACAGAAATAACTATTAATACCTAGCAAACAATTAATTTTATGAAAAATTCCATTCCATTTTATCAAATAGGAAGTTTGGTACATAAGAAAATATACTTCATATTTAAAAGGATTCTCATTTTTCTTTTTCTTCCTCAAGATGCAAATCTGATGGACACATTAGCAAAATGCATTTTATGACTAAATGCATGAAATTTGCAGAAATTGCTATTTATAGGATAAAGAATCAAATACCATTTCTCAATTTTCTACAAAGGTGTACATCTTAAACTATAATCGATTCCTTCTTCATAACAATCATTTGCGACTGTCATATCCCTGAAAATCAGTTTAAATAAAAAATTTGACACTGTTATCTGAAGCAAGGTTGATAAGTTTTTGCCATAGGTGGAAAAAAAACATGGAAAAAAACCTGTCCCAGTAAAAATAGTTTTTGCCAAAGTGGTGGTAAAAATAGGTTATATGTCTCCCCCCCTCCCCCAGAAAAAAAAAGAAAACTAAAATACCGGGTGAAAGAAAAAAATAAACTTATTCTTAATACTTAGTTCAAAAACCCATATTCTAAATTTATTTTTGAACTCCTAAGTTAAACAAGTATAATTATGCATTTTATGGAAGAATACCTTTTATAACAAATTTATAAATTAAAAAATATATACTAATTTTATATAAATAAATAGAAAACTTAATTATTTATTCCTGTTTATACAATAATTATTAATGATTATTCACACAAAAGATGCAGGCTATAAATGGGTAAAACATTTATGTTTATATGTGTAAGAAATTCAAATAAACATTTATATTTTAAATTCAAATTTTTAATATAAAATTATATTTTTATTTAAATATATATAAAATTATATATATTTAAAGCAGAACACTGTTAAATTTCAATTAATTCAGCGATATATCCATTTACAATCTAATTTTTGCTGTTTTAGCATAACAGTATAAGAATAAACTAGTTTAACGAGTATTCGTTGACAGTTTATTTCGAATTTTAGTTTGTACAAATGAAAAATTTGAAAAAAAAAAATCTTTCAATAGCAGCAATATTTGCTCGAAATTAATAACACAGGATATAAAGTCAGGATTAATTTTATACAACTTCAACTGGTTCTTAAGTTCCCAAGTATTAGATTGAAACCCAAATATTTTATAAACATTTAAAATATATAAAACTACTTTAATTATATTTATAATTATCTAAATATAATAAAACTTAATTAGCAAATTAAATTAAAAATATTAAATTTTATATGTCATTAAATATAATAGTTTTTTATACCATTATGATCATTATTAATTTAGTATAGACATTACTACACATTAAAGACCAATAAGAATTTGCCATTTTTTGCCGGTTTTTTCCATTTTTGCTCTGGTTTTTTCCAGTTTTTGCCACTGTCCTGTTGAAAATACCAACCCTGTCTGAAAGATCTTACGCTTTTATAGAAAAAGAGGAAATGCTTTCTATTGGAATAGAAAAAAAACATGGTAATTCTATATACTTAGGAATGAAAATGACTTTGTACATGTGCAGAGGAGAAGCTTTAACATGAGTAGAGTTCATGATGAAAAATAGATATAAGAATCACTATTATTATTTTGATATGAAGAGCAATTATGACTCGTACACAATAGATGACTATAAAAATTCACAAATCTCTTCAAACTAATGCTCGTTGACTAAAAACAGAAGAGAATATTCTTTTCACGATAGATTTCTAAATAAAAAAATAAAATAAACAATCCAATTTTAAAATATCCTGTCACAAACAAAAAGCAAATTCATTGTTCACTCCTCTTCTGATTGGCGCTCTATCAACAGGTTGTTGCTGTCAATGCCAGACATAAATCTGGAGAAGTATAAGACATATTTTTTTTTTTCTATATCTGAATAAATAAAATTTTCAGCATAAGAAAGAATGAGCATGAGAATTAATCTCTAGTACACATACGTGTTGGTGAGTTTTATCGTAAACTAGCAAGCTACGCCCGCTGCACTGGTCGGTTTCTCCAAACGAACCTTGAATCAAACAATATATATCGGTGAATTTGACCTTGTATTTTAAAGTAATCTCTTGGAATATCCTTCCGCATTACTGAAACAACACAAACGCCATTGCACTTTCTAATGTGCAGTCAAAAATTTAGCTGTTAAAGACCAACTCTTTTTTTTTTTATCATTTAGATTTACAGTAGGATTTGGTAAAGAGGGATAGAACTATATGCAATACAATAAAACCACCACTAAAAATTATCTAACTATTCAGTAGAGCTTGTTAAAAAGGCTAATCTTTCGTAATTGGGTTCACCTGACTGTATAACCTCCGCACATAATTCTTTTACTAAGCGTCATAGAACGATATACAATATAATAAAAACATCCTTGAAAAATTATCTACTTAGCAATGCAAGTCTCATTAAAATCCAAATAGTAGAAATTTTTAAAAGACCTAATCTTTCATATTCGAGTTCATCTGACTATAGAACTTTCCCCCTTAGCTCTATAACTAAGCAATGTAGAACGATATGTTATACACTAAAACCTTCTCTGGAAAGATATAAGAATATTGATCATTAAAATTTATGAAACTGCAAGTTCTTTCTCATTGTCTTTTCTGAATAAATACTGTAATTACGTCACAATGACGTAATTTAAAAGTTTTGCATGCTTGTTTCGCGTTCCATAAATAGCGAGTCGCAATATTTGTTCCTGTTTGTAATAAAAATTCTTTGCACGTTCAAGGTTTAAATAAATGGCGCATTAGCATACATTTTGGAATGATATTGGTATAACGAAAAATTACCAAAATTATCCATTGTTCCAAATTACGCCAATTCTCTGTAGACTCAATTATGGAATAAGTTCACTTTAAAAACATAGAATCAACTTAACCGTTTTTTTAAAAGTTAATTATGCGCTGTAACGATTTCATTAAATCTCCCACAGTCTGCTAATTATGCAAAATAATCAAGGATAGAAGTTCCCAGGTGTTGGAAAACTTCTGTCATATTTTTCTGCTAGCTTGCAAGAATGTCGCCGACCTGCAAAGGCACAGAATAGCTTCGATCAATCCTGTGAACGGAAACGGTTTCGACAGCAAAATATTTCTCTGATCTCACCGGCTTCATGTGTGGTCGCTTTAGCGTGAGAACTTTACCCGTGCGAACATTTGGTATTTCAGTAAGACCTCCCAAAAAGGAATCCCGATCGAATCACAGAAAAACTGAATGCTATGACGTGAGCGGAAACTTCTTTGATTGGTGAACGGAGAGACTTTTGTTGGAGCCAAGGGACGAGAAAGAGAATCGAGGGGAGGTTAGTTAGAGTTTGGGGGGAGACGAGTGTTGGTAGAAAAACACTCATCTCAGGACGGATTCCCATCTTAGTGGGAAAGAAAAGGTTTTGCTGAAAGATTTTAAAAAGAGAGGGGATTTCTCTGAAGGCAACGGCAAGGCCGTCGTTTGAACTTTTTGTGAGGAGTGAAAAAGATACTCCGGTTGGATGTTAAGTTTTCAAATTACTGCACAAGACTGGACTCTATTGATTTATAAATTGATTACAAGTTGAAACGAAACCAGCTGAAAAAAATTGTTGTAATGAGTTGTAAATATTAAGAAATTCAAGAACAATTATTAAATAAAATTTGTTTCGAAGTAACATATTGAAATAAATCCATATCAAAAGGCCACACGCTACCCCTTTTTAAATTATAACATCATGGATTCATTATAGCTGGTGGCAAGCGGGTCGGATATTTCAACAAAAATTGATTAGCATCAGTGAAGAGAGCCCAGACAGTAACAGTCACACCCGCCCGCATCTAAGCGCGCAAGATCTGACGCCAGGTCAGGAGAGGAAAGCAGAGCCCGAAGCAAGCCCTTGCACTGGTACCACAGACACCGCAGTTCCGTCATCCGAACGTAGAAACAGAGCCCGAAGCAAGCCCTGGCAAGTGGCACGACAGACAGCAGCTCTGTCCTGGAAGCAAGCCTGTGTGTACAGATAACAAGCCCGAAGCGAGCCCTGGCAGTGGCACGACAGACAGCAGCTCCGTCCTGGAAGAAAGCCCGTGTGTACAGATAACAAGCCCGAAGCAAGCCCTTGTGTACAAATAACAAGCCCGAAGCAAGCCCTTGAAATGGAAACATCAGGAGTCGACAAATCGAGATGACCTGTGCAATCGACGACGTCTAGGCCAGACCTGAAACCGGCGACAAATGATGCAGACCAAGACTGTAGAAAAGGTAAGCTCAATTCATTTTTGAGTGGCTCTCATTTTGTTTACATATTCTTTGGTGAGGAAAATTCATTTCTGAGAAATTTTTTATTTGAATATTGATATATGATAAATTATGATAAATTTTTAAATCTAATAACTTTCAACATATTTGAAAAAATATATGTATATTTGTTATCAGCATAAAATTTGATAGTGTGAATTTTCTTTTGGCAGTAAAATAATATAAGGATTGTCAGGCTAAATGTGTATATATATATGTATAATTTTTTTTTCTCGAAAAAAAAAAAAAAAAAAGAGATAAAAATTTTGATTTTTCAAATAAGTCGATTGTCTAGTTATTCCCGATTGAAAGATTTCAAAGGTGTACTTTCTTATATTATTAGTGAAACAATAGATGTTGTTGATAATCAAATATTTTGCATATGTGATGTTAGGAAAATTTTTTAGCAGTTGCAAAAAGTGGTCATTTTGTTACTGGGAAAATTGTTACCTGCGGGGTCAGAAATATCAAGTATTGGTTGAATTATGTGCACAGAATTTCAAACTTCTAAATTTGTTTTAAATGTGTATGATCGACACCAAAACGTGTCAGTGTATTGAAAATTTTACAATATTGAAAATCTATTTTTATATGTATACTATTTTTATTATTCCTCAAATTGAATTGTATTTAAAATTGTTAGTATTATGTGGGTAGTAGCAGAAAATTTTCCATAAAGTGTTAGAATCCCTGTTGCATAAGTTAGCGAGCGAAACTATCATTTTCATCTTTATATTGTATTTACATAAAATTTTAAAATGCAAGAAGTAACTGATCTGAAACAGTGCAGGAAAATTGATTTGCAGAATTTAGCAGAAGAATTGGGAGTGGAAATAGGGAAAAATGACAGGATACTGGTAATTATCCAAAAAATCGAAGCTGCCGATGATTACGATAGAGATTTTGCATTTACGCAAGCTGCGTATATCATAAAAGATCGCGAAGACAAGATAGCCGCGGATAAAGAGGAAAAACAAAGGGAATATGAGAGGGAGAAAGAAGAAAGAGAAAGAGAGGAAAAACAAAAAGAACGCGAATTTACGTTGGAACAACTTAGATTGACGCAAGATGCAAATAGACGCAGTTCAACGACCAGTGGCGGGTCGGAACGCCCATCTAAATTGCCGCTCCGAACAATCATGCATCGATTTGATCCGGAACGCTCGGATATAACTTTGTTTTTAAATTTGTTCGAACGACAGGCGACCAAAGCAGAAATAGAGACAGGTGACTTAGTGACGCATTTGTTAGCTTTAGTGCCAGTCGAAATTGCAGAATTGATTTTAAGGGAACCGCAAGATCGGACTGATGACTTTGAATACGTCAAGAAATTTTTGCTAGAGCGTTTCCGCATGAGTCCCGAATCGTATCGTCAAAAATTAATGAAACATCCACGCAATCCAGATGCTCCTTGGAAGGACATTATTTTCGAGATCAACAGTTATTTAGAGGGTTGGTTGAATGGTTTAGGTGTTACGGATTTCAGTAGTCTGAAAAATTTATTGATAACTGACCAGATCAAGCTCCGTGCTTCTAGTGAAATGAAAGAGCATTTCATTGATTCGTGGGCAAATTACAAAGACCCTTTAATTTTAGCTAAATGTCTGGACGAATATGAAGCAGTAAAAGGGATTTCAGATAAAAAAGAGAATGCGAGATCTTTTTATGATAGGAAATCTGAAGAAACGAAACTCGAGGAAAATTCTGGAGAAGAAAAAAATTCCAACAAAAAAATAAATTGGCGAGACAAAGAAATTAAAGACAGGGAACGTGTCTTTGAACGAAAGAGGCGCTGCCATACGTGTGGAAGCGAATTTCACCTAATGGCCCGTTGTCCGAAAAGACAAAGGGATAGTACGGAAGTAAAAACGTTCAAGAGCATAAATCACTTAGGCGATATAAGCGAAGACAAAAGCTTGTTCCGACCTTTTTTGAGTGAAAACAAAATAAATGGGAAGAGGGCGTGTGTACTTAGAGATTCAGGTAGCTCGTATTGTGTTTGCCCATGGAATTTGGTAAATAAAAGCAAATTAGGCAACGAATATGTTTGGCTTAAAGAGACATTTGATAAATATCCAAAACGATTTAGAGTGGCACGTATAAAAATGGAAATAAAAGGTCTCGGATATGTAAATACGAAAGCGGCAATCCTGCCTAGACACTCTAAAATTAAACACTATATCTTAGGTAATAAGACGCAAGCTTTAATAAATGAAAGGATAAAGCGAAAGCAGAAATCACAAACTAATTCCAGTTTTGAGAACCCGGGGAACGAGATAGACCCTTTAACAGATCCCAAAGGGCAGGAAGAAATTCATTTGTCATTTCCCCCCGAAATGAAGAACCACCGTTCTCAGTGTATTGGGGAAAAAGAAACCCTTTTGAATAGGTCAAGGAAAGTTGATGAGTTGGTTTTCGACCGGCAGGGAAATTCGAAAAATAGATGCGAAAATTGGGAAGTGAGTGTTGACAGGAAGGATTATCATTCGAAAGTCAATCTGGAGGAAGTGAGCGGATTCACAAAGAGTTTTCTAAAATCCTTCAAAATTCTGTTGAAAGAGAGTATAGACAGTGGAAATTCACGCCTTTGTGACACTCTTTTAAAAGAAATTGAACGTTTGTGTAAAACGTATTGTTCGGCAAACACAAGTAAAGAAATTCAGTAGTAAGTTTTTGAGTAAAATCCAATCTTTTGTACATATTTGATTATTTTTAGTTTTATTGTTATTTTGGCATGTGTAGTAAAAAGTATCTTTCAAAAAAAAAAAAAAGTCTCTAAAGCTAGATGTTCAAGCAATGGTAAACAATATATAAGAAATTGGGTCACTTATGTATATAGTGAGGTTAAATTGTAATGTTATTTGAGCCACTCAAATATGTTGAGCTAACCCTTTTTTTTTTTGCAGATTTTCCGTGTTTCACCCGGAAAATGTTTTAAAGGTGGGGGTGTTGTAACGATTTCATTAAATCTCCCACAGTCTGCTAATTATGCAAAATAATCAAGGATAGAAGTTCCCAGGTGTTGGAAAACTTCTGTCATATTTTTCTGCTAGCTTGCAAGAATGTCGCCGACCTGCAAAGGCACAGAATAGCTTCGATCAATCCTGTGAACGGAAACGGTTTCGACAGCAAAATATTTCTCTGATCTCACCGGCTTCATGTGTGGTCGCTTTAGCGTGAGAACTTTACCCGTGCGAACATTTGGTATTTCAGTAAGACCTCCCAAAAAGGAATCCCGATCGAATCACAGAAAAACTGAATGCTATGACGTGAGCGGAAACTTCTTTGATTGGTGAACGGAGAGACTTTTGTTGGAGCCAAGGGACGAGAAAGAGAATCGAGGGGAGGTTAGTTAGAGTTTGGGGGGAGACGAGTGTTGGTAGAAAAACACTCATCTCAGGACGGATTCCCATCTTAATGGGAAAGAAAAGGTTTTGCTGACAGATTTTAAAAAGAGAGAGGATTTCTCTGAAGGCAACGGCAAGGCCGTAGTTTGAACTTTTTTTGAGGAGTGAAAAAGATACTCCGGTTGGATGTTAAGATTTCAAATTACTGCACAAGACTGGACTCTATTGATTTATAAATTGATTACAAGTTGAAATGAAACCAGCTGAAAAAAATTGTTGTAATGAGTTGTAAATATTAAGAAATTCGAGAACAATTATTAAATAAAATTTGTTTCGAAGTAACATATTGAAATAAATCCATATCAAAAGGCCACACGCTACCCCTTTTTAAATTATAACATCATGGATTCATTATAGCGCCAAACAACGCCCGGTAACTTACACCAATTGTCTATAGACCCGATAATGTAATTTACCTACTTAAGTAATGCATATGGTAAAAGTACAGCTACTTCCCAATCAGAATCAGTGGTTACAGCTAGATGTAACTATGTCTGTCATTGTAGCGGTTTTTTAGTTTGACGTACGAAATATTATCATAACATTCACTATTAGCAATATTTCTGATATTATATTATTAACAGTCCTCGGAGCAGTCCTTCTCTTGGCCACCAATATTTTTTTTAATTATTATCGTGATAGGTTACTAAAACAACTGCAAGGAAATGTTAGCCGGGCGCATGTGATGAATAGCCAAATATTGTTTCCATTTTCCATCGCCATCATTCCTATTACATTCATTTCATTTAAAATATAAACCTTTTGCTCATTTAATTTAAAATAGATACATGTAAAATACACATATTGCATACATTTAAAACATGCGCCTTTCACAAATTTCATTAAAAATGCAAAAGAATAAAAATAAGAAATAATGCTATAAACCAAAACAGTCTATTTCATTATCAAAGTAGCATTTCTAATTTACACACGCGAAAAATAAAATCTGCTATTGCCGAGAAAAAAATGCTATTGGCGAGATTTGCGCCCGGCTAAGATAAAAGCACGGAAAACCTCATCGTGTAGCTGGTTTCTACGACATTTGTAAGAGAAATATAAAATGAAACATTTTGTAAGAATATAGCGATGGTCATAAAAAATACAACTCTGATGCGTATATTAGTGATTTACAGCCACGTATGGCATTAAATATCACTCAGGAATTGATTGATTGGACCCATTTACGAATATTTCACCATTAATCGACGATGGTTAGTCAAATAGCAAAGCTGACATCCGAGATCTGTCATAAACGGGTTCACCTGATTACAGACTTTACTCCAATTGCTCAACTAAGCAATGTAGAACAATATATCATACACTAAAAACTATCTTTGAAAAATTATCAAAATATCAGCGCAAGCCCCATCAAAAACCGTTTATTTGGACTTTTTGAAAAGTCTAATATTTGGTAAAAGCGGGTCAACTGATTTTCAAATTTCCACCTATAATTCTAGAACTAAGCCACGTAGAATGATATGTTATATAATAAAACCTTCCCTACAAAGTTATCTAGCTAACAGTGTAGGTTCCATCGAAATTCATCCAGCAGAATCTTTTAAAAAGACTAATCTTTCATAATGGGGTTTATCTGATTATAAAATTTTCCATCATAATTCTATATCTAATCTACGTAGAACAATATGCTATATAATAAAACCTTCCCTAAACTATTATCTATCTAACAGTTTAAGTTCTATGAAAATATAATAAGCAGAACTCGAGTTATAAGCAGCCGGAGCAAAATTTCATATATACAGGTTATTCCAAAATTCGACTGACAAATTAAGAGGGATAACAGAAGGCATCAAGAGGGTGAATACTTACTATAGAACATGGGGTCCAAACTACGTTTAGTAGGAGAAAATCGCAAAAATAGTTAGGAAGGGTGTCACGTCGAGTGAAACAAAAAGGGCCAATAATAAGTAGAAAAAACATTTATATGGCGTCAAGCATGATTACAATGCATTGCAGTTCAACGTCAGAGAGGAGACGAAGGCACATTTTTATAAAAACTGTTCGAAGTTACGGCCACGAAAGTCATTGCACAGCCAATACCAACGAAAGAAGGATTGCCGGACGCATTAACTCATATTCCTATAAAAATGTTTCGTCGTCTCCTTTCTGACATTGAACTGTAATGCTTTGCAATCATGCTTTACGTCAAATAAATGTTTTTTTTCTATATATTATTGGCCCTTTTTGTTCCATGCAACGTCACACCCTTCATAAATATTTTTTCAATTTTCTCCCACTAAACGGGAATTGCGACCCCATGTCCTATGGTAAGTTTTCATCCTCTTGATGCCTTCTATCACCCCTCTTAATTTGTCGGACGAATTTTGGAACACCCTGCATTGTAGAAGTAAATAGAAGTAGATTGCTTTTAATATAATTTACATTTGAATAAAAAAATTGCTCAAAAAATATTATCATACACTTGAAAAAGCACCTTTTGGCCGAAAATCAAATTGTTTGGCGACAAAAATAAAATTACAAACAAAAGATAAATCGCCAAATATTGTTTCATTAATAATCTTCCACATTGAATAATTTTTAAGCATTAGGAACATTCTCAATCATGTTTAAATTAAATATTTTCGTTTTATAATATTACCTATCATCAAAACTGTTTTTTTTTTCTTCTTTCCTTACTTTTTTTTTTTTTTTTTTTTTAAATTAGTAACAGTTTATACTTTTACTTTTCGAGATGTATAGCCGTTTCAATTCTCTCACCAACGATAATGGTCGCCAAAAAATTAACAATGGTAACCTTTTCGGCCAAAATAACAGAATTTTACATCATAATTATATAACTAATCTACGTAGAACGTTGTGTTATATACTAAAACCTTCCCTGAAAAAGTATCTGTCAAACAGTGCAAGTTCCATCAAAATCCATTCAGCGGAACTCGAGTTATAAAGGAACGGAACAAAATTTCCGTTTGTGTTTTATATATATAGTAGAAGAATGTAATTTTTACTGTTTGAGCATGGTTAAAATGTTTTAAAATATAACTTACAGAACCAAGGGACTGTACAAAAATTTTAAAAGTAACTTTTAGAGAGAAAAAAATCCCTGACGGCTCGGCCTACAGGCACAGGTAGATTTCGAAGACGCAGAACGTGGGGCGCCTGTTTGTCGGGAATTGCGGAAGAAATGACCTTTTTGCGATGATGCTGCAGTTGGAACCGCCTACTTCGAAACCAAACTTGTTTGCAGGCAGAGCCAGCAAGGATTTTTTTTTTTTTTTTTTTTTGCTATAAGAGTTGGTCCTATAAAAAACATGTCAGTATAAAAATTTTAGATAATATTAAAGGGATTTATAATAAATTTAAGCGTATTTGAAATCTTGGGAATAGACGAAGTTATGAATTTTTTTCTTCTAAACCCCCCCCCCCCCCCCTTTAAGGCAATTTTTAATTATATCAAAAATCTGTCATACATAAATTTTCGGCCCTTCTCCTAGAAGTAATAATAACTTCAAACGGATTCGATACGTATCATAATTAGGAAATTATGTTTTTTTTCTGTTTTCACAAAAAGTCCCCCCCCCCCCCGGTTCGATTTTGCCCATTAACGAACTTGACCGAGATTTTATGCCCCTTGATTTTATGTATCAGTTTCGAAAAGATGCGGGAGTTGGAACCGCCTACTTCGAAAATAACTTGTTTGCAGGCGGAGCCGGCAGGGATTTTTTTTGTTTTTAATTTTTTTTTGCTATAACGATTGGTCCTATAAAAAACTTGTCAATATAAAAGTTTTAGATAATATTAAGAGGATTAATAATAAATTTACGCGGATTTGATATCTTGTGAATTGACGAAGCTATGATTTTTTTTCTTCTAAAACCCCCCTTTTTCCCCCCCCTTGGGGCCATTTTTAATTATATCAAAAATCTGTCCTACATAAATTTTCGGCCCTTTCTTAGAAGTAATAATAACTTTAAACGGATTCGATACGTATCATAATAAAGAAATTATGAGGATTTTTCTGTTTTCACAAAAAGCCCCCCCATTTCCCCCCCCCTTGGTTCGACTTTGCCCATTAACGAACTTGACCGAGAGTTTATGACCCTTGATTTTATGTATCAGTTTGGAAGAGATTTATGCAGAATTTTTCCAGATATCGTGGTCAGAAAAAAGTGACATAGATAGATAGATAGATAGATAGATAGATAGATAAAGTTTTGAACTGGGGGTGTTTTTGGGTTCTGGGAGTCATAATCGGCGTAGATCTGCAAAAATTTTTCAAAATTTCCAACTTAGGTGAGAATGTAATAGGTAGTATTTCTTACGAAATCTACCTAAAAGGCAGGACTCTTTTGTCCACATAATTATAAGTCCTACCTTATTTTGAACACTTTGCAATTTACATTACTTATGTATCTCCAAAAGGTAAAAAATTAAAGTACATTTCAATTGTTTTGGGACACTGTATGGACCCTGTATATGTACAGACATGAATAGAGAGAGACAACTCCTTTATTGGGTAATGAATAATGTGATATTTTATTTAAATACAACTATACAATAAAGTAAAATTGCATTGAGTTCTAATTCTAAAATAGATTTTGAAAGTACTACTCTGCTAGCTTCAAAAGCTACATCTAAACAACTCTTCTTGCTCATCTCACTTCCATTGTTAGTTAAACTCGTTTCACCTCACTTCAATTATGAGTTAAACAAAAGTTGGAGAGTTGGTAGTATGACCAAAATTTAAGGATCAGATTTTATTTAATGGCTTTTATGGAAAATAATTTAAACTGCTAATGACGGAGACAGAATACAAAAAGGTGAATAATCCTATATTTGTATTTAAAGTTCTCAAAATATTTCAAATCCAACCTATAAATCTTTAACATAATAATGTATTGTCCTAATAGATACAAAAGAAAAAAAAAGTTATTTCGACCTGTACCAGGAAGAAAAAAACAACTTATTTATTCCTTCTTTTTAAAAATCAGCTATTTTTACTCAAATACACGAAGCTAAAATGTGTGGAACCAGATTATAGAAGATTCAATCCCAGATTTCATGAATACTGAATTTGAATGAGTTTTGAAAAATTAGTGAGCAATAGCCAAGCTGGAATCATTTACAATGATTTATTTTTGGTTACTGAATTGGGTGATATTTCACAAAGTATTGCCAATTTCACGCTGACAGGTATGACTATGCAGTTTTAAGCGTATGAGAGTAGCAACAATGGTTACAACAATTAAAGTAATTTGCGAAAAACCCTGTTTCCTAAAGTTCATAAGTGTAATTTGATTATGGAAAAATCAGCCACCCTAGAATTTCAAACTGTGCTCTATCTCAGCCATTTTTTAAAAAAGAGGCAAAACAAAAAATGTTCAATAATTCTTGTATCAAAACCAAACACTTGAAGGAACTGTTTCGTACATCTTTTTGAATTTGAAATCTTTAAATAGCCCCCATTATGAAATAAGATGGCAGATGAAGCTGACCAACAAAATCATTCGAGACATTGGTAAGCTCGGTACACAAGGTTCGTAAATATCATATTTTCGAAAATATCAAAAATATACGATATTTTGATATATATCTGATATTTTCGAAATAGTCAACTTATTGATATTATAAATATTTTCAGAGTTCATATAAATTACACATTAAAACATATGTCATTCAGCATGGAAACTTAATAAAACAATATTCTAAATGTCTTTATCTATTTTTATTTTTACAGTTAACAAAATTGAAGATCAACTAATTGAAAACAGACACAATTTGCTTTTTACACTCACAAGAAACAAACTATTAAGATTTAGTAATCAAGTTAAGAAAATTTTATGTTTTATACAACAAAATAATTTGTTTTTATTGAAAAATTTGAATATAGTAAGCTTAGTCTGCTTAACTGAACAAAACCAAAACGAGAAAAAATTATTTCTAATGAAGCTGCACGTTTATCTAAATTAGATAGTTTATCTTTCAGTTGTTTTTACTAAGCAAATAATGTCTCATTCAGCTTCAAACAAAGCTTTGAAAAGTTTTTTTTTTTTTTTTTTTTTTTTTTGAGGGGTGTGGGGGGAGGTAAAAAAGCCACTATAAGAGTAAAAATTCTTTATCTACAGAATGACAAAGCCAATAACAGTTAAAAAAATTCCTTTACACTTGTTTTAACTGAAAATATCAAAAATATTATACACAATATTTTGAAAATAAATATGAAATATGTGAAAATATCAAATTTTATGATATTTTCAAAATAAATATCAGATGTATGATATATATCATGATATATATGCTCAGTCATATCTAAATCAGTTGATAAATACAAGAGCTATCGCATGACAAAATATTACATATAGATAGATATTACATACGTATATCTATATATAAATCAACATTTGGACGGAGGGTAGTAGTTTGGTGGCATGACTGATGAAAATATACCAAAATTTGCTGGAATTGCTTTCCTCTGAATGGCTGCAATAAATCACTTCTTACTTTTTCTAATGGAAGCTATCCAAAAATAATCAGACACTTTCACAGATTTAATAAAACCTTATGATTTCAAATTTTAAAAAAAGAAGATGTGGGGTGGCAACCCTTGAATGATATTAAAAGGTTTTCATTCAATGCAACAAAGAGTGGTCACGAGTAAAAGCAGCTGTAGCTGGTTCTTAGCTTTTCTCAAATTTTGAATTTTTGTATGTATTGAATTTTATCAATAAAGTTGTGATAAAAATATGTAATTAACTAAATTTAAAATTTTTTAAAATATCAACGGAAATAACAAACCTGTTGTTAGCAATGTTCTTCAGGCAACCCTCGATGAATTTCATTCTGATCATTTTATCGGTGGACCAACAAACCAAATTGCATAATATTTTTTCAGCTTCTACAGCCAATCCTTCACCCAGCTGGCCCTAAAATGAAAAAGGTACATATGGGTTCAGAAAAATGAATAATTTTCTTCAGGAATTCACTATTAAAATAATATTTGTATTTTTTGTCATAGATTTTATTATTTTGCTAATTTTGCAGATGATTCAAACAACTTTGGTTAGGTTTAAGGCATCTCAACTCTTATTTTTTGTGCACTAATTTCTAGATTTTTAAAAAGTAAAAACAGAATTATACACTAAAGGACTGTTAATGGCTTGCTGAAAATAATTGCAGCGACAAAAATGATTTTCAATTTTTTTCCTCTGTTGATAATTTTGTTAGCTAACGCAGTTAATTTGATTAGATATGCATTCTTAATAAAAAATAATTGCTTTGTTTGCTTTTCAATGATACCAAGATCATAAATGCACCTTTTTTTGCTACACAATTATCAGATTATTTTATAGTCTCTATATTATAAGTAAGTATTATTTTTTTATACTTGCAAAGTTCTATACATAAAGCAAAAACAATTATTTTTTTTTTTTTTTGTCATTTAAAACATAGTGAATTTACTTTTTAACGAATTGATTCAAATTTGTTGCTTTCAAATCAACATAGTTTGCGTGTTATGAAAATGTATTGTGATTGGGTTTCCTCAATTTTCTCATCCCATGACACCTTTGATTTTGAATAATGATATGATGAGTTTATGATGCGGCTGGCATTTAGAGACTAACTCAAACAAAATCAAATGTGTTTATTATTTTTCTGAATGAGGAGATTTCTGCATTGTTTGCTAGTTGTTTTTTTTTTTTAATATTCATGCTTTAATATCAGTTCAGAGGCTATCGATGTAAGAAAAAAATGTACAAAATATTTACATTGACAGCAGTCTGGAATAAACAGAAAGAACTTTTCCCTAGAAATGAAGCAAAAATCATTTTTATAAAGGAACATATGCCTATAGATACATGGAAAACACAAGAAACTTTATTTATTAGAAAAAGCAAAACATTTGAAAAAAATAATAACGATATGTTTGCAATGATAACGGGGAAAAAAAAGAATTTTGCCAGTATCATGTTATTATTATATGATTTTTAATCTCTTTTTTTTCCCTTCTAATGTACCATCTAATATACCAGCGTGAATTATGACAAAAAGGTGGGAACGGAACACTTTTTGCTGACACAATTTCTTCGTATTGTTTCTTTATGTAATTTCTACATAAATACATTTTGAATTGCTTTATTTTGCCCTGTAGCTACTATTCCACTTCTTTTGGTATTTAGTAAAGAAAGTTTGAGGGCCCCTGACAGAAAATTTGTCTGGGAGTTCATGAATATATATTTTTTAATTTATGTCACAAAATCTTTATTTAAATGACATTTTGTTTAGTTATTTTCATATAATTTATAATAAAATGTTTTATTTATTTATTTTCTGTTTGCATATGAAATGCACTTTGTGGTCCCCGGGGAAAGCCCGGTCTATATGCTGTTGAAATATAACAGGCCCCCCCCCCCAAGCGACTATCTAGATGGCCAAGGTCCAACTAGTTTTTAAACTATTTGTGTAAAATATTATAATTAATACACCTTCTTGAGATTTATTAATTTCTTTTATTTCAGATTTTAAATATTACCCCAATTTTTAATACCGAATATCTTTGGAATGATTCGTAGAAACTTCACAATAATCAAAACTTATATTTAACATTATTTAAAAGGTCTGGTCTCAAAATTAATTGTTAGCATTGAAAATTTCAAAGTTCATTCATCTTTTGCCACAGTACATTGAAATAAGAATTCAGGGTATTTTATTTAACTAAATGGCACAAATTATGTTAAAAAATATATTATTTTTTTAATTAAACTTTGATAATACTTTAAATTTTTATTATGGCATGTTTCATGTCCTCAGCTTTTAAAAAGAAAAATTTGGCAAATAACTCAATATCTATCTAATTTTACATTAAACAATACACAGTGTAAAAAACATTTACACAACATGACTTATTTGACAAAACTTAAATGAGAAAGGGAAAAAAAAAAAAAATGGGCTTACAATTTTGTCATCCTGTAATAAATCCCAGAGTAAAGTTTGGCCAGGTTCACATACTGAGTCCAACTCAAAATGATCGAGAGCTTGCCTCACTTCTCTGGGAGATCGGCCTAAAAAATGGTGAGAGTGCTTGCCAGAACCATGAAGATGAGGTGTGTACATGCAGGCCATATTTGTCAGCCTCTGGGTCATTGGATGAGAATTCAGCTGAGCTTGAGCGTGAGCCGCAAGTTGAGCAAGCTCATCTTCGCAGCCAGATTCTTCCCCGTCAAAATCGGCGAGATTTTTTTCAGACTTGTTGCTCACATGAGAACTATTGCAACTTCCGTCATCAGGACTCAATATATCTTCGACTAAATCACTAAACAAATAAGGGAAAAAAACAAATTCAATCAAAAATTTTAAACTATAAAACTTGCAACAGGTTATGAGGAGGAAAAAAAAATTCTTTGAACACATTCTAGCAAAATGATCACCAATGGACAATATTCTCGTGACGTCACAGTAGGTAAAACGGCAGTGTGATCGTTTGTTTAAGCTTTGCATTTACGAAGGGGTTTTTTTTTTTTTTTTTGCTATTTCTCTTAGTCATGTTATTTTATTGTCATACTTATAAGCTCAGAAATTAAATGAATAAAAACAAAAGCATAGTCAATTTTTAATTGAATTTCAGCAGTAAATTACACCTGTAATATATAGGAATTAGGAATATATATATAGGAATAAGACTTGTTGATTCTCATTCAAAATTCAAATCTCACTAGAATTCAAATTAGACTGTTTTTATTTCACCTGTTTTATGAACATAGATTATATACTCTCTCCCATTTAAATAAAGATTGTATTGAATATCACACAAATTTGGCAGAATTTAGCACTAAGTCAACACAAACAACATGCTAGAAATTGAATAATTTTCATGTTAAATGTTATGCAACACTTTGGCAAGCTGAAAAAAATGTTTTGCCATATTTATTTTTTATGGGCAAGCTAAATTAGTTATTTGAATCTCCTGTACGCTCATATCCTAAAAGCCATAAAACTTTTTTTTTTTTAACATACTAAATGAGAAGAGAACCAAATTCCCTTGGCTTAGATGAATTTTTTAAGATATATTTTAGGGAAATTGATTGAATAGAGAAATGCAATCCTAAATTATTATATCAATAATTGGCTTTGTTCCCTGCGAACTATGCAATCATAGTTAAGATTGTTAGGCTTAGCAAACAGAAGACAATTTTTTGTCCCACAAAAAGCATCCAAAGAGCTTTTGCATCAGTGGTGATGAAAGTGCAGGTTGTGGCTAACAAATGACCATTTGTAAAATGTCATTACTATCTATATTATATATAAAAGCTGTTCTTGGTATGTATGTGTGTGTATGTTCCTTATACAAATCTACAGTTTTTGTCCGATTTGAACGAAACTTGATGTACATATACTTTAGAATACGAGTAAAATTACTGTCAACTTTAAAAATTTCTCAGACCCTTCTTTACCACTTTTTTCAAACATTTCTCATAGTTTTCCCCTCAATTTCTAATTCAATTTCTTTCCCGTTGCCATTCAAAGGAACTGCGTATGGACAATATTTTTATAAACCAATTTCAGATTAACTCGCTATAATTTGAAATCTGAAAGCGACATCAATTTTGTCCGTTGTGATTTTTTTCGCATATTACAAAGACTAATATGTGCTTTAAACGACATAGTACATATATTTAAATGTGTTTAGAGAAAAATAAATAACTTATCTCCTAATTTTAAAAAGGCAAATTGTTTCCACTGGTTTTAAAGTAAATTTTCTAAGAAATAAAAACATATCTTTTGAGGCATTCAAACTTGGATGTAGGTGGACAGTAGATGTCCTATTAATAAAAATTGAATTTAAAGAAAACAATACGGTATTTTTCATTTTTTTTTTCTTCAAAAATGGGTGTTAAAACAAATGGAATTAAAAGTAAAATGGTTTATCGGGGGAAAAAAATTTAAATGCATTTTTTTAAATATAAAACATTTATTTTAATTTTAAAAAAATAATAATATATTTTTTATACGTTCGACAACGTGGCGACATTTTCATTTCACCAGCTTCGAAATCATTATCCAATTCTTAAGAGAACACTATATTTTTGAAAAATAATGTTTTGCATCAAAAATCACATAATTTCAAAACGCAATTTTAGCAAATTCTGTTTAAATTACATTGTAAATATAATTTCAGAGTTAAATTTAGTATTTAAGACTATTGTTTAAAATTTTTCTATGAGTACAGTAGTATTGGATTTCTTTAATCGCTTTCATGTTTTAAATACAAATGAGCATGTGACGTCACACACTCAAGTAAAGTCGTTTTTCTCAATTAACTGTAGGCAAAAACTAACAATTCTTGCGGAGTTAGTAATTCATATTTCATTATTTCCTACACATAATATAATGTCTTTTAACTATTTGAAAATTACGAGAAACTTTGCGAAACTTCAAGCAATTTAGCTCAACGTTTTCTCAACGTTAAGTTGATAAACGTGCACATTATCTATAAATATAAATGCATATTATTATTTGTACATTATTCCTGAAGTGAAAGAATTTGTTTTAACTAGACACGTATCGGTTCAGAGGAGAATCTACCCCGGTGAAAGTGTCGTCATATTTTAAATCATGTCCCGGTTTTCATTCACAAAATATTAGTATTTTATAGCAATTACACAAAGTAGCGTAGTTTCCACAGAATGTATTGGTCGCCAAAGTATAAGTTTAACATCCTTTTACAGTACAATTTTCCAGAATATTAAATTACTTTAAAATCCATAAGACATCAGTAAATTGAGATATGCTTTTCAAACAAATAACGTTGAGAGTACATTTATTTTATTCGACCGCATAAAAATTGAATGTGCTATGTTTAGAAAAAAATGTCTTTACTTTATAAAGATCAAACAAGTTAATCTTTCGTAATTGGATTGGACACAGATTTAAAAATATACATGCTTTAAAACTACTTTAAAATCCATAAAAAATCAGTAAATTGAGATAAACTTTTCAAATTACATTTGAAAGTGCATTTTTTTCGAATTGATAGTTTAAAAAATGAAATTATGCAATATTTAGTAGTTACAAATATGCAGTTCAAGCAAAATTTAATGGTTAGGTCGGTGCTACCGTCCATATGATGGCGACATTACTCGCGGATATGTTTTTGTTTTATAATATAGATAGATGCCATATGAAAAATTTTGCAAAATGTTGCAACATTTGGTAATTTTTTTTTTCAATGTCAGGAAAATCGTATATTTTTATATTGTATGCGTAAAGAAAACGTGCATTCTCATTTATAAAGTTGAGAAATTTTACTATGGTTGAGTTAAATTAACGTTTTTTTTTTCTAATTGTCTTTTTTATCGATTTATGGTTGAGTATGCACAAATCAAATTGTCATCATTGTTATTGTCGTATTATTGTATTTTAATTTAGGTTAACCCGGGCAAAGCCGGGTGGTTCTGCTAGTTTTCTATATCAATTATTTGTGTATATTACAAAAACACCCATTTAGATTCAATGTGTTGCGAGTTCCATAATTTTGTGCAGATTTTTTGTTGTAACTCATTATTTATATTATATAAAAGTTATAAAGTTAGTCAAACAATGAATCTTATTTCAATAACTAACAATTTTAAGTAAACTGGTTTACACATAAAATGTTTATGCATTCCACACTAGAGATGAGATGGGCTCAGCACCAAGCCAGAGTGCATGAAATGGGTTCGGGCTCATACTGAAGGTTTTATTTATTCACAAATCAAAAAAGGGGGAAAAAAATTACTATTTGAGAAACAAGAATGCATTCTAAGTTTCTTAAGGCTTTTCTCAAATCTAAACTGACTACTTTAAGACATTTTTAGCACTTTCCAACCTAGTTGAAAAGTGCTTATGACTTCGGTTTGTCTGGCCGTATGGCCGTCTGGCCGTCTGCCGTCTGGCCGTCTGCCGTCTGTCCGTGCTCTAACTCCCGTAAGTATGCTCGGATTGCTCTGCAATTTTTATATGTTATTGTCGTTATCTACGGCATGTTCCCTATTTCAACGGAAGTGTGTAGCACTTATAGTTTTTTTACAGGGGCACTCAAAAGAATTCCATTACATTGCTGTCTATGGGGGAAAATCATTTGCGGTTTATTTAAATAATGTTTCCCTATTTTAAACGCATTGAAATTTATATATATAACTAAGGTGCATTAGAAGAAGCTTAATATGGAATAGGGTGTGCATAGCACTTATAGTTACTTTACAGGGACAGTCAAAAGAATTCCATTGCATTACGTCTCTGGAGAAAAATCGTCTGCGGTTTATTTAAATAATGTTTCAGTATTTTAAACGCATTGAAAATTATATATATTACTAAGGTGCATTACAAGAGGCTTACTACAGAATAGTGTGTGTATAGCAGTCATCGTTCATTTACAGGGACACACAAAAGAATTCTCTACTGTCTGTTAACAATAATTCCTGGAAATGCGTTTTAAGTTACTGAACGCGATTTTAAATTTAACTCGCTTTTTGTCTATTACTTGGTGTGTATAAATTCTGTAGATCCTATACAGGGCAGCACAAAAGTTCGCGAATACATATCCGTTTAATGACAGAAACTCCAGAAGGAGAATTTTAAACTGTGCTACGCGTTTCCTAACTAAACTAAAGTTTAGCATCCTATATAGTATATATACAAATCTATAGATCATATACAGGGCTGAATAAAAGTATTCGGATATTTTTCCAAATATTGTATCTGTTGGAAATTCCTGAAATTATGTTTTTAAATATGTTATGCCTTATCCAAATTGTTTACTTAGATGTTATCTTTTAGCTTATTAAACGGTATGTTTGGTAAAATTATTTTGGAAACGTTGGAAAGTGCTACATAATCTATGCTTGACGCATGATTTTTCGTTCTTGTTTAATTCATCTTTGTTTGGAAATACGTGAAATCAGCAAGTGTTCTTGTTCAGAAACTTTGTAATCGAAAGATGTTTTCTATTTTTTGGTAAAAGAAGTAAGATCTTTCAGAAAATAGTGCCAAAGTTGGCATTTTGAACCAAATTTCTGATGCTGCAGCACGAGAAAGGGAAAAAAATGTCGTCATATGACATGAATTGCTTATAACTCGATAAGTAATTAATTTATTTATCAAAAAAATGGAAAACTCATTTCGATTCCAAATCTCTACCCATTTAATGCCTTTGCATTTAAAAATGAGTCAGAAAGTTTCGCGTTGTTGAGCAGGTCATTTGAGAATCCCCTTAAAGTATTTTACAGTCCTTTAAAAATCAGTTTGTAAGGGAATTGAATGGTTATTGATGGGATACAAGGAGACATATTTATCAGATTCTGAAGGGTCATTCTGAAGGGGATTCTTGACAGGGTCAGTATTAATAACATAAAGGAACTGTGGGATATCCCTTATCTATCCTCACTTTCTGTTTGAAGTATTTTAAAAAAATTAATGGCAAACAAAACATGTCTTTCTGCCGTAGTTGTAAAAGGATATTTTAAAAGTATCAAAATTGTAACTTTCGCAGATTTCAGCCAATGGGTTGAGTACAAATTACAAATTTGAGATTTTAAACATATTTTCAGGGACATGAAAGATCACAAAATGCTGCTATGAAGGAGTATTTAGGATTAATATTTATTTCTATGTAAGAAGATAATTTTAAATGAGAAAATTAATGTAGAAACAATTAAATATATTATTTTTCTACTGCACTCTTTCACTTTCGGGCTCAGATTTTGAGTCCTCGGGCTTGGGCTTAAAAAAAATCCTGAACTCACTATATTCCACTGTATAATGCACAAGACAAAAAAATAAATAAAATTTTACAATAATCCTTTGACAAAAGACAAACATCAACAACTTACCCAGGAACTGGAACATGTCGCTGAGGTCTCAAATTAGCAAGATACTGCCTACATTCGTACATATCATTTTCTATGCCCTCTTGAAAACCAGACATATTTTCGTCTCTATCTAAAACGGCTTTTACCAGCTCTGGCAGCATGGGAGGTCTATGTACAAGTTTTTTATCAGAAATTGGAGATAGATCTGAGTGTTTATGCTCGCCAGAATTTATAAATTTTTTACAACTATTTTCACCGTCTTTCACAGGAGTCACACAACGTATAGGTGAAGTCTCGTTAGGGTTACAGTTTTCAACACTTTCTTCGGAAAGTTCAGCTTTAATAATAGGATTGGATTGTTTGATACACCTAGATTTCTTCTTGTTAGCAACGTATCTAGCTCTTTTCCTCCTGATCATTTTACGACTCCACATATTGCACGGTTTATTGCAATCACGGCTAGAATCTTCGGAGTTTTCAATGAGATGAGCTTTGCTCACATCGACTATGGGCTCTTCTGAACAATCTCCAGCATCCGTGTCACTATGGAGGCTGTCGTCTGTCACACTGCTCAGCTCACTTTCTTCCCCGCTGGAACTGTTTTCGACAAACTGAGTTTTATTTTCAACAAAAACGGTAGGTCCAACCCGTCCGGCACATGTATGTCGCCACTTCCGGCCATTCTGGTGCCTTTGCGACGTAGTTCGCTTGCGATGAGATTGTTTCATCAGCTGCTTGTGTTGCTCTACATCGCAGGGACTACTAGAAGGGCTTCCACCCGTATGCTCACTACCTTCAATGCTGCTTCTAGGACGGTCACTTATTTGAGAACTATCCAACTGCAAAGGAGGAAGAAAAAAATTCAAAATGATTACATCTCATTTTTATAAATGTTACACTAATATAAATTATTACACTTTACACCAGCCATATTAAAATATCCTAAAAGTCACTTGCTTAGTCAAAAATTCATTTTACACGCAAGTCTATTTGTAATACAATGGTGTATATACTTTTTAATCTTCAATATTAATAAAACATTATTTAAAATTAAATTCTTGCATTTTAAAAAGATTTGAAAAAAAAAAAAAAGGTTTTGCAATCAACAAAATTTTGATTTCCTAAAGAAAATCTCTTGATTTTTATCTTTGGAAGTTAAAATTCTGCATTATCATATTATTACATTTTATACTTATTATATTAATTCAAGGTACAGCTGTCGCAGATGCACCAGGGTATCTCTTTCACGTCATAATGGTGATTTTATGCCTTGGCAACCCAATAGAGCAGATTCCATGTGTTTTATAATAAAATAAAACTAACATGCTGTTTTAGCAGACTAGGCATAACAAATACCCAAAAACAGGGGTTTTCTCACCAAAATGGCACAAAACAAAAATCACACCAACCCCGGTGCATCTGCAACAGCTGTTCCTAATTTGGTTACATTGCTTTGTTGTATTATTCTTGTTATCTTACTATTTTAATTATTCTTTTTTTTTTTAGAATATTTAATAAAGTATAAAATGTCGCAACTCATCTAACACAGCAAGAAGAGAAATGAAAAAAAAAAAAAGATTGAGAATGGCTGTTTTACATCAAAATACATGTAACATAAAAATTATATGCTTTGCGGTTACTTTTAATACTACTCAACTCCAATAGTTGTTCATTTTCCTGGCAACCGTTATCGGTAAATAAAATGTTTCGTTTAACAGCGTGATTTAATTGACAATAATGGATAAGAGTTATGACACATTCACAGATGTTAATCAGGATCATTGCATTGTACATATTTCATTTTTATTTATTTTGAGAATATGCAAGTTTAGTTTTTTTCTTCCCTTAGTATGTTTAGGATTCTGCTATTTAAAAAAACAAGTGATATGAGACTTTATCTACAAACAGATAAACAATGGCGATGGAATGGGGGAAAATAGTGACAAACAATTATCGATAAAACTATTGATTTCAAAAACTAAACATATTATGCCTGAATAGAATTTTTAAATTAAAATCAGACTTTTAATAAAATTAAAAAATAACACATTCATATCACATAACAAAATCAAATACAAAAAGACATTTCAAGCTTTTATACAAGCTCCTCATCAGCACAAATGTCAATCAAAAACCAAAGCTCTTGTTAACACAATGTTCACACATTCAAAATATGCATTTAAAACATTAAAACACCAGGGAGTATTTCTCGCAAAATTATAGATACTTTGTTTAAGGGAGGTTGTTATGCAAATTCATGCCTAAAATCTCCCCATTACAAAATACCAGTATAGTTTAATAGATGTAAAGATTTGTAATAATTAATTTGCATTAATAATAAAGAAGGATAATTTACAATAATTAAAATAAAGATTAAAAAAATTCCTTGTAAAGATTTTGATTCTGTTCACATTGATGAAACTGGACGACCATGCAACATCCAGTAGACAAGCATAAACACGCTTGCAATCGAAACATGTTAATCCTTCAATAGATACTGATCCCATCCCACATTTCGAAACTATTAAAACAATTAAATCCAATTGCAATAATTATAAAAGGAGAATTTTCCTTAGAAGGTTGGTTTACAAGATGACAGAAATCTCCCCTAAACAAAGCATGCACAATCCCACCAGTTCCTACTGCGACTTATACTCTCTGATGAGATATAAATAAATATTTTGAAGATGATTCAAAAATTCAAATAAGTATTTTGTTTTCCTTCGACTACGATCATAAATATAATGGCTTAAAAGAAAGAGAAAACTGTCACCTCGCTAGCAGTGTGAACGTGTCGGACGTCACTTCTTTCATCCTCGCTGTTGCTTGCTTCGATACTGACACTCCTCTCGCTACTGCTAGGCTCTCGTTTGCGTATCAAACCAGAAATCTCACTGCCACTCACACCTAGAAGCAAAAATCGATTCATCATTACAATGAACAAGGGAATAAACCAGATATAATATACAGAATATAAGTGGAAACAATTTTTTTTTTTTTTTAATTGAAAACTGTAATAGACTTTTTATATTTAATATATATTTGTGGCATTACGTCACAAATGGAAGACATGTCTGGCACACACTTAAATTAATTTTCATCTTAGCAGCCGAGTCATGTATATAACAGCAAAGAAAAACAAGATGGCAGTTGAATGCATTTTATTAAAACATAATCCTCTTTAGATTCGGGGGGAAAATGCTCTCGTTAGTTCGACAAATTTCATTGTTTGCTGCAGAAGAATACATCTCATCAAAAACGTCACCTGTAAAAAATGCAGCCAAGTCTCGTGACTCATTTGCTGTAAAAAGTACTGAGATCGTATAAAGCCAAGTTTAGCTATCTTATTAACTCTGAAATTTCATTCACAAATCACTCCTAGTCTCTACATCTTTTGTTAATTATTATTTTGTGACTTTGCAATTATGCAGCACAGGGGATTACACCTTACTATGTTATGGGATGGGATAATTTAATTAAGGCAAATTATATACACACAGGGAAGTTATTACACCTTAATATGTTATAGTATTATTTGATTAAGACTAATTATATACATCACATTCTCGTTTTATTTTCGATTTCTATTGTGTTTTTAATTTTTTCTTATTCCGAATTCCAAACACTACCTTTACGCCAACTTTTAAGTTTCTAAGGCAAGATCAAATAATTTTAATTTTTTTGGAATTTTTTTTTTTTTTTTTTTAATTTTCAGGATTTTTTTAATATTTTCTTTTTCTGTATCATAAATACTACCTTTATTCCACATTTTAAGTTTCTAGCACAACAAAGTCTAATTATTTTCAAATTTTAGATTTTTTTTTTGTGTTTTTTATGTTTTTTTTTTTCTGAATTCTAGACACTACCTTCACACCAAATTTTAAGTTTCTAAGACTACAAGATCGTGTTATTTTCAATCTTCAATTTTGTTGGAATATGTTGAATTTTTGAATGTTTTTTTTTCGAATTTTCCAGATTTTATAATTTTTCCTTTTTTTGTATCCTAAACACTACCTTTATTCCAAATTTTAAGTTTCTAGGCCTGTGGGATCTACCTAATCTTTTTGATGACACGTGAGTGAGTGACAAAAAATCTAAACTTTGAGTGTCGTCTTAACTAGAAGACAGAAATTTTAAATTTTGGTCTTATTTGCCACATACTCTAGAAAAACAAAGTTTCAGGATTTTTGGGAACTCCAGCGGAGAGATATGGGGGGGTCAAAAGTGCCCTGAGTTGTTTCCAGAAAAGGATGCTTACTGTTAGGAAATACGATGTATCTACTAAGGGGTTAAGTAATTAACAGAGTAGATTTAAGCAGCGTGAAGCGAATATGCTGATTTAAACCCTGATTAAATTAATCTTAAATATCTAATGAAATTAAAAATGAAGTTAAACCTTAAAAAGAAATAGCTTAAACTATGATGGTGGATTAAATGAAAATAACTAGTTAAAAACAAATAATATTTATTAAGCAGACTTTAAAATAAAACAACAAGTAAAAATAAATTAAGAAAAATATTAACATTATTGAAAAACACTTATTTGAATTAATTCATTACGATGACATAATATTCATTATCATGACACAGATACTTTGCATAACATGGTTGACTGAAAAACTTAATATCAAACTATCACTTCTGAAATTGATATAACCGGGACTCAGTGTCGTCTTGAATAGAATAAAACAGTTCAATTTCTTTCTGAACCCCACGATCTAATAAACTTATATTGATGCTAAAAGGGAATTCAAATAAACTGTAGATAACCTTCAGAACGACATCACTTCTTAAACATCTTTAGAAAAAAACTAATCAAAAACGATTTAAGATGAAAAATACAACGGCTACAATTTGTGTTGATTATACTGCATAATATTCATGTTGGTTCAACAGCTCCATTCACTAATCTAAAACTGCTCAAGACATTAAGAAGACTGTCTAAAAATATCAGTCATATTATTCGTCTAACACCATTCTAGTTCACAGGAAAAATTATCCCCTATAGATATTTAAGAAAACCAAATTAAATATATAAACTGTAAGTAAACTTTAAATCAGATTTAAGATACGAATTATAAGTAAAGGAAATACAGGGACAAGACCCTTGAATACAGGGACAAGACCAAGGGTTGCAGATTCCTAACACTTACGGCTGTGCACTCTCGACTTGGCGGAGGCACTGCCGTGCTTCCAGATCAGTTAATAAACTCTTCAATGACAACATTCCACTGCCCACCCAAGGCCGCCCAGTTTTTCTTTAGCAACAACAAACGTCAAAAAATACCACAGAAAATCGAGTCTGCATCTGGTTTTAACTGCCTTCGTGTAAAGACAACATACATCACGTGACACAGATTCTTCGAATCATGAAGGCTTTAAAGGGATTTTATTCATATTTCAGGCGCAGTAATTTTGAAGTAAATTGACTGCCGCGCGGAAAAAAATGTTCTACAGGCTTCAAAAATCTCATTACCAGATGAATGACATATCAACAAACCAAAGTATCTGTTTTGAGGCTGTAGTTAAGACTAGCTTCGAGAATTTAATACGCAATAAAAAAATAAATAAATAAATCTTTGATGTAGGAGAAAAAAAAAAAAAAGAGCATTTTGGAAATATTGTAATAGACATTTAATATTTAATGATAGAATGTTTTTTTTTTTTTAAGAACTAAGGTTTTTAGAGCTGAATAATTTAAGAGATATGATATTTTAGCATTTAAATAAAGAATTTATAGCAGTTTGACTACACGGGAATAATAATATAATAATGAATTTTAATAATGGATTAAAAATAAAGGTGTTCTATTTAAAGAATAAATTTAAGTAGTTATCGCCATTTTTAGATCTAAATACTTTGGAATAAATTTTATTAAGTGCATTAAGATAAAATGGCTTTACATATGGATAGTAAAGGACTATTTTAAGAATAAGAATTATTTTAATAAGCAGGGGTCATATACGGAACATTATTAAATGGAAAAATTTTATAGAATAATTTAGCAGATTGCGGAAAAATTTAAATTTTGTAATATATATATATATATATATATATATATATATTTAGAATGCCCACTAACAATACCAAAGGTCACATTTATACAAAAAAAAAGCAATTATGCATTGAAATAAAGTTTTGAAATTTATTAAACGCAATACTTTCATATTGGCCTTGTGCTAGGCGTTAACAGCCTAAGAAATTGCCAATTATTCTGATCATTTTGGGAGGTTTAAGTGCGCAGTTCGATTACATGTTTTAAATTTGTGTTTTACTTATATTTTACTATTTTATTTATTTATTGATGAAGCTTTAATTCATTTATGGAATATAAGCTGGAAACAAATGGTGAGCTATTTACATAAATTTAAGTGCAAATGGATTTATCTTTCGTAATCGTCTGCAGACAACAGAGATAGATTTTTAAAAATTTCATTTGTGAAAATTATTTTTAAAACCATTAAAAACTGAGTAAATTTCAATACAAATTGTGATGCAGTTTTCAAACAAATTGCATTTGAAAGTACATTTTTTCTCCTATTTGATGGTATAAAAATTGAAAATGTGTAATGTTTAGAAGAATATTAAAAGCTAAATTTAATTGTTTGTTGTTGCCATTCACAAAATGACATCTGTATTATGCACGGACATATTTGTCCTTTATAATATAGATATAATAACTGAGAATCATCTCGCTATATATAATTCTTGGTACTTAAGTATTATACGTGACAGGAAGATACTATCTTGTGTTAATAATACTAATTAAGGTAACCTTTAATATGTATATATTTTTCTTTCTACATTGTAACAGAATAGTTAATATAGTTGCAATATTAAAGGACAGCAGAAGTGTTTAAATCTTATAATTATAAAATGATATAACAGATATGTATTATATTCACAGATATATTATGTACATAAGAAAATCCTGCCAGAAATAAAAACACCATCTTAAATTTCTTTAATCGCTAAAAGCTTGCAACCCGATGTTATGTATTTAATAAATAATATACTACCTTACTGTTTTCATATTATTTTAATTTGCTTTTATGTTACTTACCATTTTAAACACTGTTCTATACATACTTAAAATGAGTAAATGAAATTACTGTTTTGAACAGGATTAGTGATTGAATTTTTTGACAATCTATCATCCTAACACATATACATGTACCATTTCTATAAAAGACAAACTGTATAATACATTATGTTATAAATTTAAACACATTAGAATAAGATAAGCTTTTAAACATTAACTGTGACAAAACACATCAACAATGACTCACAATATGGGTTTAATCAATTATTCTTTGCACAAAACAAAAGTTAAAAAGTTTTTTGGATACTTTTCCAGTATAAGGGCTTTGGCAAGATAAAGAAAATGGCACACTTACGAGAGAAGGAAATTTGGCAACCTATTCAAGGTTTCATATACACATGTAATTTTTTTTCAATATTGATACAATATTTATTTAATATAAAACGCAGCCATTTGTCTATTTTTATATAGAAACATAATTAAAACAGAAGTAAATCTACCCTATATATATAAAATCCTAATGAAACGAATTTGTGAAACGATTTTATGAAACAAATTTATGAAACGATTTTATGAAACGATTTTATGAAACGACTGATTATGTTTCAGGGCTATTTTTAATAAAATATTAAACGCTTGATGGTGAAAGTAATACCAATTGTCCATAAAAATCCGCGGATGTCAAAACTGGTAATAGAATTTTGAAATTGGAATTAGTTTTCGAGATATTAATTTTTTTCTAATTTTAATGACATTTCTGCAACTAATGGCAACTAATTACTCAGTTTTTTTGTGACAAAAAAGGGAAAAAAATTGAAAAGGATCCCTATAGGGATTATTGATTTCTTTTTATTCGTCATTTTCAAATTGAAATTGAATTTATCTTTTATTTCAATCGATAATTGAGACAAGATTGTGATTAAATTATGTTTTTATGGAAAATTTGAAAAAAAAAATCACATTTCTATCGTCAGGATTCAATCCTCTGTCAGCATTTAATTTAATTTATAAACTGAAAATATTTTGAATAAATTTGTCCAAATGACGTCATTTATGCAAACGCAAAAGAAAAGAGAAAAAAGGAATCAATAGTAATTAGTATTTATTGATATCATATTGTTATATTTTTGTAAAATTTAATTAAACGAATTTATAAAATCACTAATTTGGATATTTCAAACGAATATATAAAACAATAATTGCCCAACTGAACGGAAGGAGAATAAAATATCCTGCTTGGTTTTCTATCCTGCTTGGTTTTTTCCGCCAAGCCTTTTAAAAAAGCGTCAAGTCCCCTATAATAGAAAAGCACCAAAAGTTCATTGGGTTTGTTTTCATAACTTTTGGCAACAAATCTATGTATATTAACGAATCTATCCCTTTTTGAAGCTCGAATTACGCCAAACCTAAAAAGCAAAGGATTCTATACTGGAAAAGTACCCGATTTTCTTATGGACAATATTCAAGTGACATAACATGGTGTAAAATTATCGCGCATAGCAAATTTTTTTTAAATATCTCATCAATTGATGTCGAATAAATGCAGGCATGCATGCACAAAATATTTAATTAATTTTGTATGATAAATAATTATTAGAAAATTCGTATATACATATTAATTAAAATAAATAATTTACATATTTAAAATAACATGTAAATATGCATGATGGTGCACTAAAATAAAAAGAAAATTAAAAACTGTTACTGAAAATGTCTATAACATAGTACTTTTCAATACCGTGGATCTTAATGTTATTCACAAGCAGATGGAATTTTTCTCATCCTTAAATGCAAAGGAAGAATAGAATACAGATCGTTGTTATAAAAGTTCGAGAGGTATCCACAATTTAAACCTAACCATTTTATACAAGCTGATTTTCAAGTTGTAATTGATTTTACTTATCAATCCCGAAAACAGTCGTCAGTTGTCGCAACAGCTGTGTATGAGACCATGATAATAAAAAAAGGCCCAATTAAAACGTTAAAAGCATGGCAACCCAATTACAGATTTACCAATATTTTAAAAATAAAGCACGCTGTCATGTTTTTAGAGGCCTCGAAGTTTGAGCGGGGGTTGGCGAGCGTAGCTCGCAGGGGGTAGGCCCCCTAGTTGTATATAAAAAACAATAATACACAGTGCAATTATCACTTGGAGTCATAGTTGTAGATTGTATTAATCTTATATATTATTTCTGTTGCCAACATCCCTTTTTCTAAGCAAATAAAAACGCAGACTGATAAATGAGATACCCTATGAAAGGATTTTGAACAGAAACATATGTAACAGAAGAATGTTTCGTATAAGATAGAATGTCATGTTTACATCACGGTAATTTGGAAAGTTGCAAAATATAGCTAACTAATTAAAAAAATTAAGTTTTTGGTATACCTTCTATAGGCTGAAGTTTTAGTTTTCAAAGACTGCCTATAAATTCACTTGCCCTGTTAGATAACCCACTCGCCAGTGGCAAGTAAAATTATTAATTTTTAAAGTTGTTCCTGATTTTTATATCAACTGCATTACTTAGAACTACATCTACACTCTCCTCACTTGAGGATACACCGGTTTAAAAAAAAAAAAAAAAAAAAAACTAATTTTATGATATCTACTTTATTAATATTAATTAGGTAATTAAAGGGGTAATTTTTTTAAACTATTAATTCACACAATTGACACTAATGTTCATAATATCCAGATTTTCTCTCCTTTCTTTTTTTCACATTTGTTGGTGTTTTATTTTATTACTAGCTAACCTGCCCACCGTTGCCTGGGCAGACTGAATAATATTTATTTATACTAAAAACTTGTAAAAAAATTAAATACGAGCTAAAATTTCAAAAGTATAACAGTTACGTTTAAAAAATGAAATGGTCAGGGAAAATGATTACACTTACTTTTCCTTTTTTACTAAAAATCCCTTTTAAGAATCATTGCTTTGTTTACATTTTAAATTTTATATTGCTAATTGTATGCTTTAAATTATAAATATTAAATGCTTACAAAAATCAATATTTCAAATGAAAATGCATAAAAATATATCTATTTAATTGTTAATGTTGACAAATTATAATTACAATTTATTTGCACAATAATCAAGAAATCATTGTTTGTTTTCACTTTTATTCTTGTATATGGCAACACCAAACAGTTAAAAGTAAAAAATCCTGGCCTTAATCCTGCCAAAGGACTTTTAAACAATAACCAATGAGATGTGTTTCATTCAGGCATCATTAAACAATTAACAAATAATCACAATTTCTGTGCCACGTATGATAGCGTAACATATATATAGATAGTTAATAAAAGGCTGTTCAGATTAAGCAAAGTTTGACTGAATGTAGTATGGATTAATGGGTTTTGGCTATACTTACAGAAACTCAGCAAGCAAATTATTTTAAAACAAACAGTCAAAATTACTTTTTTTTTTTTTTTTTAAACAGTTCAATTCAATTTAACTACATTAACTTGTAAATTTATTTTATTACACAACTTTAAAAAGAAAGAAAGGGAAGCATACCCATGTGTAAAGACCCTTTCATTAAGACAGAGAATGGACTGTGTGCAGTAGAATGATCTCCCATTTCGGACACTATCATGCCAGATGAGGTGTTCCCGTTAGACCATATGAATTTGATTAATGCAGAAGCGAGAAGCAGAGTCTGGAAGAGAATACATCCATTTCATTAAAATCTATATAGTTTTATACTTTTTTTTTTTAAAGATATGAATAAAAAATCAGTCAGGTATGAGTATAACTCGCGCTCAAAGGATTCCGTACATTAAATTTATTAATTAATAAACACTACTACTACCCCTAATTTTTTCATAATTTTAGTTTCAAGTAGATTTGAAAATAGGAGGTGGGGGGGGGAGGAAACATTTTTCCAGTATACTTTCAACAATATCTATGAAAATATAATACTTAAAATTAAAACATATATTTTTGAGTTGAATGTTACAAGATCTTTCAAACATACCCTACACGATATATAAAAAGAAAGTTTTCTTTCAACTAACTTAATTAATATCTCAGTTAATTACTGATAATTCTTTTCGAAAATTATTATCAACTATCCTTGGATGATTCTGCATCGATAGATACCTCGAGTGCCCGTCTACTTCGCTGACAACCTGAAAAATAAAATTTATGTGTAACAAAAAAATGCATTTTTCTGAAAAACTATGTTACCTAGGAAATTTTCTATAGTTTTCCTGCAGGGTTTAAATAAACTCCTACTACCCCTCATTTTTTCATAATTTTAGTTTCAGTAGATTCAGAAAAAGAGGGGGGAGGGGGAGTTTTTTTTAGTACAATTTCAACAATCTCTCTGAAAAAATAACACATAAATTAGAACAAATATATCTTTGAGTTCAATATTACGAGACCTTTCATACAATATCCCACATGATATACAAAAAGAAAACTTTTTTTTTTTTTTCAAGTAACTTAATTAGTCCCCAAAATTTTTCCTAAACATACTTGTGAATGGCTAATAATCTGTAAAATATGTGAATAAAAAGGCTGTATAACTTTCCCAAGTCTGAACTGTCCACAGCCTATGGCTTATGAGAAAAAGGGCTCTGACAGACAGACAATCACAGTAGTGATCTTTTAATGGTTCCATTTTTACTTTTTAAGTACTGAACCCTAATATATGAACCATTTTTATTAGTACCAAGGCATGAATTAGCTCTGGCCATCACAAAACTTTTTTTTATATCATTCTCGTGTATTAATTTAAATACACCACAGTTATACACCAAGAATTATAAATAGAAAATAAGAGTGCATTTCTTTGAATTTAATACAGTTGCAGCCATGAATAAAGCACAGGACAATAGCACCCCATGTAGAACAATGCAATTCAAACATAAATCAAGATATATATTTTTAATTAATAACATCAAATAAAAAATTTGATGCATTTCTATGCAAAAAAAATAAAATAAATAAAAACATTGTTCCTCCACATATAGTATAGCAGCCTTATCCCCCCCTCCTTGTTGAGTGATCCAAACCAAACCAAAATTGAATCAACATACTCTCATAACAAACACCTGACATATTAAATTTATAAAATTTTCATTCTATAGATGACAAGATAAAATTATTGTAGAAATTATGAAAAACACAGCATAGGGGTTACTGTTACACTAGTATTGTTTGGTGATATAAACCAATTTCATAAGCACTCATTGATGACAAGGTCTAACTCAATATGAAGTTTCATAGAGCTCTGCGTGTTCGTTCTTGAGTCGGAGTTGTGACAAAATGTGTGTCATACACAGATAAACACTTTCCAAAAGTAATGTCAAATTGTATTCAAGACATCTCTATTCATCAAGAAATGAATCCAATACTTTCTTCTTTATAATATAGAAGAAAGTAAAAGGGGTAAAACTTTCTCACTGGCAGATATTTTGCAACATGTCAAGAGTCAAAAGTTTAATATATACATTTAATGTTTGTATTTTAAAAGACATTTTGCATCCATAAAATCTGCCAATGGAACAGATTTTTAACATCACAATGGACAAAAAAAGCTTATAACCATTGCACGTGAATGCAAACTTCAAACCATGACCTATAATGAATGCAGCCTAGTTTTAAATTCCTACTATTAGCTCACACTCTCTCTATATATATCTTGTTCAAATTTTCAATCGTTAATAAAATATTTTCTATTCATCCACTCAAGTTCAAATACATTTTTTTAAACTTGTAGTGGATGACACTTTATGTTAATACAGTTTTTTCCAATATTAATTCACTCATTAAATTTAATTCATTAATTTTAGTTTTAAATGGGAGAAAAAAATTCCTCCCATTGTTTTCATAAATGAAATGAAAGATTTAACTGAAAGGAGTGATGCCACAGAAATAAAATACCGCAACGATGATTCTAAAATGATGTTCAATAAAGATAATGTGGGACATGAATGCTGCACAGGTTTATTTTATATATTTAGGATTAAAAAGTAGGAATTGACTTTAAAAAAAAATTTTATATTACTGGTTTATTTATAACAAGGCTTTGACCACTGCCTGAAATAAATAACCGCTATCTCTAAAAACAAAAGCCTTAAAATAAACAAATAAAAATAAAAAATACAGTAAAATTTTGATGCTTTAATACTCTGATAGAAAATTTGAGTTTGGTAAGTTGTTTTTGCCATCTATGATAATTTATTGCTTCATTTTTTTAGCTTGGTGATTTCTAATAAATGCCTGCTGTTTCAAGTGATAATAGCGATAGCTTGATTAACTAGAAGCCTCATTCTCCAACTGCTTATTCTTGTAATTATTTTAGAATAAAAAGTATATTTCCCCCACCCCTCCACTCCTTTTCAAACTGTTTTTTTATCTTTATAAAGATGTCATTACGCAATGTACACAGCTTAATATCCATACACAGTTAATATCCCTCACAGAATTATCCTACTGCAAGAAGATAGAAAGTATTCAATATTCGGCATTCATTTTGATAATTCTCCTTAAAGCCTGTATTTTATATTCAAATTGTTGCTTTGTTAATATTTAGAACAGCAAAAAATTATTTGTAATATAAACAGTAAAAATTAATACATCTAAGAAAATATTAATTAAATCAATCAAATGTTAGCAGTTACATGTTAAGAATTAGAATTACAAAGTATAGTACATTTCTTTTCAACATTAGTAAAAAAAAATTCAGTCACTGAAAGGGAACTAAAGAGGACCTTTTTCTAAAAAGGGGACTTCAGGGGGGGGAAAGGGGGGACCATTTGGGAGGCTTGCTATATATAAAGAGCTAATGCATGAAATTTCACTAAACTTCATAATATGTTAGACTTTAACACACATAGACGCCGATTGGATTTGGGTGTAAATCGCTCAACAGGCGGCATTGCTATGCTGCATTTTTCACAGTATGCCCTTTTTAACAAGAGTGTCCGAATTCTGCAATTGCGCCTTGCCCTTTTTTATGTTCTAGAATGATCCCTGGTTTCTGAATAAGAGCATCTGCCCATTTCATACATTTCCAAACAAAAATGAATTTAGAAATGTGTCAGAAAGTACCTCCTTTGGACTTGAGAACAGCCTTAAAAGGTTAAACTCTTTCCTTGTAAATACTAGAATTGTAATCTAAAATTTACAATCAAATCTATTCAGTGCTTGTTGAGAAAATTGAGGATATACATTACATACATAACAACCTTTTTTAAAATCGCTTAAAAAGTAAATTTGTCAAAAGTCAGGCTGTAAGCATCCGGATATGGTATAAGAAAGTTATGCTCAAGATAAGTGGCAACACTATGTATTTTCTTATGTCAAAAATGCTCATAAAGTAAATAAATTTCTGTTCTTCACATGTTAACAAATATCTAAAGAGCACACAAAGAAATTGTTATGCTAGTGGCATCTTACGTTTGGTAAATTTTATAAAATTCAAATATAATATGCAAGAAAATTGCTAATATTTAACAGAGAGAAACTTTCTTTTCTAACAAAACTGAATGAGTGCAAAATATTTTACTTGTTCGGTTAATTCCTTGATTTCCACACTACACAGTAATTTGTATAGGTGTAAAACTGGAGTCACTTCCAAGTTCTTGATGAGTGGCGGCAACAGATCCAGCACTTGGCGACTACAATGCTTTAGCTGAGCAGCAGACCACACAGCATCGATATGCTCATTTGTGATACGCCCTTCCATTGCAAGGAAGTTTAGAATAATGTGACTCTGCTTTATTAACTAGAAAGGGAAAATAAAAGTAGTAAGAGACGATGTAATAAACTAATAATTGCATATCACACACACAAAAAATTAAATATGGATGAAAAAACAAAAATACCTTACAAAAGGAATGAATTGTGAAAACTTCACACAAGATTACTAATTATTTCTCATACTTACTTTAATTTTGATAATTTTTATCCTACTTTTTACTTTATTCTACATCTGTGCAATAACAAATGCTTTTATGCTCGATTAACTTGAAAACTTTTCATTTATTAATCATCTTCTTAAATGTAGAATATTTTTGTACTAACATCCTTTCCTAATAACTTTTATTTGAGTTAGAATTAAAATCTGTTTAAATTTTAAGTTTGGCAACCTAAGCAAACTTGGTTGGGTTGCCAAACTAATTGCTTTGGCAAGCTAAATAAAGAAAAATTCATAGAAAAATATAGCAGAAAAATATTTCTATTTATACAAAAAATCAGACCAAAACTTATCAAAAGATCATCCATTGAAACATTAAAATGAAATTTAATTTCACATATAATGGATATTAATAATTTATATAATAATGTTACATTTATTAGGACTACATTTTAATTTGTAATTTGAAAGGGCTCTTTGGTATCGAGATTACAATGTATGTGGTCAGTTTCTTATGTTTCAATGGTTAAATTTTACTTAAAGTTATATATATATATATATATATATATATATCAAGAATGAGGACAGCCAAACTGCAAAAAAGAGAAACATTTTTTCTCTCTCTCCATGCCTAGAAATCTCCCCCCTTTTCTTTTCTTCTGGGAGTAAACAAGCAGAAATTTCAGGGAAGAGGAACTTACATGGTAGATATACTCAATATAAATACAATTTTTTTTGGCCTACAAAGAACAAATAGGGCAGAAAACTCTTAAATATATATATATATTGTTTTAAATGATTTAAACTTTGCATGTAGGGAGGATGCAAAGGAGAAAGGTCACTTTCATTGGAGAAGAGGGGGGGGGGAATTTAGATGATTTTGGAATGGCGTTGGGTACAGTAAACACAATTTAATGACCTTCACAGGACCTTGACAAATCAGACATTAAATTAAATGGTTGTTAAATCAAAAGTTGGTAACATGGGTTGTTTTTAATGAGTTCAATGATTAAAAATTGACTTACACTAATTAACACTTTTTGAAAAATGGGGTTATACTTTTTTGCTTCAAATAGTGGCTAGAAACTACCAGAATGCCATTTTCGAGGTCATTGATCATCTGAAAGTAGTCGTTCGAGGATTCGTATGATCGTGAAAAGAGTACTTTTTGGAATGTTAAATATTTTAGCAATATCAGAGAAATAAAAATGTTTAGCATAAAAAAAGATACAGACAACCCAAATGATTTAAAATCGACGAACTGACTCTTAAAAGATGGTACAGCGAGAGATTATCCCACCAAGTGATGTATGAATTTGCCAAATATGGGAATTTTCGTGACAATCAGAAGCCAGATAATCATAAAGTCCAATGGGCATGTGCTGCGAAGCTACAGGCAAAAAGGAGGAAAAATTTCCAAGAAATTTAACAGGGCTGTTGTTAGTGCATTGTCATTCTTTGAAAATGGAGAAGAAATAGAAGGAAGTGGATTGGCAAAACAGACAGACATTTGAAAGGGTTAGACTCAGAAGAAAGAAACGTTTAGTTCTTACTTTTTTTTTTTACTTCTCGGAAAAGTTTAATGCAATGCGCTGTTTATTCATGTTCTCTGAAAGGTCACTAAATCAAGAATCAAATTATTTACAGGTGCAATGAAAAAAAATTGTGAGTATTGGGAAACAGCTGGGACTAGAACTCCTATAATAGAGGCTGATGCATCCTCGCAGATTTGGCACCCGAATTGAAGCCCAGTCGAAAAACCAAGCTAATCAGAACCAAGTCTTAGGCAACCCAAACTCCGGGTGCGGTAGATTGATGCTGAACTGGGTACCAATAATCCAAACAAAATGGATATGCGTCGGCTCCTATTATAGGAGTATTAGCCGGGACCTGATCCAATTGTCACTAAATCGCGAGGGGTCGCTAAATCAAGGGTCATAAAATTGCGAGTCTACTGTATAACAGAACTTTATAAACAGAAGCCATATTACTTTTTGTTATGTTATGTACTTTCATTTCTTTGTAACATATTCTCATTATGCTCATGCTTATGTTCATGCTTTGTGATTTTGGCGAAATCCTAAATGTGACCTTGTAGCCTTTTATCTTCATAAAATTCAGTACAATTTAGAACTAGTCGTTGGGGGCCACCATACTACTTACCCATCATTGATATGCATAATGTAAAATATTAAAATAAAAAATGTGTAAACTACTTATAAAATGCATTGCAATTCAAATATAAAATCGTAGCTTGATGACGTCATAAACTTTAACCCATTAACCGCCAAAATCATAAAGGGTTAAAATTTTTTGATACAAATAATATTGGTTATTCATTTGAGCATATATAACATTAATTTAAAGAGAAAATAACAAAAAGTGTCTTACTTTACGAAAAATCGGGTGTTGCGTTTGCGCAACGTCAGCAGAATAGGAGTACTGTTGTAAACGCGAGTTCAAATGAACATGTGCAAAGTTTTCTTAGAGTTGAGCTTTGGGAGATTTTTTTTTAGCTTTGTTACACATTAGAAATCAACGATCACTTTATAGTAAATTAGTTTATTATATAAAATTTTTTTTTTTCCCTTTACATATTGCTATTTATATTCAGAAAAGAATTTCAAGCTTGAAAAGATTCACTGCAATTATGATGTAAAGCAGCATCACAAACTTTTCATGGATAAACTGTCTGGCTATGGCATTGTTTACAATGCAGACTTTTGCTGTCTTTGGACTTGACGATTAAATGTCCATGTTCTCCATGAAAGGGCTTTCGCATGCTGAGCTTGTTTCTGATCTGTTCCTGGCTAACTCTTCACTTTCAAATGGTGTTTGCAAAAGAGACAATGCAACTTCACGTCTGAAATCTAAGAGAGACTTTTTTTTTCAGAACACAATCTTGATAGTTTCCATGCGTTTGTCAATGTTACAACAATGTAATTTGTAAATATTGGCCATCACCATTTTTTCCACGTATTCTTATTCTGTAATTGGTGACTGAATTGTCGCATAAATCGACTCCTCCCATTTTGGTGTTGTTTGCCTCTATAAGGAATCATTTGCTCATCAATGCTCAAGTCATGTAAAAATATCCCAAATTGTTGAAACTTTCTGTTTAGCAACTTTAAGTATGGTCTCACCTTGTATAATTTATCACTGCTATCTATTCTACTGTTATCAGCCAAATGCAAATTTTGTTTCATGTTCCTGTACTGCAAACTGGCAGTACTTCTCTCGCTGACTGTCGATTCTCGCACAATAGGAACAGAAGCGTCCTTATCAAGATACCAATACATTTCTTCCTGAGGTAAAGAATCATATCCCATAAGCAACAATATTCCAATGAATCGTATCATATAGGTTTCAGATGCTAAGAAATCTGGACGATTTTTTGAGGGGCATATAAATTTGTCTGTTCGACGAGAAGTGAAAAAACCTCTAAGGAAATGATAAGATTAAAAATTTCAGCACTAGTTTTATCTTTTATTATACTTTTTATAGTTTCTATTTTATCTTTTTCTGCATTTTTTGGCTGCATTCAATGGTTCCTTCTTTATCCATTTTATGTCGTCATATTTCTGTTTTTTTTTATTTTCTTCGCATGACTTGTACTGCTTTTAGACAGCACAAACTTCTTTTTTATGCACATTTCAATTTCACTAGCAGTATAGCATGGTAAATTATCATTGCCATTATTCAAAATATTATCATTTCCTTCTTCTTCATCACTAGCTTCTGCTGTGTCTGGTGGAATAACAATATTATTAGTTTCGTTCCCGTCATCATTATCTGAATCTTCATCAAAAAATATTTAAAGAGCTTCCTCTAACGTAATATATGTAGTTTTGAGCATATTTATTGGCGCAAAATGAGAAATAAATCCACTGAATCAATCGACACTAGTGAACAAGGGAAATACCCTTTTCCCGCTGACGATGCACAAACACAACACCTGTTTTTACTCCCTGCCCCACACAAACAAAAGCAACTGATTCGTGGAATATTCTGCTACACTTTGACCTTGGCTAAAAATATAACCCCTCTAAAACGTATTTTTGTCTTGGTATATTCTTTCTGGGAAAATGATGGCGTCAAAGTTTTCGTTTAAAAACGCTTCAAGTTAGAAACTCGTTATTAAATATAAAAAAATTGCTGAAAGAAAATGTTTTTCTATTTAAATATTACTCATTACATTCACTACTTCAAAATAACTATTAATATAAAATTCATTTGATACATAATTTTTTATCCACCTTTATTTTGGCCGTTGCGTGAACGCAACACCAGCGGTTAATGGGTTAAGGGCTCGATTACTTGATTGCTTGAAAGAAACCTCCTTATAACTCCAAAAATAATAATCCAATTAAGTAGCGGTTTATTGCATTTGACTAAGCGTCAAATTTCCAATTAAAATATATCTTTGAAATGAAATTTGGATGAAATACAGGGTCATGAAAAATCGAAGAATGTGGAAAATAGGATTCCAAATATCTCGGCAACTAATTATCTGATCAACTTTATGCTTTATGCAAAATTTGTTTTTTTATTGTCTTTTATATTCATTTCTTAAAATAAACAATTTGGAAAATTTTTATAGACCTTTAATCAGAACGAATATTTCGAGAGTCCGAAAAAAATAGTTCCGGTTAATCGAGGTTATTGAAATGAAATAGGCTTCTTCCCATTATTACATACTAAGTACATACCAAATTGCAAGTCTCTATCTCAATTTTTTCGGGAAATAGAGCATTTACAGACACACAGACACACAGACGGACGGCAAAATTTTTTTTCTAAAAATATGTTTTTCGGAATCTCCAGTGTCTGAAACATGTAAATCCGTCAAAAAAAAAATTTTGATTTTCAAAACGATTACAAGACTTACCCTATACTACGTATGATAGGTAAGTAAAAAGAAAAGCAGTTAAGAAGGAAATGATGTTTAAGTGAAAGCTGAAACAAAAGAATTAAAATTCTCTGTTTATCAGGGCAATTCAAATAGAGTAGCCCCTTGTTATATTATGCCTGTTGGGAGACATCAGAAAAGCACACTATAGCAGCGTTTACAATATCACTTGGTATCAAACCGGATTTACAGGACGTGTTAATATGCCACTATCGTTCCTGCTTTCATTTTGCACCCATTTACAAACGCAAGCATAAAACCCCTCCCCTGCAAAAAAACCGGAAGCTGTGTAATTTTTCCTGATGAATTATGATTGGCTGATTAGGGAACTGCGGTACAAACTTCCGGTGTAAACATAAACAGAAACCGCCTACAGTCCTTTTCGCGTGTGATAATCTTCGTTCTTTTGCTTTATTGATAATTAAAATGTCTGACCGCTTTTTGTTAATGCAAACTTTGATTGACATCTTTGTAACACCAGAGCCAAGACCACCGCTAGACAATTTTCTGCTTGAGGCGAGCATTATTTTGCCGCCCTTATGACGCAATCGTTTTTTCACCATTACTCAAACTTTTTTAAAAAATAAGTAAATAATACGATAACTATATGTTTTTTTTTTTTTTTAAAGAAAACAGATGTATAAAATTTGTTTACATTTAAGAAATTTAAAATAATCAAACTACGTAAGATATTTTGCTTTTTTTTAAAAAAAATACTACTAATACTGCTAACTTGGCATTAAATGAATAAATCATATTCTACTAGTATTTACAAGAAAACCTCATACAAAGAGTAAAACTTACACTTCAAAATCCATTTTATAGGGGGTCCCAGAAAAGACTAAAATTCCATTTTATTTCTTAAACCAAAACTAGAATTTTAATTATTACAAATAAAACATTTTCATCTTAATTATAAAACATTATCGACATGCTTAACATTATTTATCTAAATGAGGACACATAATGTTAAGCGAAGATAATTAATGGCAAGCTAATGTTAAAACTGTGGGAGCATTTTTGACTAATTTCATTATCTGTGAAAATGAAATTCTGGCGCCTGGGGCACAAGCCCCAACTGACCCTCTCTAGTTTCGGACCTGACTCTGCCCGACTCTCCCCCCATGGGGTCGCTACGGCCCTTTCAGGGCCATCGCTACGAAATTTTAATGGAGGGGGAGGGGACCTTAAATTAGCAAGTGAAATTTCAGTATCTGCCAACCCATTGGCAAACAAAAATAGATAGTTCTTGACGTCTGCCAATTAGTTTTATAATTTTGCCACGTTACTACAATTAGAAAATATAAACAGTTTTTATTTGTAAAAAGCTTAATAATGTTCACAATTCTATTTCTAATTTTTGCCAAGTCCATGAAAAATAGAAAGTGTATTATAGTTTTTATTAAAGTTTTAAACAAATTTGCCTACCAAGTTTGCCAGGGCAAAACCGGGACTAAAAAATTTCGGCCCGTGAAGAATAGAAAGAATGAAACCAGTGCCGGCTCGGTACGGAAAAAATAAGTCAGACCGGCCCGACCCAATCCTTCAGGAAAACAGTAAGGCCCGATCCCGGCCCGGCCCGAGCTTTCAGAAAAAGTATGACCGGGCCTGGCCCGAGTTCGGCCCGTGCAGATCTCTGTCATGCTACTGGGCTTTATTATTATTGTGGAGAGCAACATCAGTACAAACTCTTCGTTAGATATTATATTTTTTGGTAATTACAAAAACACACTATTTCTCTCAAAAGATTTTTCTATATAGTCTGTAATAATTTACATTTTTGACTCTCATTAAAAAAATATTTAGTTACTTAAAAAAAAGACGAAGTGCCTGTACTGATGTTGCTCTCCATAATAACAATAATGCCTGATAGCATGGTATATCAATTAACATATAATTATAATACGTGCATTACAAAAAGCAGATTTTTCTGTTAATAAACTATTAAAAATCACCTATTGGTAATATTTAACAGAAAATATCTATTAAAAATAAGGTTAATCTTTAAGACCTAATTTTCCTTTATTTTGCCTTGGGGAAGTCTCATTTATTACCATATCGAAATCAATATTATAAAGCAATCAGATATTATCAAGCTAAAAATAAATAAATAGATAAACCTACTGGAGCAAACTTCACAATGTATTACTGAAATTAAATAGAAAAATTATGATATGCGGAGAAAATTACCTTATTATTTCAAATTATCTATATGAAGATTTAATTTTACAATAGTAATACTATTTTCAAAAACACAACTATCAACAATGAAGTATTTAACTCTATAATAAATTCACCTTGAATTTTCTTTGTCAAAGGAGTTTTTTTATATCGCACTAATCAATAGAGAAAATAATCTTGAAACCAAATTACTCTTACGAACATAAAATAAATAAATAAATAAATAAAAATATAATCGCCGCAAAACGCGGGATAAAATTCCAAAAATCCCTGTACGTAATTGCGAATAAACTTTATTGAAAAGAGAACTTCTTTTTTATTTATTTATTTATTTATTATTATTAAACTTAAAGATTAAAACCGGATTCCTTATTATTAATGTTGAAAAATCGCCGAGAAAACGAAAAAAAAGAAAACCTTTAATTTTACTTTAGTGAAATTTACTACAGTGAGAGCTAAAACATTCTAACAGGAATTCGTTTTTCAATATAAAAAAAATTGGTGCAAAAGCGCAACAACGCAAAAAATCGTATTAAAAATCGCGGGAGACAAAATTTAATTTATTATGCTAAATGTTTAAAACAGAATTCTTTTTGTGGTTATCAAAAAATGAGCGCGGAAAGAAAAAAAAAGGGGGGGTGCTAAAAATTGCATTGAAAATTGCAAAAATCGTGGCGGACAAAATTTACTATATTAGGCTAAAAGTTTAAAACAGATATTTTTTCTTAACGATTGCAAAAAATCGCAGCAGAACGGAAAAAACACCGCCAAGAATCGTATTGAAAATCTTATTAAAAATCGGTAAAAAATCAAAAAACTTGGGGGGGGGGGGGGGGGGGCAAACTTTACTATATTAGTCTAAAAGTTTAAAAACAAATTATTTTCATGAAGATCAGAAAAATCACTGCGGTACGCGAAAAAAGCTAAAAATTGAAAAATCGCAGAAAGCAAAATTTTCGACCGTCCATCGCGAAGAATTGACGTAATTTTGCATTTTTGATAACAAAAAAGAACTTAAAATAAAGTTGTAAAAAAACAATAAATAGCGCAAAAATAAAAGCACTGACAAAACTTTCAAAAGATGGAGACACCAACACCCTAACCGGTGAACTGGCGCTGTTTGTTTACCCGACAGGAATCTTGGGTAAATGCTGGACTAATGCCCTAGGAGCTAGCAGGGGTGAAAATGACCTAGGCTAGTTTCATCTTCATACCGGCTTTTACATTGTATACGGGGTCGGAAATACAATGATGGTATCGGCGTGGATTGAATCAGGATTAGAGTGTAGTATGTAAACGACCCTTATAATAACAAGTTCCTTTAAAAAATAGAGAATATCCCAGTCAATAGACAAGAAACTGTTTTATGTTTGTCTTTAAAAAATATACATTATATGCATTTAGTAGAACTAAAATGCAAAAAAAAAAAAAAATTGACAATTAGAAAATTTGGTTTATTATCTCCCCCCCTCTTCCCCACTAGTTCCTTAAAAGCAGGCTTGGCAAAACACTGGGTTTTAAAAAACTATTTTTTATTATTATTATTATTTAAACCTTAATTTCTGTTACATATACATGCATATTTGTTGATAAAAATAAATGTTGTTGGATATATAAGTAATACAACTTCATTTGAAAGTGATTTAAATTCAATATAGCCAATTATCCCTCTATATTAAAAATAAGTAACGATTTGGAAATGGACCAATGAAAATGTGCATAGATCTTCGCGGCTTTTTTTTTCCTCTTCTTTTCTTCTAGAAAATAGGGATTGCTGCAATTCCTATTTTCTAGGAATCGCAAAGCGATTATGCAGAGGGTTGGAGAGCGTAGCGAGAAGGGGGCAGAGCCGCCCTAGCCTAGAAAATGAAAATAATTTATAATTTAAGCATTATTAGTAACAGTTATGTCTGTCAGGACACTACATGGGCAATTATGATATTTTATTTTAAAAAAAATAAAAAAATCATAAGGAATTCCTTGAATTATTTAACATTTAGCAGCTGAGTCTTTACATCTTCTTTCAAGAAGTGTTGTGTATTGTCACTTGACACTTCTCTGAAACTGCCAAGTAGCTCCAAAAAAGACGGACAGTAAAATAAGCAGAAAAAATCTATTTACCAGTGTTTTATTAGACTGTTAAAAATAGTCATCTTAAAACGCACAGTAGTTTTACAAAAATTGCCATCATTAAAAGATTTAAACAGCCACTAAACTTAATAAACAGGTTTTTGTTCTAAGCTATGTTATAATCAGTGGTGTAGTCCTGGGGAAAAAAGTGGGGGGACGCTCATAGTCTCGATCATTAGGGTCTGTATCTGTATCACTCATAGGGCAAACTTGATTATGAATCTTGCTTCTCATTTTGAATTGCAGAGAAAAGTAATTGAAAAATTAAATTAAAAATTTTAAATTAAAATTTATTTAAATTAAATTAATTAAAGTTTTTTATCTGTTGGTCGTTCATAGCTTCCCATAAATTAAAATATTGTTAACCTTATTTCATGTGTGAAAATATTTGAAATAGAATTCGTAATTTAATAACACTAATCCACGCAACGAGACTTTTGTAGACATTGTTTATTTTTGAGATAGTCATAGAATAACTATTGTATACTAAGAGCATTGAAAATTATTGCATTTTTACATTACGGACACGTATAGTGTAAGGAAAATATTGTAATCATGACAAGAAAAAAGACTATGAAATTTATATCTTTACTCTTATAGGTTCCCTGAATCCGCTTTTCCTATTTCTGTAACAATTCTGTATGTATGTGCGTATGGATGTGTGCAAGTCGGTATTTTCTTTAAGATTCCCAAAGTCTGTGCTTGGGGATTTTGCAATGAGTCAATATGTGTATGTGTCTGAGCAGGATAGCATTTAAACGGTGTTTTTGGCTGAGATTAAATTTCGCAGGTATGCTATATATGATGAAAAGATTATATAACATTCTGGATTATATATGCCACCGCCCAAACTCTGTACAAAATTTTGAACAACGTGTTTCGTGTCTAGACAATTTTTAAGCCATTTTTTGACCAGAAGTAAAAATATGTGCAGTTTCTGTGGGGAAAAAAAGCATTAAAAAATGTGATTGATGCCGAGGATAACCCATAAATAATGCTTTTTATTGATACAAACACTATCTTTAGGATTCAGATGCTAGCCCAAATCGGATTTTAAAAAAATATTGGGTTGTTCGGAAAGTTTCTTCCGTTTGGGAAAACCAATTCGTACCGGAAAATTCTATCATTTAATTATTAGACATTAATTTCAATATCTAATGTCAATTGACGGGCAGAATTTTCCGGTACGAATTGGTTTTCCCAAATGGAAGGAACTTTCCGAACATCCTAATACGAATTTGAAAGGGGTGAAACAGTATCCTTATAAAAAAAAATTCTGAAAATTGCGTTTCATCAAGATTTTTGTAGAATTAGTAACTCTTTAAATCAGTAACTAGGTTACTTCTAATCTGTAAGTATCGAATTTTTACGGGATGAAATGGAGAAAGACGTTCAAAAATATTGGTTTCATCATGATTTGTGTGGAAATAGTCGAGCAAGAGCAACTGACTTAAAACTTGGCACACATGTACTTTCAGGACTTACATGCTCGTAAAATCTTATTTATTATTTTTTAAATTTACATTTTAAAAGGATGAATTGTCCAGGGCTCCCAAATGGTTCGCCAATTGAATACCAATATTTTTTAACAGAAAATTTCTTAGTAGGTTTCTAAAACTTTTCTGCAAAAATTTACTTCCGAAGGTTGTTTCTGCAAAATTTACAAGAAGAATCTAAAAATAAAATTTTTCTAAGAAAATACTGGTATTCAAAAAGCGGACCATTTGGGAGCCCTGATTGTTAAGTAAATCTTCTAAACTCGTTTCATGATGATTTATCTGGTAGCTATTAACATGCAAATGCTCACGAAGAATGGCTTTTAAAATATTCGAAATTTTAAGTGCTGAAATAAGCCGAAATTTTTTTTAAGTTGTTATTCTTCTGAAACTATCTGTGCTAGAAACTTCAAATTTGACATAGAAGTTATTTAACTCGTAGATATTCTCTACGATGAATTGAAATTTTAATGTGGAAGTCGTCTCAGTGAATGTTACCACACTATTAATAGCGATATAAAAGTCTACTCTAGTTATAAATTGATTTGAATCCATGCCATTCTATAAGTGTTTAAAGAATTGAGCGGAATTTTTTTAAAGATATAATTTTGATGTACAGTTTCTATGGCAAATAATACTTATGCTTGTGCCTGATGACTTATTTAAGAAACACTTTCCTAATAAAATTACTTTTAACGTTAATAAAAATAAATTAAATATAGAAAAAAAACATACTTTCATTAAAATTCACAAAAAGTCAACTTATATTATAAAGCACAAATGTGTGCGTCGCTCAATGATGTCATAATGATGCGGACAGCAATGTGGTGAAAATGGATGAATTTTGAAACAATGGAGCTATTTGTTTTTTCAATTAAACAATCGTAATGTTCTTTCTATGGGGGTAAATGCCATTTTTGTGCCGACGTTGACCCCCCCCCCCCCTTAGGGATCTAATTTTTAAAAAATGAATGTCCAATTCATGTATTTTCCTCAGGTATATATATATATATTCCAAATTTCAAAGCTCTACGTCAACAGGAAGTGGGTGAAAAATGAATCGCAAGATTTGACTGTCACATACATACAGAAATGCAAGATAAAAGAAAGCGGGTAAAAAAGTGGCTCAAATTAATTTCTTTTATTTATTAAATTAAATATTTAAATAAAAGGAGGAAAATGGGTTGAAAACAACAGCAATATATTTAATTCTCTCACAGTTTAATAATATGTATTATTTTTCCTCTTTCAATGAATTTTACAGAAATACTTATTTTGAAAAAAAAAATTCACCTCTTTATATTTTCTAGATTTTGTATCAGCCATTCTATGATTTACCGCTTTCCAAATTTTTAGTAAGGCTATGGTTTTCACTTAGATAAGGATGAATCGTTAAAGATTAGAATTAGAAGATTAAACAGATTATTATTCATTAAAGTTAAATTACTATTATAAATTAAAAGCATCAAGTTTTGTCACTAAAAACGACTTTTTAAACTTGAAGATAAGATGAAAAAAATGTTTAAAATATGTGCAGTGGGGAGGAAGGGGATATCAAATTAGAAAAGCTATGAGGTATTACAAGAAGGTAACAGTAACATGGATGATAATAAATATGTGCGGTTGACTCTCAGTTATATACTGCAGCTGACGGAAAATACATAGCCAATTCTTCTTATTATATTTTTTAATTTGGAAGTTTTAAAACTACACTGTCTCTTTACATGATTTCTGCCCGTGCAGCTTTTTATTTAGATACACTTGCGATGCATTTTTTTTCCTTTTTACACTTATTAATATTTAATTTTGTTCTAAAAATGCTATCGCCAATATGTGCACAGGACCATTTTCACTGATAAAGTAATACGAGCAGGGAAGACCGAGCTATGCTCGGTCAAAATTAGCTTTGAGTTCAAATATCCTGATGCATGACCAAAATGACCCACTAATCAATTTTTCTCAAACATGTGACCTAGCCCAACAGTCTTCTCGCGCCCAAACACCATAGGAGGCAAAATTTAGTCTAAATAGTCTGAGCTGTTTTTAAGATAAAATAGCTTGACCCATAATGACCCATGACCAAAATGACCCACTAATTGAATTTTCTCGAACATGTGACATAGCCCAACAGTTTTCTCGTGCCCAAAAAACCACAGGATGCAAAATTTAGTGTAAATAGTCTGAGTCGTTTTTAAGATAAAATAGCTTGACCCATAATGACTCATGACTAAAATGACCAACTAATCGAATTTTCTTGAAGACATGACCTAGCCCAACAGTCTTCTCGTGCCCGAAAACCATAGGATGCAAAATGTAGTGTAATTAGTCTGAGCCGTTTTTAAGATAAAAAAGCTTGACCCATAATGACCCATGACCAAAATGACCCATTAATCGAATTTTCTCGAACACGTGACCTAGCCCAACAGTCTTCTCGTGCCCGAAAACCATAGGAAGCAAAATTTAGTGTAAATAGTCTGAGCCGTTTTATAGATAAAATTAGCTTGACCCACAGTGACCCAAAGTGACCCATTAATCGAATTTTCTCGGACATGTGACCTAGCCCAATGATTTTGTCGTGCCCGAAACTCGCAGGATACAAACTTTTATCAAAATCGTTAGAGCCGTTTTTTAGATAAAATTAACTTGACCCGGGTTGACCCAAAAATGACCCACTAATCAAAAGTTCTCGAACATATTACCCAGCCCAATAGTCTTCTCGTGCCCGAAAATGGTAAGATATAAAATTTAGTCCAAATCGTTTGAACCGTTTTTTAGATAGAATCAGCTTGACCCTGACCCTTGATAACCCAAAATGACCCACTAATCGAATTTTCTCGAACACGTGACCCAGCCCAATGGTTTTCTGGTGCCCCAAAACGGTAGGGTACAAAATTTCGTCAAAATCGTTAGAGCCGTTTTAAGATAAAATTTGCATATTATATATATAACCACACACAAGATTTGCTCGTATTAGAATATATGATTTAAATGGTTCGAAAAGGTTTTATAAGTCAGCTTTCTTCCTTCAATTTTTAAATTTAATTTTAAATATATAGGTATGCAGATTTTTAATGATTTTATTGCAGCAAAAGGAAAATTTTTCTGACTGACAAATTTTGAATAGAAGAGTCGCATAAAGAGTTATTGTATAAATGTTTGAAAATTAACAAGATAAGTATTTCATTGACAATATTATTTCAATTTTATTTTTTTACTTTATTTTAAACTTTTTTATAATTTACATTATCTACTTATCTCCAGCAGGTAACAAATTAAAGTGCGTGTCAACTTTTATAATACACAGACACACTGTATACCGGCCAATATATATTATATTCATTACACACAAATGTTTGTGAAATTAATTTGGTGCAACAATGTGTGAAGGAAAAGCATATCTAGCGTTTTTTTTAATCGAAAATATAATTTCGTTCAGTTTAAACACATACCAAGCAATAATTATCTATAAATGGTAACGTATTCAATCGAATTTTTTTGAGTGGTCATGTATAGAAATTAATGATCATATGCTCATCACATAACACACTAAAATTTAAACCAGCTGCAAAACGCATTTCAAGAAATATCTGGCCATGACGGTAGTGTATTTGGATTATTTTTGTGTGGCCCTGTATACGAATATCATTTACGTATCATTTAGCAAATGGACATTTTCTTCAGCTGAAAAATACAAAATATAACCGAAAACACGTTTCGAGGCAACTGAACCCACGTCTGACAATGTGTCCGGATTCTTTGGCCTTGTAATATAACTATAAATGTTTTGTGCACCGTTTTCCATGCATTGCAAACAATTACTGTTAATAGCTCATGGTGTTTTGGTGTTTCGAAATATTTTTTAACGTCCCTGTAAACGAACGATAAATGCTATTTTTGATAGGGAATATGTTGTAACGAATTTCAATACCATATGGCATTACTTCATTTATGTGTATTTCAAACAATCTCCGCCCAGTAATCAGTAATATGAAAGAACTCTTTTTTTATCACTCGTAAACGAAATACTGATGCTATACACATAATTCACAGTAGTGATAAGGCTACATTGAAAAAATATACATAAAATTTTGTCGAAATTCAAGCAAACTTTTGGAAGTTACAAGTAGAATGCGAACAGATGGAGACAGACAAGCGATCTGACACCGTAAACACTTTCCATGTTGTTGAAAAGTATTAAAAATTAATGCCTTATTTCTTAAAATTGTTGATTTATTGGTGTGCTCATAATTTAAAAAAATTAGTAAGTTTGAAAAGATGGCGTCCTCCCGCGTCTCTAACGTCCCCCTTGAAAATAAAAAGTAAGTGGACGCTCGACATAAAATAAAAAAGTGAGGGGACGCCGTCCCCCGCGTCCCCCCTCGACTACACCACTGGTTATAATACACATTACTTTTAAATGAAAAAAATAAATATATTTTTAAGCATTTTTTATGAAATGATGTCTCAAGCAAACAGTTTCTCGATTTCCCCCTCATTTTCTTGTTAGGTTTAAGATAGTGGGGTTTGATTGTGTTATAGAGCATTTAAATAGATCTTCGTACATATTTTAGTTAAAAGTATAAACGTGCTTATTGAACAGAATTTTGACTTAAAAATTTAAAAGGTGAAAAAGGAGGACTTTTTTACACAAGTCTTTTTTATATACATATACTCTTGTGTATCTGAGTTTTTTTTATATACATATACAAACTTGTTTCTAGTTAATATCAAATTTCTTGTGTGATTTTGATTACAGGAGCCCATGCCAATAAAAAAAAATGTCTCTACCTGTAGTTTTTTTTTTTTTTTTTTTTTTTTTTTGGAGGGGGGGGGGGTTTGAAGACAAATTCACTGAACATTTTAATATTTTCTTCTTGACTTAATTATTACTTCACTATTATATAAACAAATTCATCTTCAAGATAATATCTTCGAAACGGTTATCTTTTTTACATAAGTTTTTTTTTATATACATATGTACACATACATACATTTATATACATATGTATGTGTATCAGTTTTTTTATATACATATACTCTTGTGTATCTAGTAGTATCTGAGGTTGTTAAAGGATCTATATATTTAAAACGCTAAGCATTTTCTTTCGACAATTCGTGAGAGCAAACTACTGCATCAAATTACACGTTTTTTAATGAAAGATATTTGGACACAGATTTGTTATCGTGCATTCGTTTGTTCGAAAATTTAATTAATTAACCATAATTTTCAATTAAACTTTTCAATTACTTCTGCTTATGACGTCATAAAGTCAGCAACTCCCACTGTTGCAAGGAATAGAGTAATTCTCTGAACTCCGTTTGTTATTGTAATTTTTTTTTCGTCAAGTTTTGACAGGTTCCATCTAGTTTTTTTTTTTAATTGGAATCTGTTTTCTGAGTGATAACTCCAAGTCAACATTTTTGGCCATTAGATTCAAAAAGTAACAAAAGAGATAGATTGGCGTTATTGAAATGTTATAACTAGCACCCAATTTTTGAATGCCCTCTTATCTTGTTAATTATCCCCAATTAAGAAAAATTTCTTTTACAGCATAACCAAAATCTTGAAGATCATCTTTTTATGTTATTAATTGCTGCAATGTTAAAAGTATAAAGTGTTAAAAGTAAAAATTATTTCTATTCAATAATTTGAAACACTTAAATTACAAAAAAGAGAAAATTATATTAGATTTGATTAAAATAAATATTTTTTTTTTTTTTTTTTGAGAAAAAAACCAATGGCTTAAATTGTTGTTTAAAACACACATGGTTTAAACTGTGCAAACCCTGCTTAAAACTATAGAATTTTTTTTTTTTTTATCCTTTCGAATGAAAACAGGAATTAAAGTGCATTTTCTGTCCTTAATATTTGTTGTCCATTTGAAATTACCAAAAATGTACTACAGTAAAACTTGATAAGACAAAATGACTAAAGACTGGAAAAAAAATTCCATTTTAGTTAGGTAGTAGGTACCTTAGCAGGTGTCATTGTATGGAATTCATTTCTGTCAATAACATGAAAAATATGATCAGAATTTAATTGTTCAAATGCAATGTACCTTTTTCCAACAGTTCTTTTACAGAAGACACTGAAAAAGCACAATATATCTGAATGCATGAAATAACAAGGGCTATGTTATAATTACTATAGAGTTAAACCAATTATCTGGACATAATCCAGATTTGCAAAAATTTGATAACTGTAGCAATCAAAATATTTGTCCCCCTAAAATTGTTTTTGTTTAATAAAATGGTAGACCTAATGTATTCAACTAACATTAGATCAATGTTTCAATAAGAATATTTTTACTACAAACAATTTCAAACATTACATATTCATATATATATATACTGGGTGAACCAAAAGTTTGTTAAAACTTTAAAAATTCATAAAAAAGAAGAAATTGTGATAAAGAAGGGTGGTTTGCAAGAAAGGGCTGTCAAGTTAGTCTAATTTTTTTTTAGCAGCAAAAAAAATGTCACTGGTAGAGGGTGCTGACGATCCGAAACACAGTGACAGTACACTCGATCCAATTATTCTTGCAATAACAATTGTTCAACATGACCTCCAAAGCATATTTGTGAAATTTTTGCAATGCAACAGTTGCCGTTCAAATAGCACAACTTCACCAACAACGCTGATAACATTCTGAAGGCGAATGGGAAGTGTCTTTTATTGCACAATTTATTTGCAGAATTCTGCTGAATGTTAGCAATATCTACAGGTAACTTTTTTAACTAAAAATACCTTATGAGCCCTTTCATGCAAACCACACTTCTTTTATCATAATTTCTTCTTTTTTTATGATTTTTTAACCAACTTTTGGTTCACCCGGTATATATACACACACATACTTCAGAAATTCAAATTAAACATAAATTTTAATGTTGATTTAAATAGGAATGTCAGAGAAATATTTTTACAAATACGTACAATTTTCATTTCAATAACATCTTTTATCTTAAATATAATTTTTTTTATTTCCCAATATTTGACAATTCAGATAACTGAAATTCAAATTTTTTTTTTTTTTTTTTTTTTTTTTCGACAAACAAAACTTAGGTATCTTGAATTAGTAATTACAAGTAAGAAAAAAAAAACAAATTACTTACCTCCACGTGTAGATTTGGACCAAATATACATTCGATGATTTTGTTATTGATTAACCAATTTGCCAAATCATTCCCCACATTTTCAGCTTCCACTAGGCTTTCGTTATGACACAGTTCATTATACATGTTGATATGGCTCTGGAAATATTAAAATGACACACAATAAGAAAAACTTCATGAATTAAAATTTAATTTTGCTTGTAAAAAACAAACAAACAAACAAACACAGACAACTAAACTTATATAATCTTGATTCTTTTAATAAGCTTATCCTTATGTATATTTACATATAATAAAACAGCTTATTATAAAAAATCAAAGATATTTAATTTGAGAAAGATTTTTAAATGTTTTTTAAACACACACACACACACACACACACACACAAAATGAATAAATAAAATAAATAAATAAATAAATAATTCCAATCAAACATTGATATCTTAAATTTCAAAGTATCTGTATTTACCTAAGATGACACTGCCGAAAATTTTTACCACACAGCTACCATTTTTGTGTCAATGAGTAGGCCTAGTATTCAGGGGTGGTGGTTGCCCTATTAGCTGATGTTTTCTTAATTTTACGATGGTGGTTGTTCGATAGATTCTCGGCCTGACAGTGAAAGCACAAGATTTTTGAAAAAATTTCCTATTATTTTTCAATGTAGTCCACTTGCAACTCAATACAATTAAGACACACTCTTGTGTGTGAATTCTTTAGTGCAGCCCTGTACATGGGTGGTTTGAAAAGTTCTCGGCCTGACAAAGAAAATACAAGATTTTTGACACTATTTCATTTTATTTTTCAACTTGCAACACAATACATTTCAGAACACTCTTGAGAAATGTTCATTCTTTAGTGTTTCGGGTCGACATTCCACAAACGCGGCATGCACCGAGCAGAAAGCTTTTTCATACCCAAAACATTGTGTAAAATGTAGTGGACACGGTCTATCGAGATGTTTACAATGTCAGCAAATTCCCGTATCTTCAATCGGCGATCATTCCATACAGCATTGTGAATGTTTGAGACGATTTTGTCAGTCATAGTGGTTTTGGGGCATCCTGAGAATTCATCATCGTGAATGGATTTCCTACCCTGTTTAAATTCAAAAACTCACTTTTTTATCGTCAAATACAAAGGACAAGAATCCTTTAAGGTGGAATGTAACTCTTTTTGTATGTCCGTGAGGGTTAAACCTTTTTTAATATAATGCATTTTATGACAGCTCGAAAGTCAATTTTTTCCATTTTTAGAAAATGTCGAAACTTGTTTACTAACTTTATCGCAAAGCAATAAACTCATGCGTCTGAAACTCGGCAGCATGTCACCTAAAGGATCATACTTTACAAACATCGCTGTCATTGGTCATACTTATTCCATCTGTGTGTCAGGCCGAGAACTTATCAAACTACCCTCGTAGTGTCTAGTTAGTAAAATAAGTATACATTATACGGTAAGGTACCTGGGAGCACCCTGTAGCAGCAAACTGTGGAATTACCATATCTATCTCGAAAAAGTACAAGATACAAGTATAAGGTCAATTACAAAGCTGTAAAGCATCTTGTATTTAGCATGAAAAGATGTCTTACATGTAAAAATAATGATCAGAAATCCTCAAATATAATATTTCTTTATTACATCCAGTCAGCAGGAAATGCCAGATCATGCCATTAACGCATCCTGAAGTGCATCATTATAAGCCATCATATATATAATATCTTATATATATAATAATCCTATCATATATATATAATAAGAAAATAAAGTTAAATATACTCAACATGTCCACAATAAGTAACAGGGTTTCCATAAATAAATTTGAAGTTTGGGTCAAACCTTGATAATGACATTTAGAACTTTACAATATTTTTAGGTATTGAAATTTTTTTTTTTTTTTTTTATATATATATATATTTAAACTAGTGTAATACTTGAACAGAAATGTTCACAAAAAATTTAAACATTCATAGTCGACATAAAAAAAAAAAAAAAAAAATCACATTCATAATAATTCACATGTTTTAGACAACAACATAAAATCATATATTCATACTAGGGGGCCTACCCCCTGCGAGCTACGCTCGCCAACCCCCGCTCAGACTTCGAGGCCTCTAAAAACATGACAGCGTGCTTTGTTTTAAAAACATTGGTAAATCTGTAATTGGGTTGCCATGCTTTTAACGTTTTAATGCGGCATTTTTTTTATTATCATGGCCTCATACACAGCTGTTGCGACAACTGACGACTGTTTTTGGGATTGATAAGTAAAATCAATTACAACTTGAAAACCAGCTTGTATAAAATGGTTAGGTTTAAATTGTGGCTACCTCTCGGACTTTTATAACAACGATCTGTATTCTGTTCTTCCTTTATGTTTAAGGATGAGAAAAATTCCATCTGCTTGTGAATAGCATTAAGAACCACGGTATTGAAAAGTACTATGTTATAGACATTTTCAGTAACAGGTTTTAATTTTCTCTCTATTTTAGTGCACCATCATGCATATTTTCATGTTATTTTAAATATGTAAATTATTTATTTTAATTAATATGTATATACGAATTTTGTAATAATTATTTATCATACAAAATTAAATATTTTGTGCATGCATGCCTGCATTTATTCGGTATCAATTGATGAGATATTTAAACAAATTTGCTTTCCGCGATAATTTTACGCCATGTTATGTCACTTGAATATTGTCCATAAGAAAATCGGGTACTTTTCCAGTATAGCATCCTTTGCTTTTAGGTTTGGCGTAATTCGAGCTTCAAAATGGGATAGATTCGTTAATATACATAGATTTGTTGCCAAAAGTTATGAAAACAATCCCAATGAACTTTTGGTGCTTTTCTATTATAGGGGTCTTGACGCTTTTTTTAAAAAGCTTGGCGCAATTCGAGCATCAAAAAGTGAGATTTGGTGCCAAATGACATAAACAGACATGGAAACAAATTCGGCGATTTTTTTTGTTTATATGCGTATTTTAATTATACACATATTATTGTTTTTTTTCTATACAAATTACTTCTGATTATATATAAAATAGGATAAATGACATTTTACGCTAAACAAATTGTATAAATATTGAAAAAATGCTTCTGTACACAAAATGACAAAGTGAATAGGTTGACAGAAAGTATGTTGCCAAATTTCCTTTTCCGCCAAGGCTATTTTCTCTGTTTCGTCAAGGCCCCATATACTGGAAAAGCACCGAACTTTTATGCTTGTTTATACATGTATTTATATGTATATATACAATTTATTTATAATTGTCGTTCAATTTACCTCTTTTTGTATATAAAAATAGATAAATGGCTTCTTTATATTAAATAAATTGTATAAACATAAATGACGTATTTACATAAATGACGTCATTTGGACGAATTTATTCAAAATATTTTCAGTTTATAAATTAAATTAAATGCTGACAGACGATTGAATCCTGACGTTAGAAATGTGATTTTTTTTTTCAAATTTTCCTGAAAAACATAATTTAATCACAATCTTGTCTTCATTATCGATAGAAATAATTTCATTAAATAAATTTCATTAAATAATTTCATGAAATAATTCAATTTCAATTTGAAAATGACGAATACAAAGAAATCAATAATCCCTATCGGGATCCTTTTCGATTTTTTCCCTTTTTTGTCACAAAAAAAAACTGCGTAGTTAATTGCCATCATTACAGAAATGTCATTAAAATTTGAAAAAAAATTAATATCTCAAAAACTAATTCCAATTTCAAAATTCTATTACCAGTTTTGACATCCGCGGATTTTTATGGACAATTGGTATTAATTTCACCATCAAGCGTTTAATATTTTATTAAAAATAGCCCTGAAACATAATCAGTCGTTTAATCAGTCGTTTCATAAAATCGTTTCATAAATTCGTTTCATAAAATCGTTTCACAAATTCGTTTCATTAGGATTTTATATATATAGGGTAGATTAGGAGCCTCATATGAGAGTCAGTGGAACAAAGGGGTTAATAATGAGAAACAATTTCTTTTTAATCCACTGTCGCCTTAAATAAAAAATAGGAAAAAGTTGCAGCTTTACATCAATAGCAGTAGTTTTTTCACTACTGCTATTGATGTTTATTGTTTTTTTTTGTGTGTGTTTTTACTTTTAGCTGTATTTTTAATAGTGTAAGTGGAATCCCTGACATTCTAAACATTATTATGCCAAACAGAAATAAAATAAGATTGAAATGACAACTGCATGAAGCCAATTTCAAATGCAAGTCACACTACAGTTGTCTGTACATGAATTAACATTACATCAATCAACCTATTTATAGTTATTCCACTTGTATGCTAGGGTGTCCCAAAAAAATTAATTTTTTAATATTTGAACTCTCACCCCTTAAAAAGTTTCTTTTGGGGTACTTAGAATCTCTTGTAAAATTTCAGCTGAAAAAAAATATATTTAGAGGTCCCTCAAGGTCGCCAAAAAGTTTAAAAAATAGTTTTAATTCCATAATATTTTACAGTTACTTACCAAACTATTATTTTTAAAAAATATATATATTTATTTAAGTTACATGCATTTAATATGTTGTTTCTAAAAGAATGCGCTCCATCGATAATATTTAGTATAGAAAATATAAGAAAAAATACGAAGAAAATGACTAAAAACGAACGTTATTCAAAATTGCAAAATGTGATGTAAAAAGAGCGTTTTACAGCAAAATTCACCTGTCAAGTTTAACAAGATAATAAAGAGGAAAATACTGCATAACATTATATAAATACAGACCTGCCAACCTTTGAAAATGAAAAATAGTAGCACACCAAATTCAAATTTATTTTAAGGTTGGTTGGTTGGTTGGTGGCTGTTTTTTTACGCTGTAAATTTTAAGCAAACAAATACTAATCAATTAAACGCATGTGTATATCCATAAGCACACAAAGTAGGAGACTCTTTTGTTTTTGCTAATTTTTTTATTGCGGGTGGGATTGATTAAACATAATTATTCCTATTCAATTAATGCTCTGTCCACTCCTAAACCAAATTTCTGAACTTCACAGTGAATTTTCTGAAAGATTCCAAGGCAGTTTGGGGGATTGGGTGATGGAACTACGGGTATATCTTCCAGAGAAAAATGTTTGAGTTAGAGTCCTTCATCAGGTCGAGTAAGCTGATACAACCAGGAGTGGGGGCGTGTCCACTCCCGCCACTTTTTTGGCGTCCCTTTGACGAAATTTGCATTTTTTCGCGATCTTTTGACGAAATTTGCAATTTTTTTTCGAGATCTGTTGATAAAATTTGCGGTTTTTTTCGATATTTTTTGATGAAATTTGCCGTTTTTCACAATGTTTTTCATGGAATTTGCCGTTTTTACACGATTCTCTGTTGAAAGTCACGTTTTTCCCGCAATCTGTTGACAAAATTTGTCGTTTTTTTCGCGATCTTTTGACGAAATTTGCCATTTTTCGCAATGTTTTTCACGAAATTTGTCGTTTTTTCGCCATTTTTTGATGAAATTTGCTGCTTTTTGCAATGTTTTGACAAAATTTGCCGTTTTTTTGCGATTTTCTGACAAAAGTCATGTTTTACCCACGATCTGTTGACAAAAATTTGTCGTTTTTTTGCGATCTTTTAACGAAATTTGCAGCTTTTTGCAATGTTTTTGACGAAATTTACCATTTTTTCGCGATTCTCTGACGAAAGTCACATTTTTCCCGCAATCCTTTGACAAAATTGGCGACTTTTCTTCGAACGAAAGACGAGATTGATTTTTTTCGGCGATCATTTGCTGAAATACCAATACATTTAATGTCCGAATTTTCGGATTTATGACCGATAATTTTTTTTTTTTTCGGAAATCATTGCCTTAATTTTTCGGAAAATTCGGACCAGAATCACCCCTAAAAGATCTTTTGATGAAATTCACATTTTTTCAGTAATCAGTTGAATGAAATTCACGTTTTTTCGGTGTACTTTGGCGAAATTTGCTTTTTCCCGCCATTTTTTTTTTTTTTTTTTTTTTTTTTTGACAAAATTCGCGTTTTTTCAGCGATCCTGTAACGAAATTCACATTTCTTAGCTCGATCCTGTGACGAAATTCGTGATTTTTCGTGCGTCCTGTGACGAAATTCATGATTTTTCAAGTGATCCTGTGACAAAATTCACGTTTTTTTTTTTTTTTTTTTTCCCAGAAAATCGTAGTTTTAGACAGATTTTCGTAGCATCGTAGTTTGTGGCTCAATATCGTAGCAACTACGATTTTTTCGTAGCAGTTGGCAGCTCTGTAAATAACACAATTAATCACTTTTACATATCTTTAAGATCTTACGGTTGCACTAATCGAAGTTCTTTCTATGCATGTCAACTATCTGCAATAAATACTGTTTTTGTTCATCTTTTGTTGCATCATTAAAACTTTCAATTAATGCTATGTCTCGCTTAGCAAAATCATTAACACACGGCAAATGTTTAACAATTTCTTCAGCTTCTTTAAAAGATTGTGTTTCTGGCCATTTTTCAACAAGCAGGCTTAGGCAGCTGTCGTCTATTTGTGCGGTATGAAAGAAGCTATGAAGAGATATTTAAGTCATCAAATTTTACAGGAAGATTCTTAATTAAGTACAAATTCTTTTTTTCACTGATTTTATTAACATATATTTCTTCTTGGTACTCCGAAGTTTTGAAAATAAACAAAGAGTGGCAATTTCTTCACTTAACTACTAGGAATGATGTAGAATCATCTTTAGCCCTCTTTTTCGTAATTGTATATTATCATATTAATACAATCTTTGTATCAGTAAAATGTGGTTCACTGGAGCATCTACAATAGACTGACATATGTACCATGATTGAATGTATACGCTTAGAACAAACTAAATTGAACCTTTGAAGGCCTTGAAATTGTTGAGGTGTAAATTGCATTATAGATTCATTTCCATCAAACAGTAGTTCAAATTTTAATGAATAAATGGCTTTTGTCTCCCATCGAGCTCTGTGGAGAGCACTTGGTTTCCAAATAATATTGTTCACATCTATTCCAATCATAAGAACGGAAAGATTTAATAGTTCTCTTTGATCATCTTTAGGAGTGTGTTTAGCAACTGTCCGAAGTTGATGCATAATAAAAGTTTTCAAATTCTCAGATGCTGCTATTAATCGCGTTTTTTGACATTTTGGATTGTGGAGGTTAAGTTCAATCCATATTTGTCTAAATCTTTTAAACATAATAATTTCAGATCCACTTGACGGTCCAACACATACATTAAATATATCTAAAAGTAACACTTCAAATAATGTGACTATAGGCAAACCGCAAAAGGTTTCTTCCAGTTTTTTATATTCAAAAAGAACATATGTTCCTTTGAACTAACCTGTATTTGAGGAAGTTGTGTCGAAACATATACCAATAACCTGAGAATCACATTTTCATGTCTGTAAAAGTTCAAAATCCGCATTAGCTGTTGCTTCTTCTGTACCAGATAACAGCTTAGGAATTCCAAGAATTTTTTGGTGAAACTAACACTCATCAACGGTCTACCTTTCTTGTTTCATCCTATCCTAATAATATTATAAATCTGATTGTGTGCAAATGTTAGGCTGAAGCCAGCGTCAAAATGAAGCATTTAATTATCCTGCATCTTTGCATATAAGTTGATTATAACCCTCAAATGAATATAGGCTGGTTTTCGTTTATTTTATTTCAATATTTTTCTTAAAAATTAAAAATTTCATTATTTTCATACAGAATAAATGGACATTTTTTCGTATATTTTAAAACGGTTGGTTGGTTTGGCCCAAAGGGCCCGGTTTTGCAGCTTTTTTTAAAATGGTTAAATTTATTTTACCGTTGCTCATACTTTATCGTTGCCAATATAAAATAAAACCCTTGAGTAATAATTTTTAATCAACATTTTCAAGTGAAAATTTTCCACATGAAAAATGAAAAGGAAATGAATTATTTAAGAATTAAACAGAATATGAAATGACGTCATATTAGAAATAAAACTAGAGTTTTCAAATATTTGATAGTAATACAAGGTGCATAAATACGAGAAAGTATGGAAAGAAAGCGAATATGATGTCATATATAGAAAAATAAAACAGATTTGTTTTGATGTTGAAATAAAATGATGTCATATATAGAAAAATAAACCAGATTTGTTTTGATGTTGAAATAAAATGATCTTGGGTTATCAAATTATTGTGATTAATTTCTCATTTTTTTTCTTTTTCTTTTTCACATGAAAGGAATTATTTTAAATGTACGTAATATATGTATTTTAAATGTATGTGTTTTAAATGAAATGATCGTATTTAATAAATTCAATACGAATGATGGGATAGGTTGGATGGCAAATGTCAATGATATGCATCGCAAAATTATCCGTATCGAAAATCAGAAAATCTTAATAAAAATAACTATTAACATTATAAACATAAATAACATTATAAACGTGAAAGCGCGTTCTATACAGTAGAATTTTTTTTACATATAGGTAGAACATTTTCGAGAATAGGAAGGTTAGGGGTCTGTAATTAGGTCCATAGTCAATTTGATTTTTTTTTTTTATCAAGTGAAATTTGGCGCAAAATTAAATACATTGTTGTAACCAGATTTGTTTTTTGCGTGGTAAACACATAATGGTATTTTAGATGATCATTTCCCCGCTCACCTTTGATGCCAACTATGACTGTATAACATATTAAAAAATATTAGCCGATAATTTTCTAATTTTCTTATTGCTTTATGATGTAAATAGACTTCTTGGTTTATACTTTAAACCTGAATCGGTCATGCCATTGTCGTTCAATTTTTATTCCTAATCCTAACCCTAATCGTATCCTATCCTAATCCTGATAATAACTTTAAAGAATATTCTTTGACACGAATATGTAAATGAAATCAATATCCATAAATGGAATGGATGGAAAATAGAATAAATAGAAATGGCAAAATAAAATAACAAGAAAGTACTTTTATTCGACACCTAACCCTAGAGAAAGCGTAAAAAATTTCAAGCGCATGAAATAAATCAAAAAATAATCCTATATATACTAACAAAAATATGTAAATTTAGATTATCAGATTTGTGTCGTCGGTATTTATTTGCTTATAGTGTTCTTGACGCGATAGCGAAAATATCGAGGTTAAATTGGGCAGAATTTAAAGTACTTTCTAGCAACCTTTATTTACATTTTAGAATCGCATCAGATTGTTATATCTTTGTGAAGTATCTATCAATTTATAAAATCCACAAGCAGTTTGTTCACTATTTACACCACTTAGCGTGAAGCACTTAATTTAATATATACATAAACAAGATAATGTAGTAAGAAATATATAACATATGTCTATGCAAATAAACAATATAATAATGCCCATTTAGCAATGCACACATATACAAATTGTACACGAAATACCACCTAAATGCACTGTTGTATAGAAGAACTCTGCCAGTGTTGTTTTTCGTTTTACGAAGAGGAATTCCTCGATTTTCACAATTTTACTTGGTCCTCCTTTTTTCATTAGTTGCAGTTAGTTTCATTTCCGCGATTGTATATATTATTTGGCATGAAATTTCACTTTTTTAAGACTGGGTTATGTCAAGGCCCCTATAGCAAAGAAATACCGTATGGTCTCCTATAAAATGTGATAAAGCTTTGGTTAATTATATATGTTGTTAATTATCAAGTGAAATGTTTTACTAAGTTAATGCATTTATTCTTTTTTTAATGTTACGTGAACGAAGTCACGGGTAACAGCTAGTAATATTATAAATCTGATTGTGTGCAAATGTTAGGCTGAAGCCAGCATCAAAATGGAGCAATTAATGATCCTGTATCTTTGCATATAGATTGATTATAATCCTCGAATGAACATAGGCTGGTTTTTGTTTATTTTATTCAAATATTTTTCTTAATAATTCAAAATTTATTTATTTTCATAGAGAATAAATGGACATTTTTTCGTATAATATTTTAAAATTGTTAAATTTACTTTACCGTTGCTAATACTTTATCGTTGCCAAAAACTAAATCAAAACCCGGAATAATAATTTTTACTCAACAATTTAGTTTCAATTGAAAATTTTTCACGTGAAAAAAGAAAATGAAATAAAAAAATTTAAAGAATTAAAAAGAAGATTAAATAGTATTATTAGAAATAAAACGTACTTTTTTTAGTTTTTGATAATAATACAAGGTTTCAATATGCGTAACCATAGAAAACAAGCGAATATGATGTCATGCATAAAAAAAAAAGGGATATGCTTTAATAATGAAATAAAATGATCTTGGGTTTTTTCTTTACTTTTTTTCTTTTTTTTTCTTTTGTATGTTAACAATACTTGGCGTTTTACCGTCTGCGCACCGGTAATATAACTATATCGTACTTTTTATTTAAATTTTAAAAAAAGTAAAAAGAAGTTTGAAAAGAAAATGGTTAGCAAATGTCCATAATATGCTCCGCAAAATTATCCATGTCGAAAATGATGTCATGGATAGCGAGAAATAGCTATCTTCATTCTTAAAACTAAAAGAAATAACTCGATTACCTAAAAAAAATTATGAATGTTAATAGTTCCATTTTTGTTGATAAAACCTAAAGATTTAATATTATTTCGGTAAAGTAACATAATTTCCCCTATGTCAGTATTGAAATTGATTGCCTAGAAAAGAAAATTAACAAGAATTATGTTATTATAAAGGGATTTCTCTGGGGAAAAAGAGACGTCATATTTGAAATAAAATGGGAATTTTCCAATATGTTTTAAAATGAGTGTGAATCAATTCCTTACATTAATAATACAAGGATCAGTAAGCATAGAAAGTAGATGAGTTTCACGCCATATTTATAACGGAAAATTGAAATGTTTTTTTATCTATACTGATTATTAAGCATGAGTAACCGTTATATACAGATGAGAGTTTTCTACTAAAAATCACATCATAATTTTAAGAAAAGGAAAATGAACACTAATCACTAATATTAAGCACGGTAAACGTCTGTGTGTCTGTCTGTGCACTCCACCTTTGTACCCGCAAAGGCTCCGGGACCAGGCGACGCACGGACGGCGGACGCGGACCGAAAAATTCGCAAAAAAGGCGCGACGCTCAAGTTTCGATCGGGTCGGGATTCCGACCCGGACCCGGGGAGTTATTAATGAGCGAAAGTGTTTTAATTACCGACCGAAACCAAAGTTGGAAGAGAAGTCAAAACAGCGAAAAGTTCGCCTCCGCCGAGGGTTGCCAGTACACGTCCGGTCCAGGAAGGAAAAGGCAGGGGGTTCCCAGGAAGCGATTTAAGCCCCAAACCGCAGCGCAGGTCCGACCCCTATCTCCGGAAGTCGGGGGGGCCAGAAATTCGTAAGTCGCACGTACGCAACCGGGACGTCGTCAGGTCTCATAAATTCGAAAAATCGTTTCCGTGCGACGATTAGAACCGGAAAAATCCTTTAAAAATCGATCGATAAAAAATTATTTTTCTTTTCTTTCCGAGCTGCGATTCCCAGATCGGAGACGCACGGCCAGACGATTGTCTGGATCGGCATTTTCTTTGACGGAGGTCAGGTCACATGACGCTCAAGTGCGGTTTTACAGAGGGGGGGGCCCATCTCAGATTCTAAGAGGCGCAGAAATTCCAAACTTTGACAGGGCGACGCTAAATAGATTCTGCTTTCAGAATATCTAAAAATTATTGCCATATCTTCATTACGAGCCGATATATTATTTTATTGTATAATTAATCATCGTTATTTGTATAATTAAAGCAAAAGAAAGATTTCCATTACAGTGCCGGCTAGATATTACGATTTTAAGAAGTAGGCCGCGTCTAAAAACTTCATTATGAGTATTTTCAGTTTTTGTTTTAGAGTGGCAACCAGATATTATGATAGGAAAAAGCGGGCTTCGCCCGTTATCGATTTTTTTTTTTTTTTTTTAGTTTTAAGTTTTTCTACAGCTCACTGTCTTTGAACTAGAACTCAGGTAGTCTACATAAGTTGTTTGAGGAAAAGCAGTGTCATCGCCAACCCCTCCCCCGCTTTTTATGACAGTGCCTGCTAGATATTAGGATTTTAAGAAGTAGGCCGCGTCTAAAAACTGCATTATTATTTTAAGTTTTAGTATTTTAAGTTTTTGTTTTAGAGTGGCAACCAGATATTACGATAGGGAAAAGCGGGCTTCGCCCGTTATCGATTTTTTTTTTTTTTTTTAGTTTTAAGTTTTTCTACAGCTCACTGTCTTTGAACTAGAACCACCCCCCCCCACCCCCCCTCCCCCACCCCACCCCCACCCCGCTTTTTTCTTTTAACTGTGGTCCGTTTCTATAACTAAGAAACTATGTTACGGATGTCCACCAAACTGATTCCAAACATCGTAATTAAAGTAATAAGGACCCCCTATCCAGATATTATGATAGGGAAAAGCGGGCTTCGCCCGTTATCGATTTTTTTTTTTTTTTTAAGTTTTAAGTTTTTCTACAGGTCCCTGTCTTTGAACTAGAACTCAGGTAGTCTAAATCAATTCGACTCGACATCGATAGAGCTTACCGATTTTATTTCGTTTTTTCACCACTAGGGGGCGCTTTCCTATCTTCGGTTCTACGGGCATGAAAACGACGGGGTATGGCTCATTCGACTCGACATCGAAAGTCTTAACGATTTCAGTTATGATCATATAAACAGATTGCGCCACCTGGTGGCGGAAGGTGGAACTAACGTATACTGCAGCGCGTGCGCAGCACGACTGCTATACGGTGCCGCAGGCAGCGGGGACCCGAGCCGCAGGTTTGTTCAGTTAGAGGTTTATACTATTCCATGTGCAATTTAAGGGATTATCCGGTGCATGCGTAGCACGACCGTCATACGGTGCCGAAGGCAGCGGGGACCAGGATCGGAACGACTGCTATACGGTGCCGCAGGCAGCGGGGACCCGAGCCGGAGGTTCGTTCAGTTAGAGGTTTATACTATTCTATGTGCAATTTAAGGGATTATCCGGTCGTGCTGTACGGTGCCGAAGGCAGCGGGGACCAGGGTCGGAGGTTCGTTCGGTTAGAGGTTTGTATAATTCAATGTGCTAATTAAAGGATTACCCGGTGCGTGCGTAGCACGACCGGTATACGGTGCCGAAGGCAGCGGGGACCCGGGTCGGCGGTTCGTCCGGTTTGAGGTTTTACAAGATTCGAGATTTTCTACAATTCGAGGCACCGATGTAAATTAGGGGCCCGCTGGCGGGCGAAGCCAGCTAGTCTATTATATTAAAATCTGACCGTGTGTTTGTATTTCGCAACTACTCCTAGACTATCGAACGCAATGCTATTTACCTAATACCGGTTATCATTGATCCGAGGATGTCACACAAACTCTCAGAATTTAAAAAATTAAATTAGATAACAAGATTTTTTTTTTTTGTAAATTTTAACGAAGTTTCTCTAAAAACGGAAAGTAAATTACTCCATATATGTGTATAAAAAAGGAGAAATAAAACAGATCAGTATATTTTTTACACCATTTTCTCATTAAAACTGAAAAATAAATTTAATTTCACTTTGAATAGATGGCGAAAACAAAATCTTGATTTCAGTAAATTATCCGAAAATAAAAACATTTTCACATATTCAATCTTCATGAATCAATTTATTCTGGCGAACAAAAATTGCCTGTCGACATACTGTCATTTAGAAAACAAGATTTGTTTCAGCTATACATTAAACCAAGGAGGCAGAATTGAATTTAAAGAAAAAGCATATACTTTTTACAATTAATGTTTTTTTGAAAGATGGCTGTTAAAACGTTTCACAATGTAAAATTGTTTATCAGGTAAAATTGACATTTGTTTTTACCCCATTCGATTTTATTTGGCCCTCTTTTTTGCATTGGTTGCAATTTCATTTTCGCAATTATTTGGCACAAAATTTCACTTTTTTAAGTCTGAGTTATGTCAAGGTCCCTATAACAAACTAGTCGTTGGGGGCCACCGTAATACTTACCCATCATGGATATGCATAATGTAAAATATTAAAATAAAAATGTGTAAACTACTTATAAAATGCATTGCAATTCAAATAAAATCGTGGCTTGATGACGTGTAAACTTTAAACGCTCGATTACTGAATTGCTTGAAAGAGGTTTTTCCTTATAACTCCAAAAATAATAATCCTATTAACTAGCGGTTTATTGCATCTGATTAAGCGTCAAATTTCCAATTAAAATAGATCTTTGAAGTGAAATTTGGATGAAATACAGGGTCATGAAAAATCGAAGAGTGCGGAAATAGGATTCCAAATATCTCGGCAACTCATTATCCGATCGACTTCATGCTTTATGCAAAATTTATGTTTTTTTTATTATCTTTTACATTCATTTCTTAAAATAAACAATTTCGAAAATTTTTATATACCTTTTATCAGAACGAATATTTCGAGAGTCCGAAAATAATAGTTCCGGTTAATCGAGGTTATTGAAATGAAATAGGCTTCTTCCCATTATTACATAGTAAGTACATACCAAATTGCAAGTCTCTATCTCAATTTTTTCGGGAGATAGAGCGTTTACAGACACACAGACACAGACGGACAGCAATTTTTTTTTCCTAAAAATATGTTTTTCGGAATCTCCAGTGTCTGAAACGTGTAAATCCGTCAAAATTTTTTTTTCGATTTTCAAAACGATTACAAGACTTACCCTATACTATGTATATGTATGATGGGTAAGTAAAAATACCGTACTGTCACCTATGAAATGAGATAAATAGTTAGTTAATTATTAATGTTTTTAATTATCGGGAGTGAGATATTTTGCTTAATTAATGTATTTATTCTTCTTTTAATGTTGCGTGAACGAAGTCACAGGTAACAGCTAGTTTAATAATAAATCAGGTAAGAACTTCCATCCCAATGAACTACTGATTTGGAAGCATTAAACTCCATTTTTATCTGTTGCACAGTTTCATTACGTAAGTGTTCACGATGAACAGTACTTTTTGAACAGTCTGCTTCACTATCACCACCAGCAGCCATATTCAAGACAGATGCAAGTAACAATGTTAACTTTCTTGTACTTATATTATTTCTATCAAAAGGAGTAGCAACTTTTGGTGTTATGACAGACCTTCATCTTTACCTGTGTGCTTCTAATGTAATTTTTTTTCCTGGTGTAATTTCTGCAGCATATTCATCATCAAAGTCTTCTTTACAGTTTTTACTTTTAGTCTCATCCATTGTTGATGTAAAAGATGCAGTTGATAAAGCAAAGGAATTTTGAGATAAAGCAGCTTCTTTCAATCGCTTTGCAAATTTTTTTCTGTCGTTCACCTGATCTTTTCTCACGTGTAGAAAGCCTTCTGTCCAGACATCCAATGCAACCTTTCCTGTTTCTTTTTGTAATCTGAGAAACGACCGATTTACTTCATTTTTAATAAGCTGTTCCGAATTAGCGTGTGACCTATGTCAAATAAGAAATCCAGATTTTCGCTCTTTGATTCTCGTGGTTTTTTGCAAAATTCCTTCTTCGATTTCTCTTTAGGCCTATTTGTTTGCCATATAAATCTTTAATCTTTTTGGCAAACTTGATTTCTTGTACAATGTTATTGTATAAAAAAACAGCACTATCACTGATTGAAAGCTTCTTAGTATGTACAGTGAAAATATATAACTTTAGCAGGTGTGCAGCTTTCAATTAGATTTTCGCTATACATTCTTTGATTCTCTTGGTCTTTTGCATTATTCATTCTTCGATTTCTCATTAAGCCTTTTTGTTTGCTATATAAATCTTTAATCTTTTAAAAGATATATTGCATATGTCTTATTGACAAACTTATTTTTTCCCAAAATGGTACAACGTTATTGTATACAAGAACAACACTATCACTGAGGTACAGTGAAAGTATATAAAATTAGCAGGTGTGCAGCTTTTAATTATGTTTTTGTATTTAATCATGCTTTTTATTATTTTATTTTGTTAAAATATATACTAAAAATTTATTAATGGAAATAAAATATATAATTGATCAACACTTATACTTTTGATTAAAATTCCATATTTTTACAAAAATCAGTGACCTTAAGGGACCTCTTAATCTTTTCCAAATGAGCTGTAACTTCATATATTTTAATAATAGGAGTAGAAGAAACTTTTTAAAGGGTGAGACCCACCTTTTTAAAAATATATTTTTTTTACATTGAACTTTGGGACACCCTATTGTACGCAACGGAATAACAAAATCGGGGGTTGATAAGGGGGGGGGGAGTCTTCTTGGGACCCATTTTGTGAAAAGTAAGTTATTTTTGCTAAATTTATTATATCTTTGTGAAAAATGACGTTTTGTAACAAAAGATGAAATCCAGTGACTCCAACTCAAACCAAACTAAGCTAAAGTGTTTCTTTCGGGTGAACTTGTTTTGTTATCAAATGACGCATTTTAAAAACCTAACAAAATAAAAATAATTAATGAAGAGTATATTTTTATGGAATTAAATTTTGCGAAGGGACTTGTTTTATTAAATAAAATTTTGTGTAGGGAAATTTTTTATTTTAAATAAAATTTTGTGAAGGGGTATGTTTTATTAAGAAGAATTATGTGATAAGAGCCTGTTTTATGAAAGGAATTTTTGTTAACAGGCCTTAAATTTTGCCTGAATTGACCCCTGAAAATAAAATTTCAAGTATGCACATTTAAAAAATGAATAAAACATTAAAAATTGAATTACATTAATTTGAGAGATTCCAGCCAAGCGCATGGTCAGAGTGGTGCTGTTGAAGTACTTGAAAGCCAAGTCTAGGCCCTCCTTGTCGAACGTAGCATGAGCGTCCAGAGGATCTTTCACAGCTGTCCACATGAATTCAAACATATTGCGATTTGCCACGGCCCTTAAATGACTATCTTTCACTTGACACAGATACCTGCACAAACCAGAAAAGAAAAAAGAACATTGTTAAAGCACATTAGTCAAAGAATGTCACATGTTTTGAAAGATTTTTCTTTTTTCTCTCTCTCTCTTTGTACTTCCTTATTATAACAGCTTTGGAGGATGAATCATCAAACAACAGAGATGCATTGCCAAGTTAGGTTGTAAAATCTCACAAATGTTTGTGATCTTATAAAAGATATTTATATTATCTTTATATTCCTTTTTTTGTTAACATTCCAGAATATAGCCTACGTTTATTTATTTATTTTTTAATTGCTTGTTGTATTGTTTTTAACTCATTTGCATATTTCTTTTCTTTTAAACATGGTGTTAACAAAAATCAACACATGCCAGTAACCATCACGGAATGCCCTGTCCATGCTCAAAGGGAAACCCTGATTATGGAGGTAATATACAATAATTGGTAAAAAATTATACATATATCATATATATTTATTTCTCCTGTCAACATCCCTTTTTCTCAAAAAATGCGAAACGCAGAATGACGAAGGAGATGGCACATGAAAGATTTTGAACAGGTTTCTGACATAGCACACTTAACAATTCGTTAAAACATGTTTTCGAATAAAAATTGTAGTTAATTAAAAATTAAATCAGCATTGTTTTCGTAAAGGAAATGAAAGGTTTTCTCAAATCAGTGTTGCCACCAAAATAAAATACTGCATTATCAGATGACGTCATCCTATAATGCAATTGAAATACGATTGTTAATTTATTTCTTGCACGTACTTTTTGAAAAATATCGAGCTTTTAATTGGGATTTTATTTAATTTTTACGCGTGCGTTAGCTATTTTTATTTGTTTTCCTTTTTTAATCTTGGCTGTGTATATGCGTACTGTATCGGAGCACCAGTAGATTGCGTAATTTAAGAATTATCTTGCTTTTAGATGTACAGCTCATTAGGATTCACAAAAATTATAAGTATTTATTTTTTAATATTTCATTAAGCTGTTAAAACGCCAGCGAAGTCTGACATCACTTAAATGGCTGCTGAACCACAAAGTTTGAACATCCCATGTTTAAGTTCCCATAGGGTTGCAAAAAATTGGTGTACCAAATATTGATTTATATATTTAAGACATTTCTGGAACAGTTTTGCAAAATCTATTTATCACATTTAAAAAACGTATGTGCGATTTTATATCAGTGTTTCATTTTTTTTATAATTCCTTTTTTTTAGTATAGGAGTCTTGGCAACCTAGAAAAATAACCTTGGCGAGAGAAAAAATTTTGGCAAAAACTTTTCTGGCAATCTATTTCCATTTTCTTATACACAAACAATCATCATATATATTATTTCTGTTTTCAACATCTTTTTTTTCTATGCACATACAAAACATACAATGATGAATGAGGTATCATTCGAAAAGTTTTTGAACAAGTTTCTGATATAGTACACCCACATATTGGTAAAACACGTTGTTTGATTTAAAAAAAAATCAGTTAATTGAAAATTAGTGCTAAAACGTACCAGGAAATAATCTCAAAGATTGCAGTGGGAAAGCTTCGCACGGGTGGGTCCTTCTGGTATGTATATATATATATAATTTTTTTAATTATTAATTATTGAAAGCAGTTTCAGAAATACAGCCTATAATGTAAGGCTGGATATAAATATTATTTAAAATATTCTCATCTTATAATATTTATATATATATTATTTCATTTACTTTTTTTTTTTATTTCTCTATTGCACTCTGTTCACTATTTACAAAGCTTGGCAAAATCATACCTGCAACCCTGGCATGATTGTAATTGCAAAAGGTCGCTAAAATAAGGAAGTACATTGAAAAAGAAAAAGAAAAAAACTTCAGGAGAGAAGTATGACCATCTCACCTTATCACACAGGATCTTAAAGGGACTAGATGTTGCATAATAGAACCTATATTCATCCACAATTTCAACTGGAAGAAAAAGGGAATAAAAATATAAATAAGAATGGATTTTTTTTTATTTCAAGCCTATCACAAAAATTATGAATTCACCCCATATATTTAAATTGTTTCATTTTTATTGGAATAGTTTACTTCAGAAACTGTATAACTAAAAAAAATATTTAAAAATGAATTAACGGTGGTTTTAAGTCTATAGTATATATAGATTAGTACAAAATCCCACTAAAACAACATTCTGTATATCCTCATTTCAAGTCCTTGAAATGTGTGTTTATTACTTAGAGGCTTAAATTTATATTTTACAAAGTTTTTTTTTATTTTTATATTACAGAATGCTTTACCTATTCATAATATTTTTTTGCTGGGGTAATGTTTTACATTATAAATGGCGTTTTATGTCATTTAACATGAAAACTTAATAAAACAATATTCTAAATGACTTTTTCTATTTTTTTTTTTTTTTCCACTTACTTAACAAAATTTATGATCAACTAATTGAAAACAAACACAATTTGCTTTTTACACCCACAAAAAAACAAACTATTAAGATTTAGTAAGCAAGTTTTAAGAAAGTTTTGTTTTATACAACAAAATAATTTGTTTTTATTGAAAAACTTCAACATAAATATAGTAAGCTTGGTCTGCTTAACTGAACAAAACCCAAATTAGAAAAAAATTACTTCTAATGAAGCTACAAGTTTATCTAAATTAGTTTATTTTTCAGTCGCTTTTCTAAGTAAATAGTGTCCCCCATAATTATTGATTCTACATTTAAAAATTCAGCTTCAAACATAAAGCTTGGAAAAGTTTTGGGTTTTTTTTTTTTGGTTGGAAGGGGAGGGGGGGCTAAAAAAGCCACTATAAGAGCAAAAATTCTTTATCTACAGAATGACACAGCCAATAAGATACAAAATTCCTTTACACTTGTTTTGACTGAAAATATCAAAAATATTATACGCAATATTTTGAAAATAAATATCAAATACAGTATAGAACTATTTATCCAGAATGGTAGGGGCCAAATGTATTCCAGATAACTGGTTTTTCTGGATAACTGGTTGGACTTTAAAACAACATCCATTTAATGAGATTTGTAGAATATATATGGCTGTAATGTTGTTACTGATTTCAAATTATTAGATTACTCTGATTAAGGCTCAGATCCTATCAAGATCAAATATTAATCAGAATTTGAAAAAAGGCAGTTTCTGGCAATACCTTGGAAACAATAATGTGCAAAATGCTCAATATCTAACTAAATAGGCTTTCATTTCAAATCCAAGATATTGATCAAGTTGTACAATGCATGCGGTAATCTATTAAGCAATGCACATATCAAACTGGCACTGCATGGAACTTTTTTTTTTAGAAAGTTTCTGAAATCAGTCAATTGGAAATATCATTCCAGATAACTGGTTTTCTGGTTAATTGGATTCCGGATAAATGGTTCCATACTGTATGTAAAAATATCAAAAATATCACAAAACTTCATGATATTTTGAAAATAAATATATCGGATATATATATCAAGATATGATATCTGTTGATATGTATACAATCTGTTGATATGTATCCATTGATATATATCACTGAACCCTGTAAATCTGACCACTGAATTATGGTTACATAAAACTATGGAAATATTGAGTTTATGCTAACTTTGTGCTTATGGTGTTAAATCACACAGTTTAACAGCAGAATGCTTTTTATAAATAGTAGCCGAGAAGGAAAATACCCTATCTTTTATATGACAACATTATTTATGCAATTGGTACTACAAAATAGCAAGCAGTAATAAAAGTAAAGAGGCCCATACTTACATTGGAAATAACAGTAATCATAGCATGTGCTAGAGTCATAGGAAGAGTTTCGGGAGAAGCATCTTGAAAGCAGGCAATAAATAATTTTAAACCACCCTTATCACAAAAGAAACAAACATTGCGGAGAAGATAGACTGGAATGTCCATGTCCTAAATTCAAGAAAAATTAAACGTTATTAAGTAATACAATATCAAAATCATTATTGCATTATCTACTATACATTACTATCTACTATACATTATGCATTATCTACTGTAGTTATAATAATCATAAAGTATCAGAAGCCTTTTAAAATTAATCTTTATAAAATTTATCGAGTTCACTAGAATCTGTTTAATAAAAGAGATTTTAAAAGACATCTGATACTTTATGATTATTACAACTACAGTAGATAATTCAAAATGTGATCACGATTGTTAACAATCGCTTGATGTTATCAAAATCAGCCAGGACAGACTGTGTCTATATTCAATTTTACACTAAACTCAGATAAATTTTTCATTTAATGGAATAATTTCCCAGCAGACCAGTTTCTGAAAGTGTACAACTGAAAGTGAAGTTATGTCATGAAGCCCATCCAACGCATGGAATTGGATATTCCTGCCACAATTACAAATTTCTTTGAGAGTGCAGGAGTCTGTAAAGTTGAAAAAGATGTCAAACTAATTTGAGGAACTGCATAAAGCGCCCAAGATAAGACAAAAGAAGAATGTGAGGCTCATATCACATATTATAATACAAGAAAATCTCGTATCTATGTGTGTATATAGGTAAATCTTATCTTAAAAACGGCTCCAACGATTTTGATGAAATTTTGTATCCTACCATTTTAAGGTACCAGAAGACCCTTGGGCTAGGACATGTGTTCGAGAAAATTTGATTAGTGGGTCATTTTGGGGTCACTACGGGTCAATGCATTTCAATGGGAATGAAGCTTGAAATAGTTAAGTTGGTGAACAGTTGGCAGTAAACAAAGTCGCAAAGTTGGTAACATCACACCAAATTTGGCTATATTTGATTATATGTTGGCAACATTGGGCAGGAAAATAGACTTTTAAGATTATCAATGCCAAAACACATGCTCTATGCCAAATGAAAGAATGTCACCAAATTTGGCAATATTTGGCAAAAATATTTGCTTTTAAAATGTAAAGGAATTTTCTAGAAACTTCCAAAAGGAGCCAAGATACCTGATTCACCCAATCAGAGTCCATAAAACATTCTTGAAAACAGAATTCAACCAATCAGGATCCAAAGAAGCTGCTTGGCACTAAAGGAAAAAATGTCACCAAATGTGGCAATTTTTTGCAAAAAAAATGGCTTTTAGAATTTGAAGGAATTTTTCAGAAATTCCCAATAGGAGCCGAGATACATGATTCAGTTGGCGATTAGAGTTGAACACTAAGCTAATTTTAACCGAGAATCACTCAGTCTTCCGTACTGGTGGTAATTAATAATGATGTTCCTGTAGCTGTAAAGATCACAGAAATACTAATTTGCTAAAAATAAATAAATAAATAAATAAAAATGATGATCAGGAAGGCAGCAAGAGCAATTTAAAAAAAAAAACTATCTACAAAAGCAGAAATGAGGAACGTACTGAAATTTTTACAAAGTGTACAAAGATCAGAGAATTAAAACAAATAATACGAGTATGGGCAATGAACGACAAGTATTTCTAATGTCATCCAATGTCATGATGAGGCGTTTCTTTCATTTGCCGTAAAAGCCGAGAGAAGCGTAGCACAAACAAAAAATACATAGAAAAAAATTGGATTTCACAGAACAGCGGCATCCGCATATGAGCCACACAATGAAAACTAGTAGTAGCAAAAGATCTGATTATAGAATCATCTCTAAATAAAAATAAAGCAATAAAAGTGAAGTAAATAAAAACAACCAATACATAAATACTAAGGACTTTAAATATTAAATATTAGCAATTTCAATTAAAAACTAGTCGTTGGGGGCCACCGTAATACTTACCCATCATGGATATGCATAATGTAAAATATTAAAATAAAAATGTGTAAACTACTTATAAAATGCATTGCAATTTAAATAAAATCGTGGCTTGATGACGTCACAAACTTTAAAGGCTCGATTACTGAATTGCTTGAAAGAGGTTTTTCCTTATAACTCCAAAAATAATAATCCTATTAACTAGCGGTTTATTGCATCTGATTAAGCGTCAAATTTCCAATTAAAATATATCTTTGAAGTGAAATTTGGATGAAATACAGAGTCATGAAAAATCGAAGAGTGTGGAAAATAGGATTCCAAATATCTCGGCAACTCATTATCCGATCGACTTCATGCTTTATTCAAAATTTATGTTTTTTTATTGTCTTTTATATTCATTTCTTAAAATAAACAATTTCGAAAATTTTTATATACCTTTCATCAGAACGAATATTTCGAGAGTCCGAAAAAAATAGTTCCGGTTAATCGAGGTTATTGAAATGAAATAGGCTTCTTCCCATTATTACATACTAAGTACATACCAAATTGCAAGTCTCTACACACACACAGACACACACACAGACACACACACAGACACACAGACGGACGGCAAAATTTGTTTTTCTAAAAATATGTTTTTCGGAATCTCCAGTGTCTGAAACGTGTAAATCCGTCAAAAAAAAAATTTCGATTTTCAAAACGATTACAAGACTTACCCTATACTACGTATGATGGGTAAGTAATAAACAGAGTTATAAAACAAACCTTTGAATTTTTAACAATTGAATAAAAATAAAGCAAAACACAGAAGGAAATAATACATAATCAAAATTATAAAATAAAGCTGACAAAATCAGATTTGTCGCTAGCAGAATCAAACAACTGTAACAAGTTTCCATCAATTTTATCTGAATCATCATCAGTGTGATTCAACATGGGAACTATCTGATAAATCAGCATTTTTCTGATAAATCGGTAATTTCCCCGGAAACATTAACATGTGAGAGAATGTGATGGATATGATAGAATGTGATGGATATGTGACGGAATGATTAAATATGGATAATTCCACACAAACATTGGGAGCTCCACCCGTGTACATGATCCATTTATTAGTGATGGTACATTTTTTATAAATAGAAAATAAAACTACCCAATTATTTCAATAATTGTTTTTCACTTTTTATTATACAGGAATTGTAAATATACTGATATTTTCAAAAACAGATATTTTGATATACATCAGATATTTTCAGATTTAATATAAATTAAAACTAAAACATATTACGCTTAGCAAGGAAACTTAATAAAATATATACCAATGCAATATTCTAAATTATACAATATACTAAATAATTTTTTTTTTCCCATTTATGTAACAAAATTGAAGAAGAACTGATTAAAAACAGATACAATTTGCTTTCTACACTTACAAAAAACAAACTAGGATTTAGTATCAAGTAATCAGGAAAATTTTGTGTTTTATACATTTAAATAATAATAATATATAATATATATATATATTGAAAAATTTGAACATAAATCTAAACTTGTCTGCTTTTTCCTACCCTGACACATGTTGTGCAGTTTAAACTGGAACTAAACCAAAACCCCCAAAAGATTCTTTTTAATGAGGTTGTCAATAACTTATCTAATACACAGTTTTTTTTTTTCAATGGCAGTTTTAAATAAATATTGTCCTGCATAATTATTGGCTCTACATTTAAAAGTTCAGTTTCAAAGATAAAGCTTGGAAATTTTTTTTTTTTTACTTTATTTTATTTCGTACTTCTCCATTATCCCGTCGACCACTTTTCATAAGAAAAAACTATCGCCAAATTATTGGATTTAAGGCCAAAAATGAATGATCGTGGCGACACATTCACTTGACAAGTCAGAAGTGTTGCATGTGTTTGCTATGTCATCAAGTGGCTTTTAATTCGACATTTACATGTATTTTTCATTCTGTTTTACTGATTTATTAGTTATTTCGTTAATTAAAATAACAATTGCATCCTTAAACAGCTGAACCATGATATTAAAAGAGAAAAAGCATTGGAAAAATGTTGTGATGCATAGTTACGTATAATAGATCAGTTTCAACTGACGTCTCAAACATTTATTCACCAGCCAAGAGGGATAATTAAAAAAAATAATGTAAATGAATAAAGATCCAAGATTTTTTTTTTTCCCATTATTGCAAATTTTAGCAAAATTTATTGTAAATTTTCCCATTATTGCAAATTTGATTTCTTAAGCTTACTAAGTTGACACATTGGTGAGTGGGATTTTTCCAAATTTCTTGCTTTTTTTTTTTTTTTTAGATTTTTATGGCAACATTCCTTCATTTGTTTATTTGGCATTACAGTTTGGCGATAGTTTTTTGTTATGAAAAGTGGTCGATAGGATAATGGAGAGGTACCGTTTTATTTTTTTATTTTTTTTATTTTATTGTCTACAAAATTCTCTGCCAGGGCAAAAGTTTATCTAGAGAATGACACAGTCAATAGGAGTTGAAGAATTCATTTACACTTGTTTTTGACCAAAAATATCTTACACAATATTCTAAAAATAAATATAAAAACACATCAAGGAAATCACCGAACTTCCTTTAGGCATATAAATCATCATTTCATCAAGGGTATGTTATTTTCTTAGTAATAATAGAAGTTATTAAATATTTTTCTAAATTGCTTATTGTTAACAATCAGATATTTATCAAAATCGGATATTATCCAAGTTGATCACATTAAGAGGTATCTACCGTACTAAACTTTTTTCATGAAATAAGATCTTTAGAAAAAAGGAAACCATAATAAAATAGGTATGATTAACCCTAACAGATATGAAAACATAAATGCTAAAACTACTTATGTGCTATAGGAATTCTGCTAATTTTCACAATTAAATATTATCCACCAACTGCAAATACTTATGTTTTGCAATATAATAATGTAAACACAGTGTATAAAACATTAAAACAAAACATTTAGATTTACAATATATATTTTTCACATACATACAAACATTTACAATACACTTTTTTTTTAACTACATGAATTAATATATTTTAACTACATGAATTAATGTATTATATTATGCATGCTAATCTATTTTCTTAGATACACTATATTGATACAGTGAAACAAAAAAATGTTCTGCAACAAAATTACCAGTATTAATACAATTAGCAATATAATAATATAATAAATTAGCAATGTTAAAACAATGGCAACAAAAATTAACAGAATCTGTATAATATAGAACTACTAAATTTTAACGAGAGAGAAATAAAAAATTAAAAATGACAACAAAAAAAAAAAAATCTGCTCCTTGTTATCAGTCAGACACTGACCTAAACTTTCATTAATCCAAAGAAATTTAAATTCCGCCTCATACCAAATATTTTTTATATGAGGACACACTTGATAATGCTGGGATGACAAAAACACAAAAATTTTACCAGACAATCCTCAATCTATATATGGCCTCCAAATTGAGGAAGCACATAACCATTTTTCCAAGAAACAATTAAACAATAATAAATCATATAGATATTATTTCAGTAGCCAACATCGTATGAAAGATTTTCAAAAACCTTTTGTAACAACGAATGAATACAAGGTCATCACAAAAACTCCATAACAATGAAGAAAAAGCACAATGACAAATGACATTTTATTAAAACACATTGTTTGATTAGATTGTAGTTAATTAAAAAATCTGATAACTAAATAAACTGTAAACAGAAAAAATGGGCTCACACACAGCCAATAGACAGCTCAAATGACATAGATTTTGTGATCAACCAAAATCATTAAAATAGTTGAATTAATTACTTTTAAACTTTTTATTTACATGGATTATAACCAAAAAAAGGAGAGAGGCTGCTTTTTATTCAAGTGAGTTGATTTGCAGTAAATTTAAAATTTCCTTATTTAAAGACAGAATAATTAATATCTTTTAATATACTGTTGAGACATTTTGAAAAAAAAAAAAAGTGAGCAAGAGAAAAAAATGTTTTAATACATTGAGAGTTAATATATGATTTTTTAATGCAAAAGTGATATATCCATTCCCCCCCCCCTTATTTATAAAACACTAGCCGCCTCTGGCAACCAGTTTGGTCTTGCTTAAATGTCTGCGAAGTAGGGGAGAGGGGGGCACCTTTGAGCTGGGGGCACCATTGAACACTGTAAATATTTTCCTTGAAAAAAGTTATATATTTAAAATATAGATGGCAGCACAATACTACTGCTTCAATGCAACAAGGATACAAAGCTTTACCATTTCGCATGCACACTACTGTCTAGGCAAGGTATGTATTTTTTTCTTTCTTGATTCTAAACTTAACAAAATAAAGTTGTAAGCTTTTTGTTGACAATCTTATATCCCTAAAATTTTAATTGATTGTTCAATATATAAATAAAGATGTTAGCTTTAGCTCATAAGCTTTGTTTTATTCAAATTCTTAAGCCTAATTGTGTAAATAGTTATAATGCTAAATACCATGTAATGGGGCACCATTGAACAAAAAAGTTGGGGCACCATTGAACAATTAAAACTATGAAATAAAGAGTTATGGATGTATCTAAGTATCATTATTTTTAGATTTTTTTTAGAAAATGTAGAAATTAAGAGATTAATGAAGAGTTATTATACTTAATATGAAAGTTGTTCTTATACAGGGCTACCAACTACTACACTTTATGTGTAGAAACTACACTTTATTTTGTCAAGTTGTTCTGATACAGGGCTACCAACTACTACACTTTATGTGTAGACAAAACACTTTATTTTGTCAAGTTGTATTTTAACAAGAGAGATTCTTGTCTTGTATTTGGATTCTTTTTCTTTTTAAAAGATATATTAATTTTATTATGATTTAAAATGTATATTATACTGTGCAGAGCTTTGTATACTGCATGAAATATTTTAAATAAAAATATTCAGTTTAATTTTGGTTTTAGCCAATTTTTTAATATCATCTTTTAGATTTTTTTTTTTTTTACCTTGAATATATTCATAACTACAGTGACTACACTTGACCTTAAGAATTACACATTTTCTGAATTTGAACTACACATTAGTATTCACAAAAGTTGGCAGCTTTGCTGATATTCTGTTACTTTTAATTACAACTATTGTTTTCTATATTGCATTTTGTCATTTTTCCCATATAAAAGTTTGTTTTCTTTCAAAATATTGACAATATTTATAACGTAAAAATTTATTTTGACATTTATCATCATAGTGTGATGATATAGGCATTTATCATCACAGTTAATTTATTATTTTTATTTTTTTTTACAGAAAATCAACAAGATGGTTAGAAATTATGTAAAAAAACGTACAGGGCCAGAAATAGTAGAAGAGGATATGGAAAAAGCTGTGATAGAACAGAAAATGCCATTGAGACATGCAGCTGATATATATGGAGTTAAGAACACAGCACTATTTTATAGAGTTAAAAAAGCCAAAAATGCAGATGGAGAAATTCTTACTACACCTAATAAGTATTCCACAAAATACACATTTCGTCAAGTATTCACGACTGCACAAGAAGATTTACTTGAAGAATATATTTTGAGGTGTTCTAAGATTAATTATGGGATGACATATCTTCAGATTAGACAACTGGCATTTGAATATGCAGCAAAAATTGGTTGTTCTTTCCCCTCAAGTTGGAATGAAAGCAGCAAAGCTGGCATTGATTGGATGAAAGGATTTATGAAACGGCATTGGATTATCCTTGCGAAAGCCTGAGAATACTAGCTTGTCTCGAGCTACAAGCTTTAATAAGCATAATGTTGCCTTATTTCAAGAAAATTTAGCTTCAGCATTGAAGTTGCATCCATTTTCTGCAGACAGAATCATCAATCTTGATGAAACTGGTGTGACAACTGTCCTCCAAGCTCCAAATGTTGTAGCTAAAGTTGGTACTAAACGGGTTGGCCAAGCTGTTTCTGCTGAACGTGGAACTTTGATAACAATGTGTGGAATCATTACTGCTTCAGGAAATACAATTCCTCCAGTGTTTATATTTCCCAGGGCTCGAATGCATGAGTCTTTAATGCATGGAGCACCAATTGGGAGTTTGGGTTTGAAAATAGCCCCAACAGTGGATTGATGACAGCTGCTTTATTTATGAAAACTCTCGAGCATATCCAAAAGCATACAAGATGCTCAAAAGATGACCCTATTCTTGTGGTGATGGATAACCATGAAGCACATTGTTCTCTTGATGCCATAATTTATGCTAAAGAACATGGACTTACATTACTAACAATCCCACCTCATTGTACACATAGATTACAACCTCTAGATGTTTCAGTGATGGGAAGTTTCAAATCTAAATTGATGGTGGCATTCAATGATTGGATGATTGCAAATCCAGGACGCACTATAACGATTCATGATTTAGCAGGTTTATCTAACAAGGCCTATACTCTTTCATTTACAATGGCAAACATTATTTCTGGTTTTCGCAAAACAGGGATTTATCCCTTTTCTACAACAGTTTTTACAGAAGACGACTTTGAGCCTGCTTATGTGACCGATAGACCAGTGTCTGAAATTTCATGCTTTCCAGAACAATCAGCACACAATGCTATTGCAGAAAATGAAGAGAGTCCACAAGCTTCAACTTCTTTTACTCCAGAACAAGTCAGGCCCTACCCAAAAGCCCAACCACGGAAAAGTAATCGGGGTGGACGTAAGAAAGGACGATCCAGAATACTGACTTTGACCCCTGAGAAAAATATAATTGAAGCTGAAACCAACACACGTCTAAACAAGAAAAATAAGTGTAATTCTGCTTTTCTAAAATCAGCCCACAAGAGACAGAATATTTTTGTTGATTCAAGTAGTGATGAAGAAGGCACATTCTCTGTGCATGATGAATCTGATTTTGAAGATTTAATTACTGATATAGAGGATCAAGAAGAAAATATTCTTGTTCTAGAAGATTTGCATGTGAACGATTTCATTTTAGTTCAGTTTCATACAAAAAGAACTACTCTTCATTACGTTGGTCAGATTGAATTGCAATTGCAGGATAAAACAGAGTTTAATGTCAGATTTCTTCGTAAAAAAGAGAATGATAAGTCTTATTTTTCAGAGGCATCAGATATCAGTTTAGTAGATTTCAAGGATATTGTAAAAAAGTTGCCACAACCAAACATAACTGGAGGGACCTTGCGTGCTGTTTCAACAATGAGCTTTGACATCAACTTTGATGAATATAAATTTGGTTAAATAATAAAAAATTAGTAATTTCAGTAAAATGTAGTTGTCTAATTTAATTCTGAAAATTTTATATTTCTTAAAGATATCCAGTTTTTCATAAAAACTTTTAATATTTTCATATTTTGTTTACTTGTTCAAAGGTGCCCCTAGCTTGTTCAAAGGTACCCCTACATGGGGCAGGTTTGAACAGAAATCTTTCACTTTTTTAAAGCCCCACAAGATATTTAATTTATTTGGAAAACTTTTAATTTGTGGCTCATATGATGAAGAAATACATTGTTTTTCTCCTGTAATATTTAAAATTCAATAAATACAATTCAAGTAAGAAATATGTTGATTTTCTAAAAAAATGTTCAAACGTGCCCCCCTCTCCCCTATTGCAAGTTACTTTCAGTTATAAATTTTTTTTTTTTTTTTTATCCTTTGCTGCATCGAAAAATTCTGATAGAGAAATCAAGAAGTCTTTGTGATCATGGCAGCATTTCATGTATTTTTTGTTGTTATGCATTTCATCTTTCTTGGCAAAAACCCCCTTAATTCAACTAGGCATTTATGCTTCATGTCCGGTTGCTTATCAGTTTCAATAAGTTTGCTAATGCAGAGATTTTTAAAACTATTAAGTAATCTTCCGTAATTGGTTACTAGAGATCGGTTCGGGCTCTCTTTTCGGAGACCGAGACCAACGATTTTCAATCCAAGCCCGAAACATTTTGTGTTTTCAGAGCCCAAGAACAATACCGAAAAAAGTTGCATAACATTTAAAAATTATTTTTGAAGTAATATCTCATTTTTGAAAAACTTCATATATGAAAATAACTGTTAATCCCATGTACATAATTAATTTTATAGAAATTTACATTCAATCTTATCAAAAGAGAAATTGGGTATCAAATAAAAACATACTTCCTTAAAAGGATGTTCATATTTTTCTCTCCCAACAAGCAAATCTTATGGACACATTAACATAGTGCATTTTATGAATAAATGCATGAAATTTGTAGAAATTAGTATTCCAATGCCGAAGAATCTAACGTTTTTTATTTCGTATAAAAGGTGTATATAGCAAAATATAATTGATTCCTTAATTAAAACAATATTCCAGCTTCTGAAAATCAGCTTAAAATTAAAAAAATTGATACCGTTATCTGAAAGATCCTATGCTTTTATAGGAAAAGTGGAAACACTATTAGATTGTTTTCTATCGGAATAACAATACATGACAGTTATATCTACTTACGAATGAAAATGATTTTGTAACTGTGCAGAGCAGAGCTTTGACATGAGCAGAGTTCATAATTAAAAATAGAATCACTAACGTTATTTTCATATGAAGAACGATTATGACTCCCATACAATAGAAGACTAAAAATTTGCAAACCTAAGCTAATACTGATTGTCTAAATATATATATATTCATTTCGCATTAGATCTCTAAAAAAATAAAATAAACGTTACAATTAAAAAATATCCAACTGTCACAAACGAAAATCTAGCAACGAATGTTATTCGCACCTCTTCCCACTGGCACCGTATCACCCAGTCGTCAGTCGTGTCGCAAATATCGTAAATTTAAGTAACATTCTAATACTAGAAAAGAAAAATAAGATTTATGTTTCCCCTTCCATTCATTCTGATCAAAATAACATTAAAATGACTTAAAATGGAATATATAATTTTTTTAGGAAAAAAAAAAGTTATTTTTATTTTTTATATATGAAAATAAATAAAAGTGTCAGTTTCAGAAAGAATGAGGCTGAGCTCGAAAGCTGGTATAAAAATCAAGCGCGAGCCCGCGTCATCTCTGTTGGGTACACCTCCTTTTAGCTAATATGATTTGCTGCGATGAAATATTTCTTTCTGAAAACCTTTCAATGATATCCACATTTAAATTAAACCATATTGTTACTAATATCGTTTCAAGCTATCCTTGGCTGTACACTCGATTACGGTATATTTGAAAATCTATCATTATTCTCACTATAGGTGCAGATTCACGAACGCCAGTCACTCGTCTCGTGGCGACTAAATTTTTTGCTGTGGCCACTAACTTCCGGTGTTTAAGTCGCCATGTGATTTAAAAGTAATCAATTTCTGGTATTCCCAGTCCCCATCGTGAAATGTTGATATTTTTTTAAAAGATTAAGACCAAAACACATAACAAACATTATTATTATCTTTTGATAACATTTCAGAATGATCTGTTTAACACAGCAAACTATTAAATATATTCGAATAGCAATGTTATTCGTAACAGTTTGAATCTGATAATTTTACATAGACTGTGATTTAAATATATATATATAATGTTATGAATTTTATATATATCTGTAAATATTCCATTTGTTTAAATTTATTTTATTTGATTATTGTGAAAATTGCAGTATTATTAATGTATTTCCTATTGAGCATCATGTAACTCAATGCTAAAGGCCTCAGATGGTTTGCAAGGAAAACAACCTTACACCCTCATCTTTATAATGGAAGTCTATGGTAAAATCGCCAAGGAATGGGTTTATCGCCAAGATGGCGATGGTTTTGGCGACTTATTTTTGTCGCCAAATTTGGCGATATATCGCCAAATGTCGCCAAGTTGGCGACGGATTTGGCGACTTTTTGTGCAACCACACCCCCCTTATACCTATACATTGGGATCCTTTCTTGCTTGGGTTCTCTATCGAAAGTTAAAGCACTTTCTGGTAATTTCTAGCATCTGAAGGCTCTGGAATAATCTGGAAAGATCTCTGAAACCTATATAAGGACCACCACCAGTCCAGTTAGTTAGTTGTCTGTCAACTGAGATTGAATTCATACGAGAGGCTTTGCATTGAGAACTGTGTTTCTCGGATCGATTTTGTCATTGATACGTCGTATTGAACGCATTGTTTCTGTGTGAAATTTTGCTGCGCTTTTATTGGATTTGAAGATTACTGAATATCTTGTAATTTTCAGAAGATATTTGTGATCGTATTGCACTGTTTATAGTGAATAAAGCCTTTTTATTGTTCTTATATATTGGCATCAGTCCTTTCGAACCCCGAGCTCACAACATTTGGTGTCAGAAGTGGGATTGAATGCCGATCACCAGAGCAATGGAGGCGCAACTGACTAAATTATTGGAGAAATTAGGGGAGATGGATGAGAAAATGACTGCCAACCTTGCTGAGTTGAAAGAAGAAATGAAGAAGGAAATGACTGAGAATCAGGCTGAAATGAAGGAAATGTCGGAAGAAATGAAGAAGGAAATGTCAGCGATAGATGAGAAAATGACTGCGAACCAGGCTGAAATGAAGAAGGAAATGTCAGCGATAGATGAGAAAATGACTGCGAACCAGGCTGAAATGAAGAAGGAAATGTCAGCGATAGATGAGAAAATGACTGCGAACCAGGCTGAAATGAAGGAAATGTCGGAAGAAATGAAGAAGGAAATGTCAGCGATAGACGAGAAAATGACTGCCAACCTTGGCGACTTAAAAGATGAAATGAAAAAGGATATGTCAACCAACCTTGGAGAGTTGAAAGACTTAATAGAGGATAAAATAACATCTTTAAATGACAGAATTGACGGCGTGGAAGACAAAGTTGAAGGAAGATTTCAAGAAATAGAAGGAAAGGTAGAAGAAATTCAAATGACAGCGAAAACCGTAGAAGAAAGAGTAGAAGAAAAAGTTCAAAAGATCGCCAAGACCGTTGAAGAAAGCATAGAGAATGTAAAAAAAGATTTGGAAAAAATCAAGAAACCGAAGATAACTGCCGTAAACTTTTCCGAAGATTTCAAGTATCCAGATATGCTTCCTCGGGCCTTTATTAAACTTTCGACCTATGACGGCAAATCCTCCTGGCCAGTTTTTAAGACACAATTTGGGATCGTAGCGGACGCCAATGGATGGGATTCCCAGACAAAGGCTTGCCAGTTAGCTGCTTCTCTACGAGCTGATGCTGCCGACGTCTTACAGACTTTGCCTGCAAATGAACCGCTGGATTTTGAACCGCTCGTCAGTGCCTTAGAATTGCACTTTGGCAAGAAATGCATGAAGGAATATAGCAGACTCCAGCTCAAATCTCGACAGCAGAAATCCACTGAATCCCTGCAAGAGCTTGCTACGGATGTCGAGAGACTTTCCCATCTTGCTTATCCTGGCTGTCCGACTGAAATTAGAGAAAGTTTAGCTCTGCAACATTTTATCGATGGTGTGCGTGACCCTGAGATCCAGACAGCACTCCAGATTGCAGATCTCAATGATTTAAAAGGGGCTTTGGTTTACGCTCTGAAATTCGAGGCAGCCAAGCAAGCTACTAGGAAAGATCGACACTTTGTGCGAGCAGCCAACCTGCCTGAGACGTCGGATAGAGCTGTGGAACGCTTACAGCAGCAGATGAATGACTTAATGAGAAAGATGAACTCCTTAATGGCCAACAAACCTTACAGGAAGATCAAGTGCTGGAAATGCGGTGGAGAAGGCCATATCCAAATCGACTGCCCAAGATGACCCAGCACCGAAGGTAATAGCTCACCCGCTAACGGAGGAGCAAGAAAACTGATTATTGACCATCTTGCGGGGCGGAGCTTTCCAGATCTTAAGAAGCCTCATTATCAAGTGTGTCAAATTTCTGCAAGAAGTTGCGGCGAGAACGGAGTTTTTATAGTCGGGCGTGTGAATGGTTTGCCCTTTAATATGATCATCGATACAGGAGCCAATGTGACCATCGTTCGGAAAGATCTAGCTCTGCGGCTAAAAGAAAAACTCCTCTGGACCCCGCCCCGTGTTATCCTTCAAACTGTGACCAGGGATAAGATTGACATACATGGAAGAATGAAATTGAAAATAAAGTTTGGGAACGCCGCTTACCATCATACAGTCTATGTGGCCGATATTTCAGACCCTTTCATACTCGGACTGGACTTTTTAAAAGAGCATGGATTTACACTGGACTTTAAGAATAATGAGTTACGCTCTGCTCAAGAAGATGTCACTATTTTCAAACTTGGAAATGAGTCCGGGTCTATTCAACGGATCACAGCCAAGGCAGATGTTATCATCCCTCCTCGGACCGAAATGATGATACCTGGATTAACTGGAAACGAAAGAATTTTCCAGTATGGCTTGACTGGATATCCTGAGAAGAGCCCAAAGGGAGTGCTAATAGCATCAGCGCTGGTAGATCTGTCGAGAGATGTGGTACCTGTGAGGATTGCGAACGTAAGTGAAAAGTCTAAAATTATCCAGAAAGGTGAAGTGCTTGCAACCTGTGCTCCAGTCACCTGTGTTTGCAAAGACCCGAGCTTGACGTTATCGGAGCCGCCTACAAGTTTAACACCTGTAATTGGACGAAATGAAAATTTATCTCCTGAACAGAGACATGCCGCAGAAAGACTGTTCCAGGAATTTAAGGATGTGTTTTCACAAAACGAGAGTGATATAGGGCGCACTTCACTGACACGTCATAGAATTGATACTGCCAACCATCCACCGATTAAACAGCATCCAAGACGCTTGCCGTTCGCAAAACAAGAAGAGGTTTCTAAGCTCTTACGAGAGATGCAAGATAGTGACATCATCGAACCGTCATCAAGTCCGTGGGCCTCTCCCATCGTGTTGGTCCGAAAGAAAGATGGCTCCACAAGATTTTGTGTGGATTATCGTAAACTTAACGATATCACGAAGAAGGACAGCTATCCTCTACCAAGAATAGACGACACGCTAGATACTCTTTCAGGACATAAATGGTTTTCCACGCTGGATTTGAAGAGTGGATATTGGCAAGTAGAGATCCATCCTGATGACAAAGAGAAGACCGCATTTACTACTGGACTAGGACTTTGGCAATTCAAAGTTATGCCGTTCGGGCTCTGCAATGCTCCAGCAACGTTCGAGCGCCTCATGGAGACAGTGTTAAAAGGCCTGACTTTTGAAGCTTGTCTCATCTACCTAGATGACGTCATCATTGGTGGCCGCACGTTTGAAGAACATCTTGGAAATATTCGAAAAGTGTTAACGAAGCTAAGAGCGGCGAATTTAAAGCTGAACCCTCTGAAATGCAAGTTCTTCCAACGCGAAGTAAATTATTTAGGACACATCATCTCAGCTGAAGGTGTTCGAACAGATCCTGAAAAAGTGTCTGCAGTAAAGAACTGGAAGCGTCCGGAAAACGTCCATCAGTTGCGAAGCTTTCTGGGACTATGCACTTATTACAGAAAGTTTGTACAGGGGTTCTCCAACATCGCAAGACCCTTGCATAGGCTCACTGAAAGCAAGCAGAAGTTTCTATGGACACAAGAATGCGAGAATTCCTTCCAGCAGCTGAAAGAAGCTCTCACATCCTCTCCAGTCCTAACCTATCCACACCCCGATAAACAATTCATTGTGGACACGGATGCTAGTCATGAAAGTGTCGGTGCTGTACTTTCCCAAGAAATAGATGGCCAAGAACGAGTCGTAGCATACTGGAGCAAATGTTTGTCGAAACCAGAGCGGAATTATTGCGTCACTCGTAAGGAGTTATTAGCTATAGTAAAAGCCATAGAACACTTCCATCACTATCTCTATGGCAGGAAATTTCTCCTTCTTACTGATCACGCATCCCTAACATGGCTGATGAATTTTAAGAACCCAGAGGGCCAAGTAGCCAGATGGATACAACGACTCCAGGAATACGACTTTGACATCAGGCATCGCAAAGGCTCATCGCATGGAAACGCCGATGCCCTATCAAGAAGACCGTGTCCCGAGAGCTGTCGCTATTGTTCCAGAGCGGAGAGCAAGTATAATCCCGAATATGTCATACGCCAGACGAAGACTTCACTACTGACGCCACCAGATCCCTGGAGTGATGAGAAGATTCGAGAAGATCAAATGGCAGACTCTGAGATCAAACCAATCTTGGAGTTATTAGAATCTTCTAGCACGAAGCCCAGTTGGAAAGACATCTCGACTTACAGTCCTACGACGAAGCAATATTGGGCTCTTTGGAACTCTCTCCACGTCAGGAATGGTGTCCTGTTCCGAAAATTCGAATCGGAAGATGGGAAGACTTCTCGGTGGCAGTTGGTACTTCCTCGATCCCGAATCCCAGAGGTCCTCAAGGAATTACATGGCAGTCCCACTGGTGGCCATTTTGGAGTCATGAAAACATTACACAGAGTCCGAGAGCGCTTCTTCTGGGGAAAAGCGAGAGCTGACGTCGAACAATGGTGCAAATCTTGCGATGCATGTGCAGCTCGGAAAGGACCAAAGAAACGTAGCCGAGGAAGACTACATCTCTACAATGTAGGAGCACCTTTTGAACGCATCGCCCTTGACATCCTAGGTCCTCTGCCAAGAAGTGCTGATGGCAACAAATACCTCCTTGTTGTCATGGACTATTTCACAAAATGGCCTGAAGTTTATGCCATCCCTGATCAAGAAGCTTCTACGGTTGCTGATGCCTTGGTACACCAGTGGATATCAAGGTATGGAGTCCCTCTTCAAATGCATTCTGACCAGGGGAGAAATTTCATCTCTGCTGTGATTGAGGGTCTCTGTCAACTTCTCGGAATGGACAAAACTAGGACGACGCCTCTACATCCGCAGTCGGATGGCATGGTTGAGAGATTTAATCGTACCATCCTCAACAATCTCTCACTTCTAGTCTCAAGAAACCAGCAAGACTGGGACCAAAAACTTCCCTTGTTTATTCTCGCCTATCGCAGCGCCGTCCATGAAACAACCGGCTATTCCCCATCCCAGATGCTTTTCGGTCGTGATCTTCGTTTACCTTGTGATCTGCTGTTTGGTCGCCCTCCAGATGTGCCTTCATCGCCAGAGGGATACGTGCAGAATCTCCAGGCACGATTTGAAGACGTCCACAACTTGGCTCGAGAGCGGATCAATATACAGACGGAGAAGATGAAGACCAGGTACGACACGAAAGCCACAGGACATCAATTCAAAGAAGGTGACAAGGTTTGGTTTTATAATCCGACTCGACACAAAGGACTTTCTCCCAAACTGCAATCACACTGGGACGGTCCTTATACAGTCCTAAACAGACTGAACGATGTCGTAATTCGGATCCGAAAGTCACCAAGTTCGAAGCCTAGAGTCGTTCATTACGACAGGCTGGCTCCATACTATGGCCATAGTACTTAGTTCATTGATTGTAAATAGTGCAATGTAAATAATGTAAATTAGTATGACCATGGTCTTGTATATAAATTAATGTAAAAATTTCTTTTGCTTAGCATTATGAATGTGTTTAATGGTTATTTTGCATATTTGCTTTAAGTGTTTTGAATAGTATAGCATTTGTTTGTAACGGGTTTGCTTTCCGATCAAAGGTTGAACTGCCCGGGACGTGCAGTCCTTGAGAGGGGGGCAATGTTATGAATTTTGTATATATCTGTAAATATTCCATTTGTTTAAATTTATTTTATTTGATTATTGTGAAAATTGCAGTATTATTAATGTATTTCCTATTGAGCATCATGTAACTCAATGCTAAAGGCCTCAGATGGTTTGCAAGGAAAACAACCTTACCCCCTCATCTTTATAATGGAAGTCTATGGTAAAATCGCCAAGGAATGGGTTTATTGCCAAGTTGGCGATGGTTTTGGCGACTTATTTTTGTCGCCAAATTTGGCGATATATCGCCAAATTTGGCGATATATCGCCAAATGTCGCCAAGTTGGCGACTTTTTGTGCAACCACACCCCCCTTATACCTATACATTGGGATCCTTTCTTGCTTGGGTTCTCTATCGAAAGTTAAAGCACTTTCTGGTAATTTCTAGCATCTGAAGGCTCTGGAATAATCTGGAAAGATCTCTGAAACCTATATAAGGACCTCCACCAGTCCAGTTAGTTAGTTGTCTGTCAACTGCGATTGAATTCATACGAGAGGCTTTGCATTGAGAACTGTGTTTCTCGGATCGATTTTGTCATTGATACGTCGTATTGAACGCATTGTTTCTGTGTGAAATTTTGCTGCGCTTTTATTGGATTTGAAGATTACTGAATATCTTGTAATTTTCAGAAGATATTTGTGATCGTATTGCACTGTTTATAGTGAATAAAGCCTTTTTATTGTTCTTATATATTGGCATCAGTCCTTTCGAACCCCGAGCTCACAACAATATAAAAACAAATGTTTGAAGTGTGTTTTGATTTTTATAGTGCAAAATAATCTCACAAATTCAGATTTTCTTTCATATGTACTTTTGTCTGGCAAAATCAAAATAAGAAATATTGTTTCTCTGATATTCTCCGCTATCATGATTGCTTAGCTTATATTATTTTTAGACTTTTTTTTTTTTAAACTGTATCTTGCCCAACTTTATCTTCTGACTGTACATGATTTAAGATTTAATTAATATTCAAATTTTGTTCTACATGTGTTTATATTAAATTACTTTACACTTTGAATTCCTGAGGTTTTTTTTTTAGTTTTTTACCCCATATAAACACTATTGCTTTTATGTGTTTGTTTTACAATTGTGGCCACTGGGTTTTTTGGGTTTAGGAGCCAGTGACTCCTTCCAAATTTTGGGAATCTGCACCTATAATTCTCACCTAATTCTCAGAGCCGCCCTTAGGGGTGTGCGACAGGTGCGGCCGCACAGGGCCTCGCGCCCGGAAAAAAATAATACAAAATAGCTAAATATTTATTATTCATTTTGTTATGAGTTATTTCATAATCAAATTCATATGTATAAACATGCTTATTTATAAAATGTAAAATGTTTTATCAATAAAATATTCCATGTAAGCTTAAGCTGGGACGCTCTAGAAAATAATAGATTGTTCGTAGCTTATATTCATTTTACGGGAATTGTTATACTCTAGCCGAGGCAGCACCAGGCGCATAGCAAATCTGGACAGTCCCATGAATTGAATATTAATTGTTAAGAGGTCGGTTATATCTCCGCAAGTCATGGTATATGGAATTGTAATAATAATGATCACATAAGACAGTTATATTCAAATGTAGACTCATTAAAATTCAATAGTTTAGAAGAAAATAAAAGGATGATTAAAAAAATAATAATTTTGAAGCTCTACAAGGCAATAAAAAGTATTTATTTATTTATTTATTTATATTTCTCTTTTATTTATTAAGTCATAATAAATTTCTAAAGATTTCGTTAACAAATGTAGTTATCAAAAAAGTAAAAAAAGAAGACAAAGATAGAGAGAGAACACCCCATACTTTTTAATGGCCAAATTGTCATGGAGAGATGCGAGAAGTATCCTTCGACTCTTAATTTTGTCTACTTTCCCAATATGAATATAAATTTTGAAATAAATGAAATATTTTGCCAAATTTAAATTTCTAAATGGTAACATTCACTTTTGGTATCGTGATTGAGAATTTTTCAATCAAGGCAACCCGGAAAAAAAGTACTGTTTATACACTTTTTCTTAAATCTTCATAGAGTTATAAAGGAAAATGTGTTAGTAGTTTATCCATAAATATAGAAAATTAAAACATCTTACAAGCAGATATATTGGGAACATTCAACTACTTACCAGAAAAAACATACAGAAATTTCTAGTGTAAAACAAACCCACTTTACATAAATGAAATACCATAGGTTTTTTTTTCTTTTTCGGTTAATTATTAACATTTTATTTTCTGTAGATGTTTTGAAAACATTAGACGGTTCCTTTACGCCATCACAAATTAAAATTTATCAATATGTCTCGAAAACTAATAATTGGACTGAGCTGTACACTTGCATATCCATGTTTTTTACAATTGTGGTTCGTTTTCTGTGAAAATTAATGCCGATCATAAATCATAATTTTTAAATATGAATTTATTAATAAATTTCATAACTATTTTTTTTATTGAAAAAAAAATGTCTGAATTATCTTTGCATTCATGCATTGTATCGCATTAAAAAAAAGTCAATCGGATGATTTTTGGGACGACAAAAAGTTTGCCACGTGAATTAACATTAACATCCACAAAATTTTAACTCATCTAACTGTACAAAGATTTAAGAAAAAGTACAAAATCGGAGGTTTTTTACTGTCTACCTTGATCAAAGGAATTAAAAAAAACAGTGTCAAAAGTGGGTGTTACCATTGGAAAATTCAAAATCGATACAATTTTTAATATGTAGATGACCCCCTATTTCAAAATTTGTATTCAAACTTGAAATGTAGACACAATTCCCAGTTGAACAGTACTTTTCGTATCTCTCTGTGGCAATTTGACAGTTATCTTCATCATCAACAGTTATCTTCATTTTATTTAATCACGAAATGTCTGTCATTTAATAAATCAAAAATTACTATTCAGTATTTTTGGTAGATGAATAAATGACTTCGCTGTATGTAATCACGGAATGTCTGTCATTACATAAAGTAAAAATTACTATTCAGTATTTTTGGTTGATGAATAAATGACTTCACTGTATTTAATCACGGGATGTCAGTCGTTAAATAAAGTTATTCGAAATTTCAGGTAGACGAATGAAAAGACACAGCTAAACTGGCAACATTGATATTAACTATATTGAAAGTGAAGGGCCTCGCAAAAGTTCTTGCACCCGGCCTCGCTTTCGCCAAGGACGGCTCTGCTAATTCTCTTGGATAATGTGTCATAATCAGGCTGCATAATAATTGACATATTTTAGTGAGTATGGTTTGGTGAAACACAAGCCTTTTGGAAGCCACATACTATTTTTTAAACCATATTTGCTATCAGCATCGCCTACTTTTGACCCTTGGTGTGCAATTAAAATTCACCGATTTTCTTCTAAATACCAATCCATCTCCGTGATAGAGATAAAACTACCATTAAAAAATATTTTAGCTAAAAGCCGTCAATCTGATGTTATATGTTTAATAAATGTATTATTTTAAGGTACTTTTATGTTAGCCGGGTACAAATTTTGCCAATAACAGGTTTTATTTTTTGCATGAGTAAATTAGAAGCAATGCTTTGATGTTGAAAAAAGAAGTTTCAGTTTATGAAATTATTTCTTTCTTCAGTTCTTTTTTATTTATTTACTTAATTATTTGTATTTTAAATGAAATGAGGTAAAAACATGTACTTTAAATGAAAGTTATGTATTTTAAATTAAATGAATGCAATACGAATGATTGCAATGGGAACAATATTTGATGATTTACCATCACAGCCCAGATAACATAAAAGTACCTCTTTTAGTTTGCTTCTATATTATTTACCATTTTTAATAATGTTATGTATTTAATAAATATATATTAAATTACTGTTTTGAACGTGATTAGCCATTGACAATGGTCAATATGATTGGTGATTAACAATCATTTTCAGATAATACATAAACATAAGTACCAAATTAAATGACGATTCATTTTGAAATTTCATTCATTTAAATTTATTACATGAGTTGGCTTGTTTACATTTAACTTCGTCAAGAAAAGATTATCTAGGAAGTTGAGTTGCACAGCACTTCACCTAACAGAATTATGCAAAACCTTGATTAGCCTACAGGTGCAAATTATTATTTTTTTTTATACCAGACAGTGCTTTAAAATTCATCGAAGGAGAACTTCCTTTGCAAATTTATTACCTTCATGGTTTAATATTTTTATTGCGCATGGTGAATAAAACTCGTGTCTACTTTGATGGAATGAGATATTGGGCAGTTAATCTAATTTCAACTGAAGTTATCTGAAAAAATATACATATTTGAATGTAACAATCTCTCAAACATTAATTTTTTTTAAAAGATCTTTCTAAAAATGTAACTTTTATACAGTTTTATTTATTTATTTTTTTTTTTTTTTTTGTAAAATTGGTCGATCAGTCTGTGTTTTCCTCAGTCAAATTACTTGCATTTTTATTATGTAGATGCATCAATTTTTCAAATATTAAAACAAAATGGGAATTTAAATTAATAAAATTTAATGTTATAAAGATGTTGTTAAATTGTTGTCATTTCCATTCATTTTATTTATTAATTATTCTTATATATTACACATGGTATTGGTCTGAAAATATATTTTTAATCCTATTATTGTGATCTTTGTTAAAATAAAATAACAGGAACTTTAACCTTAGAACATACAAAATACAGCAAGCAGTCTTTTTAATTACGGTTATTTCAGTGTTTAAGCACGCAGTTCGATGACATATCTGGTAAATTTGTGTTTCATTTATTTATTTATTTATTTATGTAGCTATGAAATGTTAATTTTTGTTATGAAATATTAGCCAGAAACAAATGCTGAACTATTTATACATTGAAGTCGCTACGATTTTGAAATCCTGGATCCCTGGGAGCCAGACACCCGCATAGCAGAATATTTCGCAATGTTCTGCAATGAATCTTCAAGCTGATCAAAAATGTTCTGTGGGAGTAAAAAAGAACAACACACGGAGATGCTCTTGTATATGTAAGAGTGCAATTTCATCTTTTATAGAAATGCAAAAGTAGATATATGCCGTAAAGCATTGTCGCATGCAAAAGGAACATTATTTTGGGGTAAGATTTATTTTTAAAACCATGGCATTGACAAAGAATTTACAATTCTGCCAATAACTTTGGAAGCAACACATTTTGAGATATCACTTTTATGGATGACAGCTTTTAGTAATTTTCTAACAGATTTATGTCCAGGTGGAGTACCATTAGTGTAAATAAACATAAATTTGTCTATACAGTCAAACCTCGTTAACATGAACACGCTTAACGTGAATTACTTTTAGCATGAATTGTTTTCATAGTCCCCTATAAGAACGAGTACAAAGATTTGATACTGATAACATGAATTACTGTTAACATGAACAAAATTTTGATTCCCCTTGAGGTTCATGTTAACGAGGTTCGACTGTAGTACCATCCCTATCTGGTCTTTTAAAAAATGTTTTGTCTGCAGTCGATCCCTGTGACTCACATATGGCTTCAGATATGGGAATGGACAAAATGTGAATTAGTTAACTAATTTAGGGATCTCTGATTTTTGTGCTTTCACAGAATGTTTTAACATGGACTTAATTTGGAAATATGTTCCACTCTGTTAGCCTCTTTGATATTTTCAAAAATCCAGTCAAGAAAGATATTTTATTAAAAAAATAACTTTTCTTTCCTCTACAGAGGGAGGAAAACACTACATGGGAAAACTTTGATGATTTCTAAAAAATAAAAAGATCCAATATTTTGTTTTCCAAATCTGAACATGGAAACATTAAGCATTCAAAATTTGAAAAAAAAACTTTGCTGTTAAGATGATCACATAAAGTTCTGTGGATTGTTCAAAATAAACATTGTATGGATGCAGCAAAAAAGAATCAATATAATGTAATAATCTTTAATATCACTGATAAAACGTGACATGTTTGAGTTATCATTAGTTGATCTAACATTTTAGTACAAATTGGAAGGTCTGGCAGCAGTACCCCTTGAAAATGAAAAGTGCTTTCTCCTGAAAACATTTGCAATGAAAGTTTCAAATTTCTGAAAAAATATTTTTATACGTATTTGATAACAATTTTTTTCACATTTTCACAATTACAAAGGCTCGGCAAATGTTATGCAAATAAGTTTAGATTTATAATAAAATCAGTGTAAATCAGGGAAGAAGATCAGTTACCTGACACACATTTTGCAAGTAAAGAGATTATGTCAACAATAGCTATTGTGTTAACTATGTTTCTCTTTGCCCCTCAAACATTTGCTGTTTTTTCGGAAGCTGAGACTAATGCTTTTATAGTCATTCAGAAATGTTTTTAAAATATTCAAACAGTAAGTTGCAAATGTTACTGTTTTTAAAATCTTGAGTTTTTACAGATAGTAAATTTGAAGGATGAAAACGATCTAAATATCTAAAAATACATTAAGAATGTATTTCTAGATTTCTAGATAGTCCAAAATTACATATGCTTCCTTTGTATTCAAAGCAAGAGACTTTCTAGCGATCACAAGCCAATATTTTCAAACTGCACGTGCAACAGAACGATCAAAACACCGCAAAGAATGAAATACAAAGGAGAAAGAAACAACTTTCTTGCCCATGTGCAGAAAAAAAAGCTTCGTTATTGGAAATGGAATTGCTAGTCATTCTGCAAATAGGAGACCTGCTTCTTCCTGAAAGGTTTCAAATAAATATACAACGATATTTACCCCCTCTATATTCTTTTGCACTAACATCAGGCTGCATTTAATCTTTTTTTTTTCCAAAAAAGAAAAAAAAAATCATTAAACATTCCACTTAATATGTTCTATGACGTACATTGCACTTTTAAGCATATTCTGCTTTCAGGACAGACACTTCCAAAAAACTGCATCCTTTTTTTTTTTACAAAAGTGGGTCCGGTCCTCCTTTTAGAAATAAGATAAATTCAATGTATTTAATACAAATTATGCATCTTTTGCGATCTTTCTAGGGGAAAATTATGCATCCTGAAGGATTGACCACAATTTTTTATGAATCCTTTCTCTAATTTTTTTTGTGTAAATGATGCGCTATAGCGTATCCCCAGCATCGAGTTAATATTGTTTTAAGTGAAAACGAGTTAATCTTCCATAATCGAGCTGCACACAATAAAGATAGATTTTTAAAAAATTCATGTTTTAAATTATTTTTAAAACCATAAAAAATCAATAAACTGAGATACAGTTTTAAAAAAAAAATTGAATTTGAAATACCTTTTTCTTTCTTTTCTATTTGATTGTGATAAAAATTTAAATTATACAATGCTTAGAAGTAATTAAATTTGTGAAAGAAAGGAACTGGATTTCTTACATCTTTGCCACCTGTAATAGGATGTCAGTGTTACCCACAGAAATGTTTTTGCTTTATAATATCGATACTACCTGACCTGCCTGGTTTTGCCCAGGATTGGGATAATAACCTTATATATATAAGAAAAATTAGTAATGAATTCAGACATTTTTCGCCAGGAGAAATTTCAGCAGCTTTGGGGAAGGGGGATTGCACTTACAGACCATTAATAAGCATAAAATTCCAAATCACCTCTTTTTCAGATGTTGAATGAAAAAAAAAAGTCCTGACCGCAAGGTCACTTGCATCATCATAGTAATGGTTTTTTGTGATAAAGAGTGTTACTTGGGAAACTAATGCTGTAAATTCATCCTCTTCTTCTTCACTGTGTTTCACAGAAAAGAAAAAAATACATGGACTAATTTACTTTAATAATCAATTTAAAAAAACCTATTCCATATATTTCTTTTTAATTGATCCCGAAAGTCTGCTTCATACAGGTATATAAAATAAAAGATTGGATGGATAAGGTATCAAACAGAAATTAGTTTAGAACAAAACAATTTTCCCATTTTAGCGAAATAGCGATTTTAAAAAAAATCATGGGAAACTCAAAAAACATTATACGAAACTTTATTGAAAAGCAAAAAGATTGATTTGGATTGCTCTTATGAGCAAGTCAAAATTGCCGACAAACTTGGAAGATTGAGAAAATATACAAATTGTTCTGAACAACATAAATTAGGAATAAATCTAATGAAAAAAACACCAAAGTCATTCACCTCAGGTACATTCAGACCTGCCTTTATCCAGCCAGAATCAAATTTACATATCTCTAATTGAGACAGATTTCCCTAGCCATTGTTTATTCTTTCTTCCATTAATCTATACTAATAAGAAAGATGTTTGTCAGTGTGTTTTTGTGTGTGTATCTCCAAAAAAAAATCCTTTTTTTTTAATCTTAGGAAAATCTACCACACATAGAGGCATGAAAATTTTAATGAGGATAGACAAAAGTACAAATGCACATGAAGCTCAGATTTTTTATTTTTTTTATAATTAGCCGCAATATCAATTAAAAACCATAATGAACATTACAAAAGGGCACACTGTCGCAGTTATCTGGCCCAAAATGGAATATCAAAAGTTCTTGAAGAAGAGAAGAAAGAAGAGAGAAAAAAATGTTCCCTCTTTTTTGCATTTTGAAACTGCCATATCCGCTTTTCAGAACAAAATACAGAAAAACAAAAAATCTCCACTTATTTCTGGTACTTTTGTTTTTCTAACGATATCTTTCTTTTTAAAAAATATTAATATTTTCCCTTTCAAATAAAAATATTTTCGATAATGCCAATTTTAGTTTTTTTTTTTTCCCCGCAGCATATTTACAAGTATGCATCAGCTGTTCAGATCGAAATACGAGGAAACAAAAAATACTCACTTACTGATGATACCTTTGGCTTTCTAATAATGTCTTTGTTTTCAAAAAATTAATATTAACCATTTAAAAAAAAATTCCAAATGCAGATTTAGTGTTTTTCATCTTTTTTCTGCACTTTTTAAAATTCTGTATCTGCTTTTCAGGTTGAAATATGAAAAAACAAAAAATACCCACTTATTCCCACTACTTTTTTAATTCCAATAATCCCTCGAGTTTTAAAAATATTAATATTTACTATTTCAAAAAAATTAGGTACTTTTCAGTTAGCCGGGCGCCACTGATATGTATATATCTATATATACATATATATGTATATATACACACATATATATATGTGTGTGTATATATATATATATATATATATATACATGCATATATAAATGTGTGTATGTATAGATATATGTATATATATGTATACATAGATATATAAATTTCACTGGCGCCCGGCTAACCGAAAAGTACCAAAAATTATTTTGAGAAAGTCTTTTCAGGAAATTTCCAGACATATTTTTTTTCAGTACCTTCCCAAATATCAATTGTGTTGTGTCAGAAACACATCTTGCAACTTTATCATATTCGCGTTTTAAAAGGGAGAGGGGAACATTTTATACTATTAAGGTTTTCTCAGGAACTTTTGGTTAGAATTGAAAGTTTAATATATCTCAGAAGGAGAGGGCCAAGCTTGGTAATCACAAATTTTGATTATTTTTAAGTATAGGGTAGAAACCCCTGGGATTTTATACAACGCTCCTTAGTTCTCGAGAAATAAGGGGTCTAATATTATAACACAATTTAAATACCGTATTTTCCGGTCTATAATCTGCGGATCAAACAATCATGTTTCAAACCAGAAACTTTATTTTATAAAACGTAACTTACTAAATCAATATAAATATTTTCACTTCAATTATTGAATAAAATTTCTGAGTCGGAAATTTTATTTTATAATCACTGTAAATATTTGACTTCAATTATTGAATAAAATTTCTGGGTCGAAACATGATTGTTTGATCTGCAGATTATAGGTCGGAAATTACAGCATTTAAGTTGTGTTTGGAAATGTCAAAATTACTCCCCTTACTACGTTTAGAAAGATTTTGATTTAAAAATATAAAATTGTACAAATTCAAGGGTGTACGCTGCCGAAGAGAGTGAGGCCCCCCAACATTAGTTTAGTTTAGAAATATAAAATCATTATTCACTGATTTTAGGCATATTTATTTTTATCATGGGCCTGAGCAATGACGGCAGTATCAGTTAGTATAAGCCTAATTAGAATATCATGTTCAACTGAAAGACAATTTTTTCTTTACTTCTTCCGAGTTATCAATAAAAGGTTAAAAAAATAACTTATATTTTTCGCACACCCCTACATTTGCCACAAAAAACTGAAAATTATGAAAAATACATTAAAAAAGGTAATTGGATGAAACTCAGCAAAAAATACTATCATCACAAATTTAACCAAAGCAATAGTAATACTTAGTAAAAGGAGAGAGAGAGTACTTACGTCTAATTTTGATTGCATGCTGTGTTTAAATGCCATATACAGAGGAAAATTTAAAAGAAACACTTTAGAAAAAATATTGAGGATTTTTTCCTTGTCTTCGTTTGTCCATAAGCTCCAGTCTTCTTCGTGAATGTCTTTTTTAAGAGTTTTCAATTGCGACGAGTCTTTTTCCGTTTCTTCCGCAGAACTACTATTAGAAACATTTTTGTCCTTCTCTTTAGAGTCTGTGTTTTTATTCTCGTTATCAGAGGTTGTCTTCTTGGATTCACTGTTTTTGTTACTAGTACCGTCATTGTTGGGTTTCTGTGGGTCACTCTTTGGCGACTTAACATCCTTGGCTATCTGTTGGAGGATTTCTATCACACTCAGAGCGAGGCCTTGAACAAGAGCATTAAACCTATCGAAATTCTTGGGGTCCTTAAAACAACATGTGCATTGTCTGAAAGAGATTCAAAAAAATTAAACTTGCATTCATTCAATAAGCTGAACTTAAGTAATTATTCTCATAAATATACAATTAATTGATTTCAATTATTTTCTCTTGGCACTTTTATGTTAGTGGGTAAAGGTGAAAATAAGCACTCGCCAGTTGCCACTCGTCGATTAAACTTGAAAAACTGGCAATTAAAAATATCAAAAGAACCGGCCAAATGTAGGATTTTCTGATTTCGTTTTTTTTCCAAAATTCACAATTTTTCCATGTCCGATCAACGAAATTCATGATTTTCGGGCACCCAATCGACAATATTCATGATTTTTACATGCCTGTTCGACAAAATTCATGATTTTTATGCACCTGATCGACAAAATTCATTCTTTTTATGCTCTTGAATAACGAAATTCATGATTTTTACACGCTCGATCAATGAAATTATTTTCCCACACCTAATAGACGAAATTGATGAATTTTACATGCCCGATCGACGATATTCATGATTTTTACATGCCCAATCGACGAAATTAAGGATTTTTACATACAAAATCGATGAAATACATGATTTTTACACGTGCGATTGATGAAATTCATGATTTTTAGTCACCCGATCGGCAAAACTCATGATTTTTACGTACCCAATCGACAAAATTCGTTATTTTTACACTCTTGAATGACGAAATTTGCAATTTTTTCTGAAACTAATTGCCGAAATACACACAATTCCTGAATTTTTGGAGATGTTGGCTACTTTTGGTCCGCAGGTTGTACATGTGTAATGTATATCATGTTGTGGGTTATTATTTAGTACATAAACATACCTATTTTATTATTGTTAGATCTTAATTCTAGACAAATATATATATTTTTTTTTTAAACGTACTTATTATGTAGTTAGCAACACAAGTACCTAAGCTTATTGCAGGGTTGTAGTGGGTACCCGCCCGGGCTGGTTTTTTTTTAAACCCAAGTTTTTTACAACCCTTAAGGTTGTAGTGGGTAGCTGCTCGGGTACCCACCCAAGCTGGGTTTTAAAAATATATATTTAAAAAAATTTTAAATATGGGTTTTTTACAACATTGGGTTACTGTGACTTATGTAATTAGCTACATATGCATGTTGTGTATAACTTTGCTGTTAACTTATTTTAAAATTTAAAATAGATTGGAAATTAAAATCTCAATTTTATTCAAAACAATATAAGTTAAAATATTTTTATTTAGTACATAAATTATTTGTTTAGTATGAAGTCCTATTTTTTTTTAATTAAATATTCAGTGACATAAATGTACTTACTGGCTACTAAAGAAATGATTCTCACTAGCCAGTAGCTGGCTATTAAAATTAAAAAAATTAACCTACTAAGCAAAATTCCTTATTTTCACCTTTATTAGCTGGGAGCAAGGGATAAATTGCCAAGTATTGTTCCCATCATCACCATTCACATTGCATTTATTTCATTCAAATCATACTCAAAATTTCATTCAATTTCATTCAAACATTTTACTCATTTTATTTAAAAATACATAACTTTGATTTTTAATGCATGCATTAGTAATACATGTCTGCGACTCCTATAATTTAAAAGAAAAAAGAAATTTTAAAAAAAGAAATATTACTATAAACCAAAACATTTTATTTCAACATCAAAGCATTTGTTTCTAATTTACACACGCGAAAATTAGAGCTACTATTGGTGAGGGTAAAAATGCTTTTGGTGAGATTTATACCCCACTAACATAAAAATTTCCTGTATTAATGTAATTATTGAAATAGCACATAAAATAATACTGGAATTTAACCCTCTAAGCGTTTTGCCCGTATTTTTCCGTTTCCCCAAAACAACTTAAATCGGCTCTAGATAAAAATATTTTTAACAAAATTGTATTTTAAGATATATGTAAAATAAAGAGATATGAAACATAATTTTAGAAACAAACAGGGAAAGAAAATTTAAATTGTTTTAAGTTTTACAAATATTTTTATGAAAATGCAGGAAAGCCCTCAAGACGCTCAGAGGGTTAAAGGTATATTTTGTCTCCATCCCAAAAATTTCAACTCCCCTCCATTTAAAAATGTTGGAAGGGAGGCTCCCCCCTCCTTAGAAAAATTGAATTTCAAGCCCTGTATATTCAAGAAACCTACACCGTGTCCCAAAAGTTTAGACAATCAATAAAATTTGCATTAACATAAAAATGAATAAGGTACGATTAAAATTCGAAAGATAGGTAATAACTGAAAGCAGTTGCGCTGATATACACATTTAAATTATGATCAAAAGTTTGAAAATATAAAATATACATTAAATTATATAACAATGTGCTGTCCCAAAAGTATAGACACAATACAGCATTACATGTTTTATTTTACATTTTTATTCACAAAATAAGATATTTTTATTTTCGTCTGCTTCTATAAATGCAGAATAATTTTTCCCTTTAACTAAAATATCGTCTGCTGTATTTTTAGCATAATAATTTATTGAAATTTTGTGGAATCAAATGAGTTCAATGTATTGTTTTATTTGTGATTCGGAAAAGACATTTCCTGCATATTCTGATAAAAATGCCACGTTCTAAAGAAATTTCTAAAGGTGAAATTATTAAGATTTTATATTTAACGAAGGTGAACTTATTAAGATTTTATATTTAAAAGCGCAAGGACAAAATCCTGTACAAATATCCAGAATAATAAAGAGATCCTTCAGCAGTATTTATAGAGTTTTGAGATCAGGTGGAACATGGAATACTAGAAAGCGAGTCGTAAGACCAAAGAAAACAATGTTACGTGATGATAGAATGTTACTAAAAATGGCTTCAGTTGATAATCTATCTGTGCGTGAAATTGCATCAATTTCCAGAATTTCAAAAAGTACTGTACACAGCAGAATTAAAGCTTCAACAAATATTGTTTACAGGAGAATGAAAGCAAAACCTTGCTTAAAGCAGAGACATAAAGATGCACGTCTAAAGTGGGCTAGATAGCATATGTCATACGGCGAAAAATGGATTTCTGTCATCTTTAGTGATCAAAAGAAATGAAATTTAGATGGCCCTGATGGTCATAAATTTTACTGGCATGACCTAAGAAAAGAACCCAAGAACTGTTTCAGCAGGCAACAAAGCGGTGGATCCGTAATGACTTGGGAAGGGTTTTCTTTCAACGGCTAAACATTTCTAGGATTTATGGACAGAAAAAGAAATCAGTGGATTATCAGGATATTTTACGTACCAATTTACTGCCAATTATGAATTTGCTAGCAGGACCGGACTGTGTTTTCCAACAAGATGGGGCATCCATCCATACCTCCACATCATCGAAAACATGTTTTAGGCAAAACAATATCACACTATTAGACTGGCCAGCCCTTAGCCCAGATTTGAATCCCATGGAGAACATATGGGGGATCTTATGTCGTAAAATATATGAAAATGGAAAGCAATATACATGTGTAAATGACTTAAAAATTGCAACTGACAAAGCGTGGTATGAAATACCTCCTTCTGTAATGCAATGCTTAGTTAATTCTATGGAACAACGTGTATTTAATGTTATAAAGTGTCGTGGCAATACAATTACATATTAAAAATAAGTTTTTAGTTACTTTTATAAATGTAAAACCAAAAAAATTAGAGGTGTCTATACTTTTGGGACAGCACATTATTATATAATTTAATGTATATTTTATAATTTCAAACCTTTGATCATATTTTATATGTGTATAGCAGCAAAACTGCTTTTATTTATTACTTATATCACGAATTTTAATTGTACTTTATTACTTTTTATGTTAATGCAAATGTTATTGACTGTCTAAACTTTTGGGACACGGTGTATACCTCTTAAAGACAACATTATTACATTAAAAGCTATCTTGCAACATATATATGGGCGATTCCACCATTACATGTGTGACTTTTAGCGAATGTTTTTTTTGCAAATTGAGACACATTTGGGGGTGAAATTATTTAGATAACATCTTACTTTTTTTATTGCAATTACAAGACACATACAGAATCATTTTTGTAGTGACACCTTTAGTCTAAAGTAATAATTTTTTTTTTTAAATAGTAAAGTCGTTGTTACATGTGTGATTTTTCTGAGTCACACACGTAGTGATGACTTTACTATTTTTAAAAAAAATTGTTATTACTTTAGACTAAAGGTGTCATTACAAAAATGATTCTGATAAAAAAATTCCGATAAAAAAAGTAAAACGTTATCTAAATAATTTTACTTCCAAATTTGTCTCAATTTGCAAATAAACACTCTCTAAAAGTCACACATGTAACGGTGGAATCGCCCATATAGCTTTTACAATTAAATTTTATAGAGGTAATCCTTTAAAATTCTTATAAAAATAATTCGTTTGTATAAAAAACATATAGGCCAGATAAAACTTACTAATATACAAGAGAGAGGAGAGGGAGGGGATTGTGTACTTTGTCTCTTCAAATTACTGACAGTAGAACAAAGTGGATAATATTTCTTAGACTTTTTAAAGATTAACTGAAGCACTGAATTAGTTTTTCATTAACTGCTGAAGACTTTAAATCAAAACGAAGGAGTTACATTATTGTTATTTTTGCTGCTAGCTAAAAAAATATTTTAGCAAAATCAATGCAAATTTATAGCATTTAAATAATGCACTGAATGTTCCAAGTTAAAAAATTCAAAGTTACACATTGTTAGAGTTAAAATTAAAAATTAGTAAAAAATAATTGAAGTTACATTCCCGTAAATAAAATATCTACCTATTTTGCAAAGAAAGGGCAAAAACATTTGTGCCAGGATAATTTTTACCGTTTTTTTCTCTACCTTTGGCACAAACTTGCCAACCCTGCTTTGTGGATTTCAGATAAACAGATAAACTTTGCAGTTTGTATATCTGTCATTTCGCATTGGCTCATCTCTTTCTTTATGCTCTTACTGCTAATTGTTATACTTTTTAAATTTCTGTAATGTGTTGTTACGGATATCGCCTGGAAGTTTTGTGCAAAGAACAGTGTGGGGCCATCATTAAATATTTTTCAGGTGCCTATGAGCTTAAAATTTTTGTAAAAGGTAAAGAAGGATGTGTGTGCGTAATACGGCAAATATATACAAAAATGGAAAAATATAGCCTCAAATTACAGGTGCGCATTATGTGCCAGAATATACAGTAATTGCAATTATAGAGTAATTCAGCATTTTTTTCTCCTTTTTTAGAGAACACACTTTAAATAGGATAAGCTACTTCACTCACACAAAAACACCTGCTCGCTAATGTTAATCCTATGGAGGAAATACTTTAAGATATCTTGTTCGCATTTCAATATTTTTAAATGTTTTTTTTTTTTTTTTTCTCTGGATAGCTGAGGTTAATCTCTATGCAGGCCCTTTTTTACTTTTTCGACTTTGGTTGCAGTTTTTTTTAATTGCTTTAATTACTTTGGATACTTTCACTTTCAAAACCGGTTCTGAAAGTGAAAGTATCTTAATTTAAAAAAGAAACTTGTAAACAAAATTGATAAAGTACTAAAGGGTCTACATAGAGATCAACCTCAGCTATCCAATACAAAAAAAATAAAAAAAACATTTAAAAATATTGAAATGCAAACGAGTTATTAGAAAATATTTTCTCCATTGGATTAACATTAGTGAGTGGGTGTTTTCAGGTGAATGAAATAGCCTCTTACAAACAAATTTCAATTTCAGAAAATTTAAAAAAATAGAGTATGTAATTAAAATTTTCAGATGTGTGTATTTTAGATTTGAATTAGTAAATCTTTAACAATCTAATTAATTCATATTTTTCATTATTCTGCATGTTATTTAACCATTTAATGATGAATTTTGTCTTAACATTTATTTCGAATGTAATTTTTACTCAGATTTTATTCATGCGTCTTTGGTTAGTCCCTTGCACCAACATGTAAGTGAGAGGTTGCTGTATTTTAGAAATATTTTGTAAACTAAGAAAAAAAGAGACATCCTTTAACAGAGACAGATTACCCATTAGGCTGAAGCCAAGGATCCTGGAGGAAAAGGAATTATTGAATCTTTTGGGTTATTATCTGTATCATCTACTATACTCATAAGAAGAAAGTACTGGATTCATTAAATTTTTCGGCTTTCAGTTTGTGATTGATTTAAACAGAGGCGGCTTTTGTAGTCATCATACAAATCAAGTACAGCTTTTAGATAGGACATTTCTTTTATAAAGGGCTGTATACATACTAAATTCCAATTTTTATTATTTTATTTAAGGTCCAATGATTCTAATAACTTCTTTTAGAAAAATGTTGTCCTCCGTCTAGGAAGAACACTTTATAAATCCCATTCTGTTATGACACAAAACTTACCGAATTGTGACACTTTGAAGTTTATGAAATTTCAATGTTTACCTGCACTAAAAGTGCTATTTCTGATTTTTGTGACAGGAAACGCTGAAATTTCATAAAATTTCAAGTATCATAAGTTAGTAAGTTTTGATCGTATAAGGATGGGCTCTTTTTTTTTTTATGTCCTTCATAAATGAAGTATATTTTTCTAAATATAACTTATACGACCCAAGGGCCATATAAAAATTAAATTTCTTATTTTAATATGTATGTCCCTTTGTAAAACAAATGCCATGTCTAAAACCTGTACTTGATTTGTGTACTTTTAAGTACATTTCGTAAGAAATACTACCTATTACATTCTCCCCTAAGTTGGAATTTTTGCACATCTATGCGGATCATCACTCCCAGAACCACCCCCAGTTCAAAACTTTATATATATATATATATATGTCACTTTTTTATGGACACGATAACTGCAATAATTCTGCACAAATCTCTTCCAAACGGATACATAAAATCAAGGGGTATAAATTCTCGGTCAAGTTCGTTCATGGGCAAAATCAAACCAAGGAGGGGGAAATGGGAAGGGGGGGGGAGGCGGGGGGGTTGTGAAAACAGAAAAAACCCATAACGTTTTAATTATGATACATATCGAATCCGTTTAAAGTTATTATTACTTCTAGCAAAAGGGCCGAAAATTTATGTAGGACAGATTTTTAATATTATTAAAAATGGTCCCGAGGGGAAAAAAAGGAGGGGGGTTTAAGAAGAAAAAAATACATAACTTCGTCCATTCACAAGATATCCAATCCACTTAAATTTATTATAAATCCTCTTAATATTATCTAAAACTTTTGTACTGACAAGTTTTTTATAGAACCAACCCTTATAGCAAAAAAAAATTAAAAACAAAAAATCCCTGGCGGCTCCACCTGCAAACAAGTTAGATTTCGAAGTGGCCGGTCCCAACTGGGGCATCATGGCAAAAAGGTCATTTCCTCTGCAATTCTTAACAAACAGGCGCACCACGGTCTGAGTCTTCGAAATCTACCTGTGACTGTAGGCTGAGCCGTCAGGGATTTTTTTGTAATTGGAAGTATGTTTCTATCATCAGTGGTTTAGGAGATAAATGGGCAAACACGTATTTTTAATCACCCGGCATACATTGCTTTGAAGGAGGGGAGAAGCAAAAAAAGATCAAGCCTACGGGGCCCAGGGAGGTAGTTGATCCACCTCTGCCTTTAAATGCTGAGGAGATATTTTAAAATGCATAAGATAACAGGTTTAACATTTGCAAGGGGAATTGGGGAGTTGACTTAACATCTCAAACAATGCCACCAGCATATACTGTAAAATTCCAAAAATAAGCCCCTCCATACCTGCCAACATGTCTATTCAGAAAACCTTACAATTTTCCCGACGTACTTCATTGTGCATCTTTAAAAATATATATGTAGTGTTTATGAAGGCATCTAGTAAGGTAATATATGGTGTGATACAAAATTTACTGATAAATACAAAAATATTAAACAAGTAATTGTTTAAGTTAAAAAAGAAAGTCAAAGACACAACCCAAAAAATATTAGCACTGATAATTATTTTTAATGTACTTTAAATAGGCTGATTTGGCTTTACCCAATAATTTTTTGTCAAACATTTTTTCATAGTAATCTTCTTGCATTCTTTTAAGTATTAAAATATAATATTTTATAAGTTAAAAAAAAATCTAATAAATTTCTAATCAAAAATGTCCCAAAGCTACAATTTTAGTTTTGCATTCAGCTTTGCTTCAAGAAAATTTTAAAATACAAAGCATGACTAAAAATTCCCTGGCATAGAATAACATGTTGTGAATTACTACTTGGCTGTACTACTATATTGCTAATCACTCTCATCTTTGTAACAAACACAAGGTGAGCATCAGTTTAATTCTTTTACTCAATGAGTAACCTATTTGAGTAATCATTTCAAGTTTTACCAAAAAACCTTACAATCTTACCTATCACCCTTACAACCTTACAATTTGACCTAAATCCTTACATTGTAAGGCTAAACCTTACAAGTTGGCAGGTATGCCCCTCCCATTTCACAACATGAAATAGTGACAAACAGTGGGGAGGTTGCTTATAAACGGACTTTTCTTTACATTTCCTCAGTACTAAATCTTATCAAATCGAAACTAGCTACTTTGTAACATATTTTTTAATTCATTTTTGTTCAGAAAGGTATGAAATTGGCAGGTGTTTTTATCCAGAAACTTCGTAATCGAAAGTCCTTTTGCAAAGGCTTAAGATCTTTCAGAAAATACTGTCAAAGTCAACTCATTCCATTGTCTATGCACATCCATTCTGTGAATCTACATATCACATATTGCCATTCGTGAAAGCAAAAATCGTATGCAAAATGCCATTGGTTCACAGGGGGTGACGTCAAAGCTTACAAGCGACCACCATGAACGATGACTAACAGTCATTCGGCAATCACAGTGCTAGAGCGTGAACCGTGAACAAATCATTTATTTACTAGAAAGTGGACATGAATTGCCGCTTCGATGTACTTTACTGCAAACTTGGTGATGGTAAAAACACACGGTATATCATGTAAATAAAACTGAATTAAGATATATTTTAACTTTAAACATTAATAAACATACATATACATGAGATAACAAAACGGAAGCACTAGGGAACATGAAAACAAAGAAACTAACCTTTGTATACTTAATCAACACCTTCAAAAATTTCATTGTCCAGGGGTAGGTGAAAACACATTCCAACCGAAGATTTTTGGTAGAAAGGCTTACAAAAGGAATTTTTTTTTAAAGTGAAATTTGTTAAAAACTGGGTGGGGTGGGGTATTTTCAGAATTTTGCAGTAATGCTATAAATAAGACATTATCGGAAGCATAAAATAACTAGAAACAAAATTATAAATACTAATATATTCTTTTAATAAATTAGAACAACTATTTATAAATCAATAATCTTTTTTTTTTACCTTTGTATCCATGACTGAACATAGGAACACAAACTGTTCATTTCCTGCCTATACAAATATCTGAGTTCACCTTTCTTAATCTCATTTTCATCTAGAAAAAGAATAATTAAAATTGTATTTAATTTTTATTCATTTCACATTGTACACTATGATATTATATGTATATATTACACACTAAATTAAAAATAAATTTTCAAAATCCTACACCATCCAATTATTTTCTTCTCAACAAGTCATTGATTTCTTTCAAAAGTAATTAATAGAAATAAATATTCTAATCTAATATAATAAAATTATAGGCTTCTCTTGTTCATTCATTCCTTTCCCATGTTGCAGCTGTCCTAAATTCAATGGGTTTAAAAATCATCACAAATTAACAAACAAATCAATCATCAATTCATACACTAAACCAATTACAACGTTGTAACGCACAAATATAAAAATTGAGACAAAACACCACATACGGCCGTTTCAAGGATGCATCAATCCCCTTCCTCAGTGCGAAAAAAAAAAAAAAAAAAAAGATAAAAATGGATTCAAAGAACCCCTCGGTTATAGCCCCGAGTACTGGCTTGAATAAAATGCTAAAGCAAGAGTTTATATATACCAAAGAAGTGACATAGTTGACCGGAATTAACTGAAGAAAGGAGTCACTGCGCAGGATCCCTCCACACGTGCGAGAGAAGGGATCCTGCGCAGTGACTCCTTTCTTCAGTTAATTCCGGTCAACTACGTCACTTCTTTGGTATATATAAATTCTTGCTTTAGCATTTTATTCAAGCCAGTACTCGGGGCTATAACCGAGGGGTTCTTTGAATCCATTTTTATCTTTTTTTTTTCCGCACTGAGGAAGGGGATTGACGCATCCTTGAAACGGCCGTATGTGGTTTTATGTCTCAATTTTTATATTTGTGTGTTACAACGTTGTAATTGGTTTAGTGTATGAATTAAAATTCGCACAAAGTGTTTGATTTATACAAATCAATCATCAATCACAAAACAAACATCTTAAATATTTATTAAATACCATATCTTAAAATATTGGCCATTTTGTTTGTTTGTTTTTTCCAAAATTGCCAGTTCATGAGAAATAAAAGAAATTTTGTCTCTTGTATAAACTACAAAAAAATCAGATTTTTTTTTTTTTTTTTCCCTTTTGAGAGAAGGGAGTGGGACAAATTCAAATGGAAATTAATCAATGTTATTCAAATCCAAAATCCCATGTGTGCAAACACATGACACATTTTAGCAATGAAATATTTGATAAAGTACTAGGGTTGGGAAAAACGGGAGGGGGGGGGGGTAGAAAACATTTCACTTCAAGTTTCTTTTAGAAGATAGCACAAAAAAGGAAAAAATTTAGACTATGTGTCGTCATCTCGGTAGCTACTTGGAAGACTATGAGGGGAAATGAGTATATATTTTTTTTATAAATGTCCCAAATATATTTGCAGCTATATTGAAGAAAATAATTGATACAACTTCGCAATAATACCTATTTTTTCTTGCAATGCTGCATTTTTTTTTTACAAACACCTTGCTTGTCCTTTTTCTTTCTGGAATCAACACTACTGTTGTCAATATAACTTTTCAGTCACTGTGTTTATATATTACTTGCAATGCATAAATGAATTGATTTTAAATTGTATCATTTTATTGACGTATTATCCATGTGAAGAAGTTAGACTGTCAAAAATGGCTGCAATCACAAATTGTGTTTATCATTGCCAATTATGTACAAACAAAGAAATTTAATATACAGGGTAAATATGCCAGTAATGGATACTCCAAAAGTGTTTGGTTTATAAAAAAAAAATAACCAAAAAAATTCAGCTTTTATTATATTTTTCGTAACTCCCCTATGCATGTTTTATAATCTGTGTTATTGTTGACAATCTTAATCAAACCAGCCAGGAAGCAGAAAATGTTTCACAGTTCCATTGTTTTTCGGTAAAAATTTCTTAAACATAACCCTGCCTTGCATATTTTATAATTTGGCAACCAATTAAACCAAATCAGGAAGCAGAGAATAATGTCCAAGAGCATAGGAAACAAGAACAAAAAACCATGCGTCAAGCATAGATTATGAAACTTTCCAACACAGCCAGAAAACTGTAACGAAACTTCACCGTTAAACAGGGTTGGCACGTTTTTGACGCATGATGGTTTTAACCATGGTTTTTACCGTCATGTCAAAAACCTCCTTGTCAAAAATCCATTTTTTAGTAGTTTGTTTTTACATTTTTTTTTTCATTCTATCTTTAATATTAAGTTGTTTTACATGAAATATTCAGTATCAAAAAGACTCTAAAGTATATTTATCCATCCAAGAAAAACAAAAAAGAATTGCATTAGAATAATACGTATACATCTCTGTTAGAAGATCTCTACAATAATCTTAAGCTATTTGGCGTAGTCTAAAAAAATTAGATTTTTTGAAGAAATCCTGTAACCTATAAGTATTAGATTAAACAATGTGTATAATTTCGGTACAATTTATTACATTGTTGAAAACAAAACTTTGATTCTACTTATTGAAGTGCAAATGAAAATCACCAGAATGCATTTATGAAATACAAAAGATATGCATTTTAAAATATTATATCTAAGAATATTCAAATTTATTCACTGCCAGTCTATGCTTAACATCTATTGTCATACAATGTAACAGCATTTTTGCATCTCTAAAATACTTCTAATGTACTTTATTAAAAATCTATATTGAATGTTATTTAATAATTATAATAACCTTTTATTATCATTTAATATTAATATTAATTGCAGTTAGTAGAATCTATATTAGGGAAGATTATGACAAATATTGTTCTTTTCTTTTACTCTTGTATTTTTAAATCTTTCCCATATTAGGAAATGATCTTCTTTTAAATAAATTTAACAAATGTAATTGTAAATAATAATAACAAGATCAACAAGGTAAAATCAATCTAGAAATGTATTGTATGCTATACTTACACCATAAATTGGAGGACAATCGAAAATGATAGGTTTTTGACGGAATAAACCGGTAAAAACATGGTTTTTACCACTGTCATGTCAAAAACCCAACCCTGCCGTTAAATAAGTGGAAAGAAATATATAAGTAAACAGTTTAGAAAACACATAACACCACAGTTTTTGAAATTACCTTCCAGTGTCAAAAAAGTAGTCTAATTATTTTGTGCAGCCCTGTATAGGATCAATGGATATGGATATATAGTATGATAAAATTTAGTTCAGTTAGAATAATCACATATAGCAATTTTCGCCAATTGATTGAAATTTACTCGAAATCTTTTGTATAGCCTTGTATATTATCTGAAGACTTTTGTACACACCACCTATTAAGCTAAAAGGCAACTTAAAACTCACTTGCAGCAATTACCAAACGTAAACGACAATGTATCTTTTTTTTGGTAACTCTTCTTGCCCCCTCCAGTAAAATAATTAGAAACCTTCTTGCCCCTCAGTAAAAAAAGTGTCCTTTCTCCTTTTTGCATTACAAAATTTGCTTTCATAGTAAAAACTGACTCAATGTTGTCTTGAAAAGAGTGCCTTGAATTTTAAATATCAAAAGTGGTTTTAAAAACCAAAAGAATACCTTTAATAATTAAAAAAAGTGTTCGTATAGTCGTTGTATGGTCTGTCTCTCTGCATCTAACAGTGCAAAAACTACCCAACCGAATAGTTTGAAATTTTGCAGAATTTTGTTATTTCAAATTTTATGAAAATCGAATCAAAACTTTAAAAAGATATTAATTACAATTTTCTTCATTCTATTTAATCCTATCATGTAATTATTCAATGATATCCCTTGATAGGTAATGATTCTAGGTTGCCATGGTGATGACGTCCTATTTAAGATAGAACTCTTATTATTTATCTGTATGTCTGAATTTAAAAACCAAATTTGTATACTAAAATTGTTTAATTGGAGCAATCCTATAATCTACCGACCGTTTTTTGGATAGATGTTTCCACAGAAATAGATATTAAATGGAAAAAGTCTAAATGTGGATTTCAAGTTCTGAAATTTTCAAAGTTAGACTTCAGTTTCCCATTGGAATTTTCAGTCCATGTCAACAGAAGATCTAAAATGTTGCCAACTTAAAATGTACTTATTTCATGACGGAAATGAATCTTATCATAAGACGATAATTCATTTTTACAGTGAAATAAAATAACAAATTTTTTTTTACATCTGTCTTGTATTGGATATTTGTGCATAGTATAATTTTAATGTAACAGAATTGTTTGTGAAACAATGTATTGAAACTTATAGTTATAAATTTAAATTAATATCTATAATATGAAAATCTGCACGTAAAATAAATTTTGCATTCATGCATAAGAGTGCAATGGCTATTGCACCAAGATCTGAATATAAAATTAGTTATAGTATGAACGCACCTCATTTGTCACCTTTGACGTACAATTTCCAACACAATTAACTATTCTCATAAATATTTTATTAATTATTGATATTCTAAATGTTAAATTTACTTGAAAATGATTATTCTGTTTCAGTTTCATCAGTATTATGCTTTAAGTTCCAATTCTAAATAGAATCACAGGGCTGCCAACCTATGTCAGTACTAATGCGTAGTTCAAACTCAAAAAAATGCATCATTTTAAGATTTTAAGGCGTCTAATGTAATCACTTGTATAATTAAGAACATATTCAAATAAAAAAAATTTAAAACACGCCGACCCCCAATATAACAGGGGAAAGGTTCATTTGGAGATATAAATTTATATAAAATCGCGTTAAAGATATAAATTCATAGAAATTTGAAGTTTATTTAAGGTTATCACAGGCCCAGACCGGGAATCGCTGGGTGAATCAGCTAGTTCAAAATAAAAGAAAATGTAAAATATAATACTAAATGAAGCACATTCAAATATTACACTACACACAGAAAAATGTAAAATACTTTTTCAAAAATGAAAAGCTTCATCATTAAAGTTTTTCAAATTTAAAATTATCTGGTAGGTTGAATAGAATGCATTATTTTTAATTAAAAACACGTTAGTATACATCAAAACATAAGAAATTTGGCAAAAATATCAATTGATAATCATTATCAGTTATTTAAAATATATTTCATGCAGTACACAAAGTCTTACATAATACAACTTTTTAAATCTTAATAAAATTTATAACAGGAAATTCATACATGCTAAAAAATGAAGAAGAAACCTAGTACATGAACAAGACAAAAATTTCTCTTGTTAAATAAATCAACCAAAAGTGTCATTTTTAATAAGCAATGTGTAGCATGTAGTAGAAACAGATCAGTGGGTAGTTTTAACACTTAATGTGTAGTAGTTGGGATAAAATGAATTATTGTGCTGTCCTCTAAAAAAAAACCCACAGTGAAATGTTTCCTAAAAAAAAAAAACCCACCCTAGTACTACATAAAATATCTCACTAAAGTCAATTTTTTTTTGTTTTGTTCTGTTTTTATGCACCTTTTAGAATAATAAACATAGTTAAAAATACCTAACAGAGTTTCCCTCAGACAGTTTCAGAAATGTGCTCTGCCCTTTGGTTTACGAAATATTGCCCCTCAGTAAAAAGGTGTCCTTTCTTTCCTTTTTGCATTAAAAAATTTACTTTCATAGTAAAAATTGACTCGACTCTGCTATGTTGAAAAGAGCTCCCTGACTTTCAAATATTAAAAGTGGCTTTAAAAATCAAAAGAATGTCTTTAACAATTAAAAAAAAGTGCCCTCAAGAATCTGAAAAGTGCCCTTTTCTCACCGCACAACACCCTGCCTTTTTTTAAACCTGGGGGGAAACTCTGTACCTTAGGAGTGCTTATTTAGTTTTAAAATAATTTAAACTAACCATTGCAGAATTCTGGCAAAACAGGAGCCTCATTTTTACAGATTTTCTTGTTATAATAAAATTTTAGAATGATCTACATACATTTTTATTTTTCTGGAGTTACAACATTAATATGAAATAAAATGCATCATTTTCAGCTGATTACATCAGGTGTGGGTTGTTTTTAGGTAACAGGGCTTATTTTTTGAAAAAACTTTTTTTTTTTTCATATTCTCGCTTGATTGGCTGCCATTTGAAGTATTAAAGCGATAAAATGAAAAAGGTTCAACATTAAAATCTTAGCCATGTTTATTTTTTTTTTACATTCTTTATTAGACTTTATATAGAGAAAATTTCAAAAAATGGCTTTTTTAGAAGAGAGTACAAGACAAAAAATTTCTCTTGTTAACAAAAGCGTAATTTTTAAAGAATATGTAGCATGTAGTAGAAGCAGATTAATGTGTAATTTTGACACCTAATGTGTAATAATTGGAAGCCAAGAAAACATAAAATCAATTATTTATTCACTTTTTGTAGTGTGTCCATTATTGAAATTTTGATCCATCATTTTATCTGCTTCACCAATCAAACAAAAGCTTTCAAATAGTCTTGATATAAAATTTAATTATGAATCAAGAACTTGCAGTGTTCCTAAATTTTTCTATCTTTAATATGACTATTTCAAAACAATAATATGTGTCTTAGATTTTTGTTGCAAATGCTAAAGGAATATATTAAAGAGAGTACTTTGAAATAGTGGTAGCAAAAGTAAACAAAAAAAAATTAGGAACATTATGAGCCATATGAATCAGATATAAGAATCATCCACAATCAGTCTCACATAAAAGTAAGTAAGTAAAAATAGTAAGCCTAGTAAAAATCAAATACATTTTAAGGAGTAGTGAAATACCCAATATTCCTTAGTCAGGTCTACTGCCAAGGTTTCTGCCAAAGGGGAGTAATAAAATTAACCATAAAAAATGTTTTCCACTCAAAAATATCAAACCTTGTTACAACAAAAAAATTCAATTTTGCATTTACGATGCTCGCTAAAATATTCCAATTAGGACCTGATTATACCTGACTACAGCACTTTTTGCAGAAAACTTAAATAAGAAGCTGAATTTCTATACATATTCTGAATCAAGTAACAAATTTTTTTGATAAAATAATCTGAAATATATACAGTCTATTTGAAAATGTATGTTAATATTCTAAAAGAAATTCGGTAAGAGTTTGTTCTATTTAATAAACATCATAAAATATTTATCCGATATCAAGAAATATTTTAAAAATGAAAAATTCCATAAAAGTTCAGCAAAAATACTACAGGTTGGCAGGCTAGTGAAAACAATTGAGAAAAATAATAATTAAAGCTAAAAAATATGCTAAAATTGAGATTCAGTTCATGAGTAATTTGGAATAAAAAAACAATGTAGCAAACAGAACTCAAGTTAAATACTACATCATAGGATGCATAAAAGCTTTTCAGGTTAAGCTCCAATATGTTTTTAAGCAATATTTTTTCTGTCATTCGAATATGTTTTTAAACCAAATTGGTTGTTAAATGTTTATCCAAAAGATAAAACCTTAAATATTTTGAAAAGTTTATACAATTATTCTTAGATTTTTCTTATACAATACACACGATTCATTTAGTGAATCAAAAGAGGTAACATTGTTTTCCTAATTGCCGAAATTTATATTAACATGAAAATTCTGTAGCACACATAACTGGCCAATTTCAAAGTACCAAGAATGATGAATAAAAACTTAAGTATTTTTATAAATGTGCAATAAATAATACGAAAGAAAAAATGATTTCCAGCAATTCGATTCAGTCAAATTAAGTTGTTTGTTTGCTAAAAAGCCGCATACTAAAGATAATACAATATACAAATATCACTACGAAAAGTTAAAATATTCCAATACTCTTTCAGTAGATGTTTTTACAAAACATATACACTATACACGTTTGAATACTACTTTCCGCAATCAAATCTTTGAGTACATGGAGCAAATAGAATTCTCATATTAATGCATCAATCACATAACATTATATAAACACAGAAGCCATTAGCTTTCAAAATAATGCAGCTAGATAAGTGAAATAGCTGTTAACTAAATGCGGGAAATGAAGATTTCTCTTTATTTTTCACAGTAAGAAAAACAAAAGACAGGATGATGACACTTTTCCCATTGCGATTTTCAGCACACCCGTAATTAAGTAACAAAAAATTTGGTTTGATATTGACACAGAAAACCAAAACAAATTTAGAAATACTAAAGTTGCATACATTTCTGAAGCAGTTCGATGACGTCTGAACAAATATCACACATTTCCAAAGTGAAGAAACGAACATTGGGGAAAATATTCACATCAAAGAAGTTAATATTTCAAATTTTATCACAAAATAAATAAAAAATGTCTAGTGTAACGAAAATTAAATGCAGAGAGAGTTCAACGCCATTAAAGCCGCTTTAAACACGCGGTTGATGCCACGGCATAAATTCATAAATATCTGAAAGATGATTACAGTCTGATTTATTGCGAAAACAAGTATTAAAAAATTTTATCCCAGAAAAAAAATTAGACGAAGAAACAGACATGAAAAACAAATATAGTAGTTGTAAATGGTCAGATTTTTGTACATAGTTATTTTAATGGATATTTCAAAAAATATTAAAAATTTTAATGAAATCATTTATTTGACACCGATTAAAAGTTCTCGTCAAAAAAGTTAATAAATTCCATTTAATGTAAAAAATACAATTTATTATAATTTTTTTTTGTATTCATATAAATGGAATAAATGGATAAAGATAGAAAAAGAAAGATACTGTGAAAAAAATCTCCAAATATCAGGAAGTAGAGACATAAAATTATTTCTTCCTTTTTAAAATGATTTTGAATGCATTAAGCTGTTTTTTCTTAGTCAATTAATAAAAAATTACATAAAAATTTGTCATAAAAAATTTTACTTTATGAGCACGCCTGAGTTTGAGGATAAATTTCGTCTGCTGATTATAAATTAAGCCTGAGTTCGAGACTTCATTTTCGGTGTGTGTGTATGTGTGTGTGGGTTTTTCTTTTTTTCTTGTCCTTTTCTTTAAAACAAATAAAAACCTTAAAAGCCCTGGGACTTTATTTTCTTCTTTCTGATTGTTGAAATCGAAACTGTTGTCTCATGCAGTCACCTTCGTTACTTCGTCTCAAATTAAAGTACATCTATTTTTCAGAGTAGTGACATATACATAGAGCGGATTGGACTTTTTTTTTGTCCAAACTGGCGTAGACGCTTTCAGTGTGACGTCAGTCATGAAGTTTTGCTTGGGTACTGACTCCAAACAAACGGTTGCTATGTTTCATTTCTTATAAAATATAAATCGTAGAAAATATTACCACTGCACATAATGTATTAAAACACTTTGCCGTGAGATATATTTATAAGATATCGGTATAATATACAGACATAATAGAAAATACAACATAGCAACCGTTTGTTTGGAGTCAGTTTCCAAGCAAAACGTCATCATTGACGTCACGACTGAAAGCGTCTTATTACAGTGAGATATTACAGTGTCTAGATATAAGGAAAGGGCATGGTTACAAACAAACAGTTCCATCAACCAATCTACCACTGCATTTTTGTCGCAGCTATCATTCGAGGCTAATGAAAAAGAAAGGCTACCGCGGTGCTTTACGCGTATCTTTTTTTACAGGCCGCGGGAGTCACGTGATGCTCGAATGCACCAATGCAGGTGTACGAAATGAGCATCACGTCACTCTAATGGTCTGTAAAAAAAGGTAAGTGGAATGCACCGCGGTAGCCTGCCTTTTTCGTTAGCCTCGTATCATTGCAGGAATCGTCATGGCGACGTAGGCCAATCATATCACAGATCAGTTTAACGTAGACCAATCAAATCGCTCCATCTCATGTGTACTGTAGGAGTCGTAAAGGACGAACAGCTTTTTCTCCCAAGCTAACAGTAATTTAACCAACAGTGACGTCAGTTGTCCTTTCCTTATTAACATGTATATTACTCTGCCATAGTAATGCACATTTTTGCACATACAAAAATTTTTATATATTAGTCGAGGGGTGTAAAATTTGGTTGGTTGAAACGACTCTGCACAAAATCGAATCGTCAAACATCAGCGTACAGCACCTAGAATAAGGAAAGGGCATGTTTACAAACAAACAGTTTCATCTACCAGTCTACCGCTGGAGTTTTTTGGTGGTCGTGAATGGCAGCAGTACGTGCTCCTCAGTTTAGCGAGGGGCGTTGACCGAGTAGCGCGGCGGGCTGTCGTCTCGAAGAGTTCCTATTGTTTTGTGTCAAGTGTTTTTTTTTAGGTTGTTCTTTTCTCCGTATAGCCTGGTGTTACTGGGATTTTGTAATTTCTTGAAGCTTCTCTTTCCCTGGGGTAAGCGTATTAAATCTTTGTTATTTTCTTTGGCGTAGCAAGTTTCATTTTGCTGCCTCGTGTGTTTGTTTATTCTGGCTCCACTCTCAAGGAGTTGAGTGGAACGCCTGCTCATTTACTATGGCCAGCTCCACAATTAATATCGTTTCCGACCCCATTTCGGAAACTGTGCCAGTGAACGTTGAAATGGTGGAAAATGACGATAGCTACTTTTTGTCATCTACTGACAACCCTAACGTGACTCGCTCTTCGTTACCAAGGGATGCGCTTCTGCAAATGGCGGCTGAAAATGGAGGTAAGGCATTTAACATTTTTCTAACAAGTCTAGAGTCCTCGGCGTTACCAAAAAGAGACCCTCGTTCTGTTCAGGCAGAAATTAAGGAAAAAGTCGCCCATTTCCAGCAGATAAACAACATACGTTTTACACGGTCGGGGAGCATCATAATCAGTACTTCTGATGTATTGTGTGCGACCGAAATATGTCAAATAGATAATTTTCTTGGTCTAAAAGTTCAACCCAGAATCATATGGGAGAACATAACAAATAAATTTCTTTTGTTCAACGTCCCGGTAAACATCCCTCTTCAGGAAGTGGGTCAGGAACTACTAAGCAACAATAATTTCCACTTGCTTGAGCTACGCAGATTTCTGAGGAAAGATAGCAGAAATGAATTTTCTCCTGTACTAATAACAACTTTAGGCATCTCCCTTCCGCGGGAAGTAAAAATCTGGTTCTCCATCCAGTCAATAAAGCAATTTGTCGACCGTCCCCGACAATGCTCAAAATGTTTTCAGTTTAATCATGTTGTATCCAAGTGTAAATCAGAACAAATTTGTGCCACCTGTGGACTGGCTCACTCTGGCGCATGTACTGATCCTCTCAAATGCAGAAATTGTGGGGAAGAACATCGGTCGGACTTTAACCAATGCCCAGCCCGCATCAAAGAAAGCGAATTCTTGCGATTTAAATGCTCACACTTCCTCACTTTTACTGAAGCCAGACGGCAGTTTTCTCGTAAATCTGAATCTACATCGTATGCGAAAATAACAGGCTCCAAGAATACCGAATTGGACACTCTGAAAAAAGTTTTAGAAACCCGGACCAACGTCATGCTGAAAGTTATCGTTGACCATGCAAATGAGAAATATGAGAGGACTCAGGCCCTCATTGCCGAAATGGAGGTTGCCATTGACAGCCTCACCATTACTCTGTCTAATTGGTGCGCAAAGCTTTGTGACTCCTCGCCAGAAAGGCGGAAACGTCCTCATTCAGGTGGTGTTCCTCCATAAAAAAAAAAAAAAAAAAAAAAAAAAAAACCTTCTTTTCCTTTTACGTTTTCTAGTTGCTCTCTGTTCTGCCGGGGCTGTTTGTGTTTTTGTATTGCTGTTCACCCCCCTCCCTTGTTTTTTGGTCTTCATGGGTATCTCAGTCCTGCAGTGGAATTGCCGCAGTATCTTAAATAAACGTCACTGGCTGCATAGCCCCCCTTTCGCCTCTGCTGACATCCTGGTCATACAAGAAACGTTTCTAACTGCTGAAAAATCCCTGACTATCCCAGGGAAGGTGATCTATCGGCTGGACAGATTGGGTCGCCCTGGTGGCGGTCTTCTCATAGCAATTAAAAATGCTTGGTCCTCCCTTCAACTAAACTTTGATGCTCTCAACCTCTCGAATGAGATTTTGGGGGTTCGCATTTTTCTTGGTTCACATCATCTGAACATATTAAATCTTTACTCGCCTTCGGGTCTGGTGGTTGACGATCTTAAGCAGGTGACGAATGGCCTGCCAGGTAATACTCTCATACTCGGAGACTTTAATCTCCATCATCAGCTGTGGGGCGCCCCGGTGTCCTCGCGGGCAGGCGAAATGTTTGTGGATTGGCTTTCGGACAGCCCTTACTGTATCATGAACCTGGACACTCCCACTCACGTTTCTCCTAGTGGTTCCTGTTCTTTGCTAGACTTGTCCCTTTGTTCTCCAGAAATCTTCACTCAGTCCTCAATTCATGTGGAGGAGGATCTGTTTGATAGTGATCATCTCCCCATTATTATTTCGGTCGAGCTTTTCTCTCCAACCCATCCTAGCCCTATTCTTTACAAGTGGCCGAACATATGTCGGGAGGTCAATGACAGGCTGAAACAGGTTTCCTCCATAGATTATGACTCCTTCTACCAGTTGGTTCACAGTGCGATGCAAAATCACAGCTTCTCCCGTAATAGGCTTGACAAATGCCTCCCTGCCTGGTGGAATGCGCGATGCAGCAATCTCCACAAGCAAAAGAAGTTTTTTCTAAAGAAAGCCCGGGGTTTGATTTCCAGCGCGTACTGGATTAAATTCAAGAGGGTGTCTGCCAAACTTAGAAAAGTTATTAAAGAATCAAAGCAGCGATTTTGGGACTTGATTTGCACTGACGCGAAGGATCCCATGCTTCTGCACAAGGTTTTCCGCAAAATCCGAAATCGCTCCAGCTCTCCCATAGATACACACCTTGTTCTTCAAGTAGGGGACACTTCCAGCGCAGATGCGGCTTTCCAAGCGGAAATTTTCGCAAAAGTCTTCACTGCGGAGGGGGATCATGAACCCATTCCTATCACATATGGCATAGAAGCCAGTCCCCAGTTAAACAATCCGTTTTCTATTGCCGAGCTCAAAGACGCCATCTGCAGGACAAAAATTCCGACCCCAGGTGAGGACAAGATTAGTGCTGCATTATTCAAAGGTCTCAATGACCATTCGCTTAGAGTCTTGCTTCAATTGTATAACGACATAAGGCTCACTGGGGACGTCCCATCATCCTGGACCACGGCGATTATCCTGCCAATCCTCAAACCTGGTAGAACTAAGAAACTCGCTGCTTCCTACCGCCCCATCGCCCTTACTTCTGTGGTCTGCAAAATTTGTGAAAGGATGATATCTACACGTATCAATTATCACCTCCTTGAGAATACTATACTGGACCGTAGACATTTTGGCTTTCAACCCTTCAGAGATAGCCAGGCCGCACTTACCCGGCTTCATCAGGACCTCTTAATTGCAAGGAAAGAGAAAAAATATATTTTGGGCATATCTCTAGATCTGCAAGCTGCTTATGACTCTGTTTATGTGGACGGACTTATCTTCAAATGCGCCCAAGTTGGCATTACTGGTCGCATCTTACGCTGGCTCCATCGCTTTCTCTCTGGGAGGTCCATCAAGGTGGCCTGGAGGAATGTCACATCGCCACTCAGATATATCAATAGAGGTGTCCCGCAGGGAGCGGTGCTGAGTCCCATCCTGTTTACTATTTTTCTGGCCGATTTCTTCGAGGTCCTAGAGGGTCTTGGGGTGAAATACTTAATTTATGCAGACGACATTTTTCTCTACTGTGACAACAGCTCTCTGGAGAGTTGCCGTTTCAAATTACAAGAAGCGCTCAGGCTAGTCGCTCAGTGGTGCACACATTGGAAGCTTTCCATCCGGCCGGATAAATGTCACGCTATCAACTTGTCCAGACGCTCTGCTGAATGCTACTTTGACTTTAGCGTCAACGGAGGTTTAATCGAGTGGTGTACGGAGATCAAGTTCCTAGGTTTTTATATTGCACGGCGTGGTGGTTTCCGGAAGCACATCGAGTACCTCCGGGGAAAAGTCTTCACCAGAATTAACATTCTCAAGTCTCTGGCACAGAAACGGTATGGCGCTCGCTCCCACCACCTTTTAACTTTGGCTTCCTCTTCTATTCGCAGCGTGATTGAATATGGAGCGTCAATTCTCAACTCGGCTGGGGTCTCTCTCTTTCGTAAATTAGAAGTTCTCCAAACCAGTGCCCTTAGAATCGCGCTAGGTCTACCGAAGTGGACTCCAAACATTGTGCTTAGAAGACATGCCGGTGCTGCCCCACTTGCAGACAGGATCAAAGCCTTAGCGTTCAACTTCTGGGTGAAACATCTTTCGTTGGGTAGTTGGTCCCCCCTCTGGGACATTCGGGCAGATGGTCTAGACCTGTTTGTTGAAGATATACCCTATGTTTCTGAGATGCTGACAAAGCTCAGGATTACTCCAGATCATCTCCTTCGATTCCAAGTCCCATTACACCAGGATTCTGAAGCTGTCAGGTTTTTCACTGCTGGGCTTCCGTTCCAAGATAAAGATCTTGACGCGGCTGTGATCGCTCCATATTTTGCTGAGTTCATTCAGGAGTACACTGGGTGGCACGTCATTGCAACCGATGCTTCGAAGACCACTTTCCTCACTTCTATAGCTGGCTGTAATTCAACGAATCAGTTTGCTTATAAAGTCCACCATGTAAATTCCATCTTCACAGCGGAGGCCCTCGCAATTGGGACAGCTCTGGACGAACTGGCGCACTCGTCGTCGAAAGTCGTCATGCTGACTGACAGCTTGTCGGTGCTGTCTGCTCTTCAGACTATAACTATAAAATCTCCTATGGTCATCCTTTGGCTTCATAACAAAATCATTCGCTCCGTTAAATTTCTCTCGAAGATTCTCTTCCTTTGGGTTCCGGGTCACCGGGGTGTCCCTTTGAATGAAAATGCAGATAGTTTGGCCAAGGGCGTCACCTATTCTGACGTTCTGGTTGACTGGATTTCGAAAGAGGATGTTACCAGCGCTCACAAACGTGAAGCGGCAAGTCAGTTCGATCTCGATTACAATGCCTCCAAATACAGTGTCTCGCTTGGAAATATTCCCTCGGTTAGACTTACCTCGTCCTGGGCTTGGAACAGACGGGAGGATGTGTTGATTTCCCGGCTTCTCTGTAGGATGTTGATCACCCCTGAGGTTTTAGCGCGTTTCCACTTGATTCCGGATGGCAGATGCAGTAGGTGTGGTTGCATTGACTCTTTGGAGCACATTTTGTTTACCTGCTTGAAGTACCAGTCTCATCGCAGTAGTTGCTGGGATTACAGGGTGTTAAACAGTGGTGGTTTAAGTTCGTTTGTTTGTTTCGTTAGTAAATTTTGTTCATCCAGAGATTTTCGGGTTTCAGCTTTGAGGTTCCTTCTGAGCATAGATCGATTTTAGCACTTTAGTGTGGTTTTGGTTTGCTTCGGTGTTTACACCAGTTGTGGGTTTTTTTGGATCATTTGAGACGACAGCCTTTGCCGCTATAGGTCTCATAGCCCCCCCCCCCTTCAAAGTTCAAGTTCAAAGTTCAGTCTACCGCTGCATTTTTTTCGCAGCTATCATTGCAGGAATCATCGTGGCGACGTAGGCCAATTATATCACAGACCAGTTTAACGTAGACCAATCAAATTTCTCCATCTCATGTGTACTGTAGGAGTCGTAACGAACAGGTTTTTCTCCCAAACCAACAGTAATTTAACCAGCAATGACGTCAGTTGCTTTTTCCTGTCCTTATACATATCAGTGACAGTGAGGAAACCACAGATTAAATATAGTCATACAGATTTGACAGTGGAGCGAAAACCCGAACCAAAGACATTTAAGATACACAGACTGGCAATGCCCATTCAAAAGCCATCAGCCATCTGAAGTAAATACGCCAGCGAAGTGATGACGTCACTGTAATGGCTGCTGGAGACAAGAAGTTTCGGTTTCCCGTTGAGCGTTAATGTTAGCAAAAAAATAAAGTCGTGTTAACAGTAATAATAAATTTTTTTAAGAAATTTCTGTTACAGTTTTGCTAAATCTGAGGTAAGGCATTCATATGCATTCAACAAACTTCTGATTAAGTGCGTCATTTTTTTTTAATTCATCAAAAAAGAAAAGCCTTTATGCAGAGCATCAATAGCCGATGTTTTGAATATTTGAATGTAATTTTAAAATGTTTTTAAGGTTTTAATTTCTTTTAGTTGATATTTCTATTACTCAGGCGTACTCTATGTTAAGTTTCATCTGAGTTAAAATGTGTTTCTGCTTTTTTTTTCTTCATTTGGTGTTTTATTTACATAAATTTCTCTGCTGAATCGTAAAGCAAGGGTGATATTTTAATATATTTTGCTTGATATTCCTGCAGTTTAAATGTATTTTTCAGTCGTTTTCATGTTATCTGTGTTGGTTTTTTCTTAATTATTTTACTTGATTACCGAAAATGTCTATATTCAGTTGTTTACTTTCCTAGTATTTAATAAAATTTTATAAAGATAGTCAGTCTTCCTGCATGACCGCGCAAAAAAATATAATCCAGTAACTATGAAAAATCATTTGATAAAATTATCATTAAATGCTCTAGCTGTTAGAAAAAAAAACCCCAGCAGAAACACATTTCCACTCAGATGTAACTTAACTTAGAGTACGCCTCAGTAATAGAAATATCAACTAAAAGAAATTAAAACCTTAAAAACATTTTAAAATTACATTCAAATATTCAAAACATCCGCCATTGATGCTCTTCATGAAGGTATATGTTTTTTTTTTTTTTTTTTGATGAATTAAAAAAAAAATGACGCACTTAATCAGAAGTTTGTTGAATGCATATGGATGCTTACCTAAGATTTAGCAAAACTGTAATAGAAATTTCTTAAAAAAAATTTATTAATACTGTTAACACGACTTTATTTTTTGCTTACATTAACGTTCAATGGGAAACCGAAACTTCTTGTCTCCAGCAGCCATTACAGTGACGTCACACTTCGCTGGCGTATTGAAACACCTCAACCGCGAGGTCTGTACGTCAGATTTGAGTTGTTTACCATTAATCGCTATGGCTAGAAGCTACTTAAAAAAATAAATTTTTATTAATGTATACGAAGTTTATGCCATTTTTTTACATCAAGCTATTTTTTTATATATCTAAATAAGCATTAAAAATATTTAGTTTCCTAAAATACAATAAAATAAGGTAATTTATTAATAATTTTTTTGATTGGTGTATTTGAGTAAGAGTATATGATTTTAACATGCAATAAAGGCGAAATGTACATTGAAACGAAACAAATTGGTGGAGATTATAAGTTAAAGCGTCTGAAACCAAGAAATTTTTAAAAAAAGGTGGGGGGGGGGGGGAGAAATCTATCTAAGTTAATTAATTGATCCTTCAAAATATTTATGCATGCCTGTATGACTGTTAAAATTTAAGGATGATTTCAAATAAGTTTTGTAATAAAGTATATTTTTAATAGTTAATAAAGCTTAACAATTTCAAAAAAGTAAATAATGTAAACAAAATCAAATAATACATACCAATAAAATAAACATACATATTTAAATATATATTCATCAATTTTAATTTTGTAAAATATTTATATAGTTGTTATTTGTTTCAATATTTTAGATTTATGTTCGAAAATTTTATCTTGTAAGTTAAGCAAAAATAAAACTTGTTTAGAAATAAGATTTTTGTTAAAAAGATAATATATACATCTATTTATTATTATTTTAATTATTGTTTAATCATTGCTTTTCTTTGAATCATAAACTAAACTGGAAAAAACATTCTGGAATTGATAATTTTGACTGTAGGATGAAACAAACACAACACACACACATTCTAACTTCAAATGCTTCATGATTTTGAGCCAGATTACAACTAAATTTGATTATTTGTAGATTATAAGGCTCTTCAAAACACAGGTGTGTATGATAAATAATAAAGCCCTTCTAATTTGACCATTTTAAAGTAAACTTATTTTTACGATAACTTAAAAAAAAATATTTTTGCAATTCACTCAAAATATATTTGTTTCTTGAAATGTGTCTGTTTATGAACAAATACAGAGTAAGTAGAATAAATAAAATATCTTGTGCTTGATTCTACATCCACCCAGGAGGTTAAGCACATAGATGCTATTGTCCAAAAATGCATAGTTAAAATTCTACTGCGTGTGATGTACAATTGTGAAAACTAGCAATCAACAGATAATTTCTTATTCTTCGGTAAGTACATTTTTATTTATGAGTTTACTTAAGAATGTCCTTTTTAATAAATGTTGGTATCATTGTTTCATTTATTTAGTCAGTATTATTTAAAGTGATGATAAAATAAAATTCACCAATTTGATCTGGCCATGAATTTATGGCACAAATGAGATTTATTTAAAAGCAATTACTTGATTATAAGTTGTTTAATTGAAATATGTTTTCATTATATAAATTTGAACAGCAAAATTATATTTATTCATAATGTAGTTATTCATAATATGTAGTTATTCATTTTTTTTAATCAATAAACAGGGATCTGTTTAGGAAAAAATTGGGTCCTTTAAAGGACCCTTCACAATTTTTTTTTTTCACAAAACTATTTTCCCTAAAACAGGACCCTTCACAAAACTATTTTTTCTAAAACAGGACCCTTCACAAAATTCTTTGTCTTAAAAATAGGTTTTTCACAAAATTTTTCCATCTTTAAACTGAACATTTCACAAATTAATCATTTAAAAGTAAAATCTGACCTGTCACTTTTACACATACAAAGAAAATATATGTATTTTACATCCATATATCTTCTTAAAAATGTATAAACAAGAACCGGAATATAACGATCATTTCAAATTCACAAAATTATGAGTAGATTTTTCACAAATATAAAAAGCTGAGACCCCTGATAAAATATCACTTTCTTATGAATCGCTTCATTTTAGTTTAGCTGTTAAAAAAAGATAACTGTTTTGGGAACAGATGCTTTACACTCACGCAAACATACAAGCATAAGTTTGGCGACTTTTTTCCGTTTTTTAACCGATTAATTTTTTTTTCTGCGTGAGTGTAAAGCATCTTAGCCCTGTTTTGGAATTCCTGTATAATGCATTTCTATTATATAATATACCTTGGAGAGTGTGGTATAAAATAAAAACATTAACTGAAACACTAAGAACTTTTTATTACTGTTGTTATCCAAAACTGTACAATTAGAATAATTTTTGCAAATCCTAAATGAATTATCAACATATTAACTGATAATGTAAGCTATAATCAAGATATCTCTGGTCTGCCTACTTATGGAAGTCAAGGAGATGACTTACAAAGCTGACTTTTGGGATTCAAGGAACTCAGTTAACCAAGTCTTCTGTTGGAATTTTTATGCCAGTTGGGTACATTCACAGCCAGAAGTGTTTATTTCATATTTCTGTCTGTAAATGTAACTTGCTAGAGCTTCAGATGTCTTCCACAGCCAAGAAAACTCTTGCTGCAAATCTTCATTTACAGCTTGTGTTGCATGGGTTATGCTTGCTTCATTCACAGTAATTCAATATGTTGATATTAAGCTCATTTAAGATTTGGAAAAATTATTTTACTTGTACTTTTTTGCATAACAACAGTAATAAAAAGTTCTTTGTTTTTCAGTAAATATTTTTATTTTATACCTGTATCTGAAAGTGTTATATATTAGAAATGCTGGTACTTCTCGACTATTGAAGTCTTGGCGGCGAATTACAGAGAAGTGAAGCATCCCTAGAAAAAGTATGCAACATGTTAGAGCGCACTGCAGATTAATCTAGTAACTTTAAAATAAAAGCTGTTCTTAAAATTTTTTTTTAATTTTTACTTTATTCCTAAATTATTGTATCTTCTAGGGATGCACCAAATATTCAGTATTCAGTCATACTACTGAATGTCATATTATTTGGTTAGGCTGAATATCAAACTATTTGCAGGGATCGATGCAGGTTTTTTTTCTTGGGGCCCATTTTGTGAAAAGTAAAGGTTATTTTTGTGAAATTTATTATATTTTTGTGAAAAATAACATTTTGTAACGAAAGTTGATATCCAGTTAATCAAATTCAAACCAAGCATTTATAAACAAAAACTTTTTAAAATCCTTTTGCTGAAGTTTTCCTCTCTGGTGAACTTGCTTGTTTACAAATTACACATTTTAAAACATCACAAAATAATAAATAAATAATAAATAGTAAGTTTTTATGGAATAGAATTTTGTAAAGGAGCCCATTTTATCAAATTGATTTTTGTGAAGGGACCCATTTTATCAAATAGATTTTTGTGAAGGGGCCTTAAATAGGCCCCAAATTTTTCCTAGATCGACCCCTGATTTGATATGCTGAATATTCGATTTGGCCAAGTATCTTGATATTCAGTCAAACTGAATACTTAAAGAAAGTGTTTTTAATAGCATTTTTTTTTTTTTGAAAACCTTAGATAATTTTTATTTTTAACTGTCAATAAATAAAGATATTAAGAAATACAACGATATTTAAATAACAGAGATTGCTTTTGCTTTATTTATTTGCTGTTTGAAAAGTAACAATTAAGAAAAATAACTGTTAATGATGACATTCATAGGAACTAATGATCTGTAAATGCAAGTTTTTGAATATTGTTAGCTTTTTCACAACTGGGTATTCCTAAACATAATGAAAGATAATATACAGCTTTCAGGGGTTGTAATAAGTAACAAGACAAACAGTTTTTGTATGGGAAACCAGAATTGCAATCCACTTATTAAAAAATACAGTGTATCTCACTCCATGTTGAACTTGCATTTTCATTTAAAATTAACAATAATGAAGATATTGTAACAATATATTCAAATATCAGACTTTGCTTTCTGTAAAATATGACAAGAAGTGTTAAAAAGTGACACTAGTGCAGTGCAAACACTAAGCTGAATATTCCACTATTCAGAATGCAGCTGACAGTACTGTGTCACTGATTAAAATTCAATCACTTTAATGATTCTGTGATGAGTTGACATGCTTCAACTCCTCCCTTATTTGTGGAAAAAGGATAATCTCTCTGGAATGAAAATAATCTGACAGATTGATCTCTATTGACAAAAATTCTATCAATAGTGTGAATTTCATTTTCACTTTGAGATAAGCCAAGCTGCAATACATGCTTTGTATTGAATGGTATGTTATCTGAATGAGTAGATAAGAATTGTAAAGTATTGTTCTTGTGGATACAAAGAACTGGGCCCCTACGAAATGCAATGTTTTCTGGGAAATTCCTGGAATGCAAGGAAAGCCCCTGGGAAGTGAAATTGCTGACGGCAGTTGAAGGTGGAAGGAGTTGAATGTTGAGTCAGTTGGTGGTGAAAGAAGCTTGAGTGAGGTTGTCTTTTGAGTGGACTTCAGAATCGAAGTTCGTCTGAAATTGTAATTTCACAGCATGGAGACGAATAATCATATTTTTTCATTTTTACTTTTTTTTTTTTTTTTTTAATGTGTTAATTTAAAATAAAGTTTTTTTCGTTACAAACGATAAATGGAATTTATTAATTATATATACAACGTCTCACGCTACCACAGCAATAGTATATATAATTAATTGGTGGCAGCAAATGGGATATGTAATCTAGAATAAATTAGATTACGGATCTATGTGAACCTGATTAGACAGATGAAGAGCCAGTGGAAAACGGATAAGCAGAATTGTGTAGTTTTGAAGTATAATTGGAGTCGTGTTTGTTCTCGGGAGTTCTAGCAAGTAGAGAAATGGTAAAGGAACTTTATCGACTAAAGGTGGGAGGTGTATGAACAGTCAACTATAGACTTGGTGCTATTTGTGTGTGCTTTAAAATATATCAGTGGAATGAAGATAGGCGGTGTACCATCTGAGTTTCCTACATATGGATCTAAGTTGAAATTAGTGCCTCATCAGTGAAATTAATATCTTCAAATCTTCAAACATCTGTGTGTGTCATCTTTAAAAGTGCTTGGAAGCCTGGTATCAGTGTGGAGGAAATATCTGCATCTGGAGGTAAGCTCTTTTATGAAATCTTCTATAGAGGTCTGTTTTAAATTAAATTTTGTGTATAAATTTTAATTTTGGGGAACAAAACTCTATGTGAAATTTAAGAATTCTAGGGAAGCTATTAATTTGGTACTTAAATTTTTAGTTAGAATTTTTATGTTTGTTGATTTTCTGGTATCTGTTAGGTATAATATTGGGTTAAGAAAATTATATACTTATGTATATGTTCAAATTTACTTGGGGTATAGTGAATTGTTATTGATTAATTGAGATTATTATTAATCAGGGTATTTTAATCATAATTTTGTATAAAACTTTTGGAATTAAGAGTTTTGTTTATATACATTTTATTTATTACAGTAATAAAGTTATTGCCTAATTTTATGGGTATACTGTGGATGATTATGATTAATGTTTCAAAATAAATTGATGTTATACTGTACTGTTGGGTATAAAATTTATTTTGGGGGATATACTCAGTTTGAAAGACGTCACTGTTGCATGAGAATTTGCTATATTGAAATTGTGTCGTTTTTAAATACATTATTATACGTATAGTGAAGAAAATTCTATTTCTGTATTCATTGTATTATTGTAAATTGAATATATCTGTTATTTTGAAATTTATTATATTTTGGGGAAAAATATGGCAGACTATTTAGTAAAATATAATAAAAGCGTCTTGCTATTATTAGCAGAGGAATTTGAGACCAGTGTGTCAAAAACATGTAAAAATCAAGCTATAATTCAGGCTATAGTTAATGCTGAGGATTATAAAGAAAGTTACGCAAAACTTCGCTTGCAATATATTCTTGAACAGGAGGCAGAGCGGAAAGAACAGGAAAAACAAATTGAAAAAGATCGTAAAGAAAGAGAGAGGCAAATTGAATTAGATAGGATTGCACAAGAGGAAAAAGATAAACTTAGGAAATTTGAGGTAGATAAACTTGAGAAACAACTTGAGGCAGATAAACTCGAAAAACAACTTGAATTAGATAAACTTGAGGCAGATAAACTCGAAAAACAACTTGAATTAGATAAACTTGAGAAACAACAGCAATTTGAATTAGAAAAATTGCGTATTCAAAATTCTGCGGATGTTGTTAGTGTTTCATCTAATGAATCAAATGTAGATTTTCATAGAACTCCTAAGGTAAATTTAAAGGATTTAGTTCCGCGCTTTGATTCTAAATTAATTGATATAACTCTTTTCTTTATGATTTTTGAAAGGCAAGCCGAGAAAGCTAAAATTTCTCAGGAAGATTTGGTCAGTCAATTAATTCCTTTATTACCTTCTGACATTGCCGAAATTATAGTTAAACAACCGTCAGACAAATGTGATGATTTTCAACATATAAAGAAAGTTTTGTTAGATAGGTTTAGGCTAAGTACAGGCGCCTTAAAACAGAAATTTGAAACTCATCAAAGAAAATCTGGTGAATTATGGGTAGATCTGATTTATGAGTTAAGGGATTATCTGGATAATTGGTTAGAGTCATTAGAAGTGAGAGATTTTGAATCCTTAAAAGAACTAATGCTCACGGAACAATTGAAAAAACGTGTCCCTTTTGAGATAAAAGAAAAATTTATGGATGATTGGGAGGAAATAAAGATTGCTTCTAAACTCGCGGAAAAATCGGATAAATTTGAGAGTATAAGAAGAGAATTTAACAGGTCGGATAGAAAACCGTGGGAAAATAAATCTTTTCAGGATAAGCAAAAAGACAGCTTTAATTCTAAAAGTAGAAAGGAAATTAAATCAAAATCGGAATTTGAGAATACGAAAGAGAGTGGGAAAACTGACCAATTTAAGAGGGACAATGCTTTCGAAAAGCAAAGACAAGTCCAATGTTATAATTGTTTGGCAGTGGGCCACATCCGTCCAAATTGTCCGGAATTGTTAAAAAGTAAAACTAATTATGAGGATAAAAGCATAGCTTGGATCATTACTAGTGATGGGAAAAGTGAAAATAATAGGGAAGGTGTGGAAACCGAATTACCTATGGTTGATTTATGCCTGAATGGTAAAGAAAGTAAAAGCGATTAAGGACACAGGTGCGCAAATTGCGGTTTTTGATGCTAATGACATTCCGTGGAGTGCTAAGAAAGTGGGAAATGTCTTTCTTATACCGGCCCTCGGAAATAGACAAAAAGCGGATTTGGTGTCAGTGCCGGTTGCTTTGATGGAAGGTGAAAAAGAGTATGTTGAAAAAAATGTGGTGGTTGCAGTTGTGAGAAAACTAAATTCTCCGCCCCTTATAACACCAGCTGTTTATGAATTATTAAAGTTAGGAAATATGGATAAGCAAAATTCAGTGTGTAAACAGGTGGAAAATCAGAGAGAATTCAATGGGCAGGGAACCTTCAGATTGTCTAGCGATGATGAGCAAAAATTTGTTAGAAAAATGGTTGTAAATGAAATCTGTGAAAAGGATAATCAGTCTGTTAATGAGATAGAGATAAATTCATCGGGAGACGGTACTGATAGGAATTTGGAAAAAGGGTCTAAATTGTTCGATCCAAAAGATGATGCATCTCGAACGGATAGTGATAAAAGGTCAGGTAAAGGAGGTCAATTTCGGGAAAAGAATTCTGAGCATGATGTAAATATACCCAGGTATTTTGTTGGTAGTATGGGATTTATACATGTTAGAAATAGAATTAGAAAGAAATTGAGTTCACCTATGACTGTGGCCAGAAAAATTTACTCTGGGATGAAAGATAATAATAGAGTAAATTGTGGGGCTAAATGCCAAGAAAGTGGATATGGAGATTCAAAGAATTCAAAGTTGAAAAGAATGGAGCATTCTGCTTTTAAAACGGATCATAAAGAAAGATTTATTAAAATCGAACAAATATTTGAAAAGAAAAATTGTGATCATGAAGTTGTAAAGCGAAATTTATTGTCGAAAAGATTTTCTGATAGAATTAATTTAGATATTGGTTTTTGGGAGAATTCTCTAAATTAAGTTTATTCTAAATTTGGGAGTACTCATTATTGTAATATCTGTATTGTGTTTATTTATCATTTAATGCTTAATATTATTTTCGTAATAGTAAAACTTCATTAATTTAATAATTGCATAATTTTGTATGCTTTCTTTTTGTTTGTTAGGAGTGTCTAAAATTTAGGCTTTTAAGCAAGTTTTTAAGAGAATTGTTTTAGGCATTGTGTTGTATATAGATTTATTCTTTCCTCTTATTATTATTTTTTTTTTGTTAGAATCATGTAAGGGGTAATCTGTTTTTGGTATTATATGTATGTGAAATATTTCAAAATTGTTTCTTAGGGCATCAATAGTATAAATTATTCCTGGAATTATACTTTGGTATTGTAGGTATGGAATCATAATAAATCCTGTTGACAGTGTGGTCTATCAAATACTGAGTATGGGAATGTGTTTGTTTTCTATAGGGATTTTTCATATGTTATTCAAAATTCCTTTGTGCTTTGTTGACCTCTTTAGAAATTGATTGAAGGAGCTTATTCTATTAATATATATGTCAAATTTCTTCTAGAAATTTTTTCTTAGTGGGAGGTGTTGTGATGAGTTGACATGTTTCAACTCCTCCCTTATTTATGGAAAAAGGATAATCTCTCTGGAATGAAAATAATCTGACAGATTGATCTCTATTGACAAAAATTCTATCAATAGTGTGAATTTCATTTTCACTTTGAGATAAGCCAAGCTGCAATACATGCTTTGTATTGAATGGTATGTTATCTGAATGAGTAGATAAGAATTGTAAAGTATTGTTCTTGTGGATACAAAGAACTGGGCCCCTACGAAATGCAATGTTTTCTGGGAAATTCCTGGAATGCAAGGAAAGCCCCTGGGAAGTGAAATTGCTGACTGCAGTTGAAGGTGGATGGAGTTGAATGTTGAGTCAGTTGGTGGTGAAAGAAGCTTGAGTGAGGTTGTCTTTTGAGTGGACTTCAGAATCGAAGTTCGTCTGAAATTGTAATTTCACAGCATGGAGACGAATAATCATATTTTTTCATTTTTACTTTTTTTTTTTTTTAATGTGTTAATTTAAAATAAAGTTTTTTTCGTTACAAACAATAAATGGAATTTATTAATTATATATACAACGTCTCACGCTACCACAATTCCAATACACTTTATACAAAACAAAGTTAATATGATAAAAATCTTCATTATTGTTAAAGTTGCGAACAAATATTAGGGTTCTACTATAGAAACCTTGTATTTTTGATTGAATAAATGGATTGTGATGGTGGTTTTCTGTACAGAAAATGCTTGTCTTGGCCTTATTATCTTCCTCAAAAGTTTGTTCTAAAATTTTACAAACATCATATGAATTTCGAACCTCTGAAAATAATCGTTCACTTTATTCACTCTAGTACATTTCAAAAACTTTCTTGCTAAGTTGCCACCATTTGAATGTTTTATTATTATTATTATTTACTCGCTTCTTGTCAAATAAATACTATATGACTGTAAAATATTCCTTCAAAATTTCTTTTTGATTTTAATATATTTGTTTTAGAATGTAAGTAAATTTTATTCATATATTCAGAAGTTCACAGAAGAAGTCATAAGTTGAATTTTTTATTAATTAAAAGAGTTAAGACTAATCCTTCTTAAATAATTTAAAGCATAGAATTATTTTTATTTTTTTGTAAAGTTTAATTGTGAAAAGGTTTTTTTCATGAAAATTGTCTTTGTGCTAAATATGTAAAATTATTTTGAAATTTAACTTTTTAAAATTTTTAAACCATGAAATATAGAAGTATATAGTCAGTCGAATATTCGGTATTTCGCCAAAGTCACTATCCGGTGCCTCCCTAGATGTTCTTATTATATTTTCTTTGTAAATGTATATTTTGCTTAATTTATGGGTTACTATTTTTTCTTATGGTCGCCTATAAATTTTGTTTTGCTGCAGATTGACTCAGAAAAACTGCTACTGGGATTCAGTAAATTGGAATTTTAATCACATTCATAATATATTTTAATTTATCATGAATTATAGCTTTTCATAATAATACCTTTAATCATCAATAATAGCTTTTCATTACATAGGTTTTAATGTGTCACATTTACTGGGGACAAGTCATAAAACAAAATTTTTCATTTTATGAGTAACGATGATTCCAAACTCCTACCCAATGAGGATCCTGGTTACACCACTGTTATAATTCATTACTATTATTATTACTTATTTATATTACTGCAAATGTTACTTTACATTATTATAAGGAAAGGGCAACTGACGTCACTGTTGGTTAAACTACTGTTGGTTTGGGAGAAAAGCCGGTTCGTTCTTTATGACTCCTACAGTACACATGAGATGGAGCTATTTGATTGGCCTATGTTAAACTGGTCTGTGATATGATTGGCCTACGTCGCCATGACGATTCCTGCAATGATAGCTGCGACCAAAATGCAGTGGTAGATGCGATTTTACAAAACATCATGCGTAGAACGATTGGAGGCGATGTTGAATAGTGATTGGTCGACTGCCTGAGACGATGTAGGAGGAGCTTAATGCGCTTGAAGAGGGTATTTTTCATTTCGTTGAAGATTCATAAGATCGTCTGAGCTTGCATATTCATGTTTGCTTTATTTTTAATGATGCTTCGGACATATTAAACGTGTCTAACAAAATATTATTATCTTAATATAATTAAAAGAAAACAATCCATATGTACAAGTATAATTTGAAACAGCAAATCAAATACTTCTAGCTCTTGTATTTTCAGAGCTCATTATCTAATTCAACTCCTGTTGTTTTTTTTTTTTTTTTTTTTTTTTTTTTTTTTTTTTTAAGAAAAATAAAATTGATATTTTAATTGTAAAGGTTAATGAAAACTAATTTAAATTTGTAGTAGCTTGTGTACATTTTTTAAGTGAAAAAACTATATGTCCAGCTTAATTTATTGATACATAACAAACCTTACATAAAGTAAAACATATTTCATTTATAAATTATTATATTCTTTAATATCTATAATCCATAACTTCCAATTTTCAAATAAAGATTACATGTTTACTTTTTTGTAGATTTTATTTTAAATTTTATTTATAGTAAATACTCACTACAATTAGATAGAATTAAACAAAGAACAACATATTAAACATTATTTCACAAGAATAAACTGAAAACACAGCAAATAAATGTTAGCTTTTCTGAATGTTTATTATTATTTTTTTAATCATCATAATTGAATTAATAAGCGAAAATAAAATTACTAGGTCGTTCAAAATTTTTTCAACTGTGTTATTTCATAAAATCAACATATACTTAAGCAATGCATTTTTCAGATTTTTATATGGTTTGTTATTTCATAAAATCAATATAAACTTAAGAAATGCAGATTTCAAATTTATATATATAGTTTTAAATTTTTTACTGAACTTAAAGGTTTATTAAACAATTTCTTTCATATATTTAAGTCAAGACAGCGTAAAATACAAAATTTGCCCCACAAATTCATTTAAAATTTGGAAATATACTTTATTATTTTTTCTTTTTACAATTAAAAACTTGCAAACATTGCATGTTTGCAAAATTTAACTGAAAAAAAAAAAAATTCAGTAATTAAATAATTTAAAAAGCTATACAAATTACACTCGAACGCCTAAAATCCATGCAACGTCTGCAGTGTTGAATTCAAGGGGTGGCCCGGGGGGGAAATTCCCCCCCCGGAAGATTTGAGATTTTATGCTTACAATGGGCAAAAAGTGGAATTTCCCCCCCGGAACTGTATTATGTCCCCCCCGGAGCTACAGAAATCCCTCCCGGAGAAAAGTGTCTGAATTCAACACTGCGTCTAAGCCGTTTAAAATACACATACACATGTATATTTATTTTTTTATTTAAATAATTTTAACTGGTTTATTACGAAACATAATAAACCCTTCAATATGTAATAATAATATTCACAAAATGTGTAGTGGCGCCATCTGTTCGTAAAATGAAGCATTAAAATAAAAATATAAAATAAATCTAAGATATGAGATTTTAGTTTCGGAGCGATTTTTTAAAAATCCAGGATAAGTAAAGGTTTTACAAGCATAGCTCTTAAAATCATTAATATTTGGTTAAAACAAATTTTTAAAGCGATTTGAACATCTTAATAAAATGATACCTAACCCTTTTTTTTAAATAACAACGTTTAAGATATGATAGATCTACCAAACAAATACAACATTAAGAATAAATATGAATTCTGAAATTAAATTGCATTAAAATACTATTTATTAAAAATGAGAGCTATAATAATGAATTTGATAGATTTTATGCAGTTATGTTCAAGTAAAACCTAAGCCCCCCCCCCCCCCCCCTCAATATAGTTTTAAACCCTGGGGTTGCTGAAGACCCAAATTACTGAATTAATGCATAATGAATAATAATCTTGAAATTTTAGACCAGCACAGTTATTGAACTAAACAGGAATTAATTATAACATAAAAAAGGACATGCTATGATTTTAAAATAAGCAATTAATCATTCAACATTTTTTTCCGCAAAATTAAAACAATGATAACTATATTTATTATTACTAGTGTTAGATAAATTTATCTCCTTCATTTTCACTATATTTAAATAATATTTATTTATATTAATTATATGTTTAAATAATAATACTTATTAATATTAATTGTATGTAATATTAATTGTAATATTAATTAATATTAATTTTATTTATTTAAATATAAATAATAATTAAAAATTTAAATAATAAAATAATAGACAAAAAAATTAAATATGGTAATCTTCCACAACTTTATCACTGCAGATCAACCAGTAATTGGTAAAAAGAATTTTAGTAAATTAATAGAGATTTTTAAGAATAATGCTTAATTTTAAAAGATGACAACTTTAATTAATTAATTCTGCTAATTTGATAATCATCTGTTACTAAAGTTATTATACAAATTAAAGTCTTATACAAAAAATATTTTTAATGAAAGTTTAGGAGTTTTTGCATTTTAATAAATGTTCGTATAGTTATTAAAAAATAGCTTATATGAATTAAAATTTAATTTAATTCTTGAAATTTATCTGATATTAAATTTTATTGTATGTGATAAAAATTTAATTTTTATTTACCTTAATTATAATTTATAATTTAATATTGTTTAACTTAATTCTAATTAAAATTTAATTATCAAATTGAGAATAAAATATTGCAGAGCAATTGATAAAGATTAACTGATCTTTATATCAATGCTTAAGAAGCATTGCTAATAAATATTCTTTATTAACTAATTCAATAAAGATCAAAGCAAAACTCTAAAAATGCAAAAAAAAATTGGCAAGGACAGAACTTGATGCATCAAAATTACGAGCCTGCTGCTTTAACCACTATACAAGATCGGACACAAAAGTTGTTAACTTTTAACATACTTATTCATTTAATACGCTTTAACTCCTCCCCTCAATAACAACGTAACCATCTTTCAGCCAATCACCATTCGACACCGCCTCCAATCGTTCTACGCGTGATGTTTTGTAAAATCGCGTGGTAGATAGGTTGATGGAACTGTTTGTTTGTAAACATGCCCTTTCCTTATAACGGACAAATACTTACTGTTGAGTTTGAGTCATGTGGTAATAGATTAAAATACAAAACCATGCCTGAAAGTTAGTTATTTAAAAAAATAAATGTTTTTTCAATTTATAATCAATATTTCTCAAGCTGTGTAAAAGAAGGTTAAACCTGATAACACGAATAAACAATGTATTTAAAAAAAAAAGAACTGACAGTCAATAAAATTAGCAAATAGCATGCCTTTATAATACGGATGCCTTCTTACATGCAAAATAAATTTCTTGTTGATCAGTGTAGAGACCAATTATAAATCTTTGTAATTTTATTCTTCCAAGATTTTCTTTTTCAGTGAATAAGTGATTTTTTAGTATGTATTTAAATAACACATACAATTTTGCATTCATCAAAATTATGAATGCTCTACATTTAAGTTCTAAAAAGGCAAAATAAAATTCATATTGTAATATTTGCTCATAAAAATGTATGATAAAATAATGTATTCTTGATTTCGAAGCACCAAAATGTCATAATGGATAAATACCCAAAACATGGTCAGCAAGATCTCAAATTCCCTTCACTTAATGTTAAACCTATTGGCCTATAATGCATTCATATTTTTTAAATATCTCCTCCTCTTTTTTTCTCTGCGTGCTGCTCTTAAAAGATGCCTGTTTTATATAGTTGTCAAAATATTTCTAAGATTTATACTTAATTTATAATTTTATGTGTTAAAATCATTAATAGTTGTGAGTAAGATCTTAACACTTCAAATAATTAAGTCTGACTAAGCATGAAATAAAATTTCTGTATTTTTATGATTTTGAAGTAAATTATTAATATATCTTTATAAGACGAGTTTCATTGAATAATTCAAGAAAAAATATCTCATCATCATTATGAATATTTAGTTATGCATGACCAGAAATCCACAAAATTCTAAAATCTGCACAACCTCTGGTCCTAAGCTATGCAGATTTGAAGATATATGTAGAAGTGGGAAATTTTCAGAAAATCTTACCAGCCAGCAAGAAGCAACATACAGTTGAAAATTGTTGTGACAGAATTTACGCAACTGCAAAAATAAATCCTTACTACAATAATACATGTTCGTACTTTTTTTCAAATAAAATTAAGAAATATATACAAAAGAGGAAAGTTTAGTATAAGGTTAGAACTTAGTTACCATAGTGATATTACACTAATTTGAAGAGTTACAAAATATAGCTAACAAGTAAAAACAATTCTTCTATAGCCTGCAGTTTTTAAAAGATTTCTTAAAGATTATCTCGCCTCATCAGAAAAGCCACTCACTAGAGGGATATAATTCCCCAACCCTTGTGTATTATATATTATTATTATTGTTTTTTATATACAAATTACTTATGTTTGTATATAAAAAAAATGGTACTTCTCCATTATCCAGTCGACCACTTTTCATTAAAAAAATTATCGCCAAACTGTAATGTAAAATAAACAAATAGAAGAATGTTGCCATTGTAATATCAAAATAAATAAATAAATAAAATAAAAAAATTTGGAAAAGCCCCACTCACCAAAGTGTCAACTATCAGTAAGTTTAAACAAAAAAAAAATGACAATATAGTAATGAAAACAGAAAAAAAAATCTTGGATATTTATTTATTTACATTATTTTTCTTAATTATCCTTATCGGCTGGTGAATAAATGTTTGTAACATCGGTAGAAATTGATTTATTGCCCTTAACTATGCAACGCAAATTTTTTTTAATGCATTTTCTCTTTTAATATCATGGCACAGCCGTTTAAGGATGCAATTGTTATTTTAATTAATGAAATAACTAATAAATCGGTAAAACAATGAAAAATACAGGTAAATGGTGAATTAAAAACCCCTTGATGACTTAGCAAACATGTGTAATGCTTCTGACGTCAAGTGATTGGGACTGCATTTTTGGCCTTAAATCCTATAATATCCACATTTTAATTGCTTAATAGGCGTATATCCAACAAGCAATTAAAATTTGGATATTATGAATGCAAGGCGTGAGAAATTTTCTCTGGAAAAATTTCCAAGTATTAAAATATGAAGTTAAATCCTATAGTTTGCCGATAACTTTTTTATGAAAAGTGGTCGACGGGATAATGGAGAAGTACCAAAAAAATAAATGACTTTTTTATATTAAATAAATTACATAAATACAAAAAAAAAGTCTTCTGTAAAAGAAACAGTAAATAGGTTACCAGAAACTATGCATGTGAAATTTCCTTCTGTTGCCAAGATAGTCGAGAAGTATCAGCCTTTCTAATATATAATACTTTCAGATACAAATATAAAATAAAAATATTTACTGAAAAACAAAGAACTTTTTATTACTGTTGTTATGCAAAAAAGTACAAGTAAAATAATTTTTCCAAATCTTAAATGAACTTAATATCAACATATTGAATTACTGTGAATGAAGATTGGCAGCAAGAGTTTTCTTGGACGTGGAAGACATCTCAAGCTCTAGCAAGTTACATTTACAGACAGAAAAATTAAATAAAAATCTCTGCCTGTGAATGTCTCCAGCTGGCATAAAAATTCCAACAGAAGACTTTGTTAACTTAGTTCCCCGAATTCCAAACATCAGCTTTTGCAAGTCAGTTCCTCGACTTCCATCAGTAAGCAGACCACAGATACCTTGATTGTAGCTTAGGAGGTTATCAATATGTTGATATTCATTTGGGACTTGTAAAAGTTATTCTAATTGTACAGTTTTGGATAACAACAGTAATAAAAAGTTCTTAGTGTTTCAGTAAATATTTTTATTTTATACCACACTCTGCAAGGTATATTATATATTAGAAATGCATTAGGAATTCCAAAACAGTTATCTACTTTAACAGCTAAATTAAAATGAAACGATTCATAAGAAAGGTATATTTTTATTGATTAAAATGTTATGAATAAATATAATTTTGCTGTTCAAACTCAAAAAAAAAAAAATACTTTTTTAGTTTTATGTAACATTGAGAGCTAATATCTCAGTGTTTATATGATAATGAGACATATCTCAATTAAACAACTTATAATCAAATAAGTAACTACTTTTAAATAAATCCCATTTGTGCCATAAATTCATGGCCAGATCAAATTGATGAATTTTATTTTGTCCTCACTTTAAATAACACTGGCTAAATAAATGAAACAATGACACCAACATTTATTAAAAAGAGCATTCTTAAGTATACTCATAAATAAAAATTGACTTACCGATGGAAAGATAAAGTTTTATTTATACCTTGATTGCCGGTGCTTACACACATGCAACACACATATATATAACAATTGCGATTTCGTCTTAATAACAAACTAATGCCACAATAAAGTGTTAAAATAAATTAGAATACTTTTAAATTTAACAACGATTTAAAAAAAACTTTTAGAAAAATTCTCGAATAAAGAAATTATACCGCAACACAGCTAACCACACATAATATACTACTATATGAAATGTCAACAATCTGACGTACGTCAGCTGTGATCAAAAATCCTCAGTTAAACTGACAGTTTTGCCAGTCTATGTATCTTAAATGTCTTTGACCCAAACCGGTGCGATACAAGCGCCACTACTGAGCACAGTCAAGAACTAACGCACACGCGCGCGATCTATAAACTGTCAGATTGTCACGGTCACATGTACCTGTTGGCAGTTCTGTTTATTTAATATCGACACGACAGTTTCTCAGTTTAAATTATTTAAGAAAAAGGTGTAAATCTGTAAAGCTGCGTTTTCACTGGTCGACCCAAGGCCTAACTTACCCAACTTTCGACCTAAACCCAAGATTTTAGGCAGTTAGGTAGCGATTTTGAAGGTTTGATCAGTACTCAATCCTAAGCCCATCTAACCCAAGCTCAGCCAATTAGAAAAGAGCTTTTTCATACATAATGGCGGCGGATAAATATTTATTTTGGAATTATTCAGCTTTTGAAAAAAGAAATTCAATTTTTTGTGATTGAAGCAAAATAGTGAGTTTTCTTAACAAATTTATATCTTTTATTAATGTCTTTCTGTTTAGTAAATAGCAATCCAGTATAGATTTATTGTTGCACTTATTTTGTACGATAAATATCTCTGTTTTTGGTAATGAATCAGATGCTTTTTATTAATATTAAAATACTAAATATATAGTTCGTTTAAGGATTTCGTTTCTGATGTAATAATGGATACATAAAGTGCAGTTCTCAAAATTATTTTATTATGATTGAATGTTAGCAATAAAAAAAAAGTAAATAAAAATATTATATATTATGATTATGGATATTTCTCTCTCATAATGAATTAAATATACTTGTTTCATTGATTTTAATTTATTATATATCCTTATTTGATAATGTGTTTTTCGGTAATTTAGAATTAAATTTCTCTTTTCACATTTAAAATAATTATAAGTATTAATAAAGATTTGTTTACTGTAGCCCAGCCCATTGATATTTAAATTGAAAATTAGTTAAAGACAAACGTCAATCCAGTTTTGTTAATACTTGAACATTCATGTTTATTCAAGCATGTAAACAAACTTTCTCTAAATTAAATAAGACAGTGTATTTTGTATTATCATGTTCTCTTTTAAAGGTGAAATATGTATTACTAATTTCAAAACAGTTTGCCTTTTCAGAGATTTACTTGTTAGCTTTGCTATATAAAGAAAACTCTGCTGTTCTGTTGTTTAATTTTTCTTTTTTTATGCATTTCAGCTGCAGATGTACTATATTTGAGTTTAATCTTTTTTGTTATTCCATTCATGCTGAAACTTTTATGAAGATTTAAAACTTTGTATAAAATTTAATTCAATTGCAATCATATACAACTTTTTTAAATAGACATCTCTAAGAATTGCACACATTATCATGTATGATGTGTTATTAATTGAGCAATGTTTTCATGTGATATTTCAATTCGAATGGCATTTAACTTTTATTTCACCATAGTTTAATCCACAAATCCTGTAACTTTGATCAGAATTAATGCTCTTTTTGTGCAAAAAATATTCTGTATTCTCTAAGTGAGGAGTAACGAATCTGAGAGTTATCCCATTGAATTTGTTATATGTACTTTATTTGGTCAACAAGAAAGCAGCAGGTTTAATATTATAAACAAGTTATTAGATTCGGATTCTTTGATTACTCTTCAGTCTTATTATTTTCTTAATTATGAATGTAGAAAAAAGGAGAAATTTAGTTCCAAGTCTGTGTTTATCTTTTTCTTTAGGAAAATTTTAAGAATTAGATTGGAAATAAACAAACATTTATAAGGCATGTAACTTTAAAAAATAATGTTTAATAGCATGCTAAGCTTAAATAAACAAACTGGCACATTGCAAATAATGTTTAAAATATTTTTTAATGGTATTCTTTCACAAATTAGCATTAGAATAACAGAAACCACTTTATGATTTAGGTTAGACCTTTTATGTGTACAATAAACTTTGTGTAATGCAAAAAGATTTTAAAGTCCCCATTATAAATAGAGTTATACACTGTCTAAGGTAGAATATTCTTTATGATAGAAAATTTTCTCGGTCCTGGTCGATTCTGTTTTAGACGTAGTTTGCTGTATTTCATTTAGTCTTATGTAACATTTTCTACTGCATTTTACAAATAGTTTTATATTTATATTGTATCAGTTATAAGATGATCGTTATATCCTGATAAATGTTATTGAGTCAGTTTAGGTTTCTACTATATTTTAATAAGGAAAACAAAATTTAGTGAATATTCTAGTGATAATTTTTTTAAACTGATACAGTGTTGCATTATGCAACATCTGTTATTTGAAATTTTATGCTTGTGTAATGATGTCTGAGAGATAGATGGTAAAATTCATTATCTGCAGATTGACAGTAGTGCTGTGAACTTACCAATATGAAAAAACAAATCCATTAATTTTTAGATGTTTAAAGATAATTAAATATTGTTTTAATAATAGATTAGGAAACCATTTTATGATTTATCATTAATATTTAAAAGTGAATTTTTTTTGAGTGAGTCAATTTTAAATAAAAAACTGTAAAATATAAAGGCACAGATGTCATATATGCACCACATTGGCGCAATTTTTTTCCTCCGCCAATTTGGCAAAAACTTTGTCACAAATAGCATGCAGTAATAGCACGTGATCTTTTATTTCAATGTAAAAATAAAATAACGTTAATATACATTATAACGTTAGTGTTATAAACGTTAACATACATTATAACATTAATATTCAAACACAAAGTTTTTGACAAATTGCTGGGGGGGAAGGTGGGAGGAATCACGCTAATGTGGTGCATATTGATTGATATACATAATAAAAATAATTTATAGAATTGAAATAAAAAATAAAAGCAAATAAACAAATATTTATTTTATTCGCCAAGTTGGCGGGAAAAAATTCGTGCCAATGGTGGTGCGCATATGACATCTGTGCCAATGTAAATATATATTTTATGACATTTTTAACTTAATGAACAATATTTTGGAAAAGCTCACAAATTATCATTATCTATACTTCATATGGTGTATATTATTAAACTGAAAATTTTATAAAATATTTCTAGCCTAATTTTTACTTTAACCAAACTTTTAAAATCTGAAATCTTCTCTCTTTTTAGAGCCAATTTTGCTGTTGTATCCTGGACAACTGTAGTTGTGATTAACAATGTGATTGAAGGAATTGGGTTCACCCACATGTGAAATTTATTTCACGAGATACCACATGGCTTGATTGGCATTTATCTTTTATCTACGGACCTCCAAGTGAGAGGACTCTCCACACCGCTACTTTTTTGTGCAAGTCTGTAGCACTGACATGGCATTCCCAAGAGCCATCCTCGGAAGAATTGACCTCATCTGATGCTACCTAGCTGCAATTCTCTGGTGAAAACTACTGCTGCATTGTGGCATAGTTGAATAAATATTGCTTGGTGTATATTGATGCTTAATTTGAACTGTATACACCAGCAATGCTTTTTCGACTGTAAAATGGGAAAAGCTGTGTTCACCAGCAACTGATCTAGCAGGGAGAAAGCTTTACCAAAAGTAAGCGTTTATTGTTATTGTAATAATTTATCCCATTTTTATTAATATTCCGTAAGATGTTTATGATACTTAATAAAAAAGGTTGTATTAAAATTTGTGACATAACTCATGGGGCTTCAGTCCGTGTTGTCCTTTCTTAAATCTGTTTAGGGGGACACTCAGTTTGAAAGAAGAAAATCGCCATTTGGGCAGTCTGTAATTTCTATCCAGAGTATTTTATAATTATCAAAAAATTAATTAAAATGTAATAAAATATTTAATATGGTATTTCCTTGATATAGATAGCGGCGACTAAAATGTATCGCAAAGTTAAATTACATATATGACATTAAAATCATATTGACATTTTATGATGTATATATGATATTTTAGACATAAATATTATGAAAAAAAAAATATATATATATTATAGGTGCAGATTCACGGTCGCCAGTCGCCACGTGGCGACTAAATTTTTTGCTGTGGCCACTAACTTTCGGTGTTTAAGTCGCCATGTGATTTAAAAGCAATCAATTTCTGGTATTCCCAGTCTCCATCGTGAAATGTGGATTTTTTTTTAAAGATTAAGACCAAAACACATAACAAACATTATTATTATCTTTTAATAACATTTCAGAATGATCTGTTTAACACAGCAAACTATTAAATATATTCGAATAGCAATGTTATTCGTAACAGTTTGAATCTGATAATTTTACATAGACTGTGATTTAAAATATATATATATATATATATATATAAACAAATGTTTGAAGTGTGTTTTGATTTTTATAGTGCAAAATAATCTCACAAATTCAAATTTTCTTTCATATGTACCTTTGTCTGGCAAAATCAAAATAAGAAATATTGTTTTTCTGATATTCCCCGCTTATCATGATTGCTTAGCTTATACATATTTTTTTTTTAAACCGTTTCTTGCCCAACTTTATCTTCTGACTGTACATGATTTAAGATTTAATTAATATTAAAATTTTTTTGTACATGTGTTTATATTAAATAAATTACTTTGAATAAATTACTTTTAAAAACACTTTGAATTCCTGAGTTTTTTTAGTTTTTTACCCCATATAAACACTATTGTTTTTATGCGTTTGTTTTACAATTGTGGCCACTGGATTTTTTGGGTTTAGGAGCCAGTGACTCCTTCCAAATTTTGGGAATCTGCACCTATAATATATATATTGGGTACATTTAGGATATACATATATACAGTATACTTCCTCAAATCCACACCCTAAAATCTGCAAATTCTTAAAATCTGCACATCGTTCCTGATGTAAACAATGAAATTTACAATTAAGATGTAAGTGTAAAATTTTAGTTTTTTAAAAATTTTATATCATTCTGTACACATTTTAATATGTAATTCTGTTTGATATGATTCAACTCGTGTTTTCTCATGAAGAAAGTATAAATTTATTTCTGAAAAAATTCTAGATACTGCTGATATCAGTGGTGATTGCAATATTTTTTTTTTTTTTTTAACCAAATAATTTTTGTATAATCAAGCTTTTTTGGTTATTAAGCACGGCTGAACATGAAAGAAAACTTTGTTATTTTAAGATTTTTATGTGAATTATTAGTGTACATTTATAAGGTGAGTTTCACTGAATAATTTAAGAAAAAAATATCTCATCATTATCATATTTAATTAAGCATTAATAATTATTTACTTGACCTTTACTTTTATATTTTAAATGTTTTTTAAATTTTCTTAATTTTTTTATTTTATTTTACTGTAAGCATTCATTATAATTTTCAGTGCATTATTAAATTCAAATTATTGTTTAAAAAATGTAAATAAAACAGTGACCAAAAATCTGCAAAATTCTAAAATCTGCATAACCTCTGGTTTTAAGCTACACAGATTTAAGGAAGTCTACTGTATAAGATTGGCAAAATCATTACAACTATGGGATAATAGTAATTGTGAAGGCCACTATAATGAGGAAGTATCTTTTAAATTTTTTGTCTCCTTAGATTTACACAATGTTTAGGAGAATGCACCCACTCGCCTCCAACACACATCTCACAGAAAAAAGCCATGCATACATTTTTTTAATGTCTAATATCTATTGTAATGATAAATTATGTAAAGTGATCAACAATATATTTAGTTTTAAAATGAAAAGCACATTCTGTCAAATTTTCCACACGAATATCGTCTCTTTGCACATGCGCCAACGTTTTTTGAAGGCTTCTCCCCTCAGAAAGGGGAAACCTGATGTATTAGCCCTCACCTGTTTAGCCTAGGATAATTGAAAAGGGTTGATTGCAAACAGATGTAGTCACCTCACCATTGCATTAAGCATAGAACTTCTAATATATTTTTGCTCTGAGATTGAAAGCTGAAGCTTTTTTTTTTTTTAACAACTCATTGTTCCAATACTAAATATGCATATTTTTCGCAAAATTTTAAAGAGAGCTTGGATAAAGTTATATATTTATATTGGATTGAAATGTCAGAGAGTTCGGAAGATGAGAACAATTTTTTTATTGCTATGTTAAAGGAGCCGACACGAAAACAAACAAAAAAAGCAAAAGCGAGAAGAAAACATTTATTTTACAACTGAGATAACAATATTTTTTCGCAAAATTTTTACACAGGCTGTAAAACCGTTTATTTATCACCAATAAAGATTTCAAAGAGTTCGGACAAAAAGAACTTTTTATTTTAAAACTATGAAACGACCCTATGTAAACAAGAAAATGAGTGCATCACTAAATAAATATTAATATTTTTTCGCCAATTTTTTCATTTTAATATATAATTTCAGACAAAATTTTAAAGAGAGCTTGGATACAGTTATATTTATAACCGATTGAAATGTCAGAGAGTTTTGAAAATGAAGACTATTTTGTTATTGCTGTTTCCCAAAATTTTTACACGGGTTGTAAAACCGTTTATTTATCACCAATAAAGATTTCAAAGAGTTCAGACAAAAAGAACTTTTTATTTTAAAACTAAGAAACAACCCTACGTAAACAAGAATATGAGCACTTTTATCACTAAATATCAATATTTTTCATTTTAAAATATGTCATACAAAATCTGATTAAAGATATAAATTAATAAAAAATTGATGTTTCTTTTTAAATTTATTATTATGGGCCCGGGCAACGCCAACTAGTATTAATATTTAAAATATACATTGATATAGCCATTTATCACACAAATCTAAAAAAATAATCAATTTAAGCTTGAAATTAATGCTTTTGTCTGCAAAAAAAAAAAAAAAAAGGGGGAAAATTTTCCTGCTAAGAAAAATCGAAAAGTTGTGAAATTTTGGGGATATGCATTTTCTGGTAAATTCTCGCAACCTTTTCCCTTTTGCTGGTGGTTCTGACAGAGAAGAGATATTTTTCGTCGAACATGAATAAAACAAAAGTTATATGGTGATGTTATCTCTCAGGTGACCTTAGGGGGTCGTTCAAGTATACCCGTAAGCATATTTTTAGTAATTTTATACCCTGTCCTTCCCTTATCAGAAAAAATAAGCAAATAGTAACCCCCCTCCTTTTTTTTTTGCTTATGTATGATTTTGACATTTTGTACGTCAACACTGTTTACCAGGAAAAAACACTTACCATTAATTTACACTATTAATCTTACAAATTTATATAAATAGGCATATATAGGGGTTGTGGTATCAAAATAATGCAAAATGGTTTTAATATATTGTTGTTTATCGCATTGAACAATAAAACTTAACAATAGGCCCTAACTTAATTAGTCATCATAACCAAAATTTTTAACAGGAATCTTAGAAATGTTACGTGTTTGAAGTTCCGAGCAGACTACAGAATACTCATTTCCCATCATGTATTTTTTCTTGTTGTTGCTGCGTTGTCTAATGCATTCATAAGAATTGTCATAATCCCCCCCGCCCCTCCCCTCGTCTCCCTGTCAGCAAAAATAATCAAACCCTGAACTCCTCCTTACTGCTTATGTAATACTTGAATTGCCCCTTAGCGTTATTTTTAATTTTAAGAATTGTACACTTGAGCAGTCAAAGATGCTTGTTTATAATTTTAAATCATCAGATTATTTTGCTTTGATAGATTTGAATTGGAGCAGGTGTTCAATATTATTGAAATATTTATTTTACGTGAATTTTATAAGTGAATACTGGATATCTAGCAATCAGTGCTTAATTTATGATGGAGCTCAGCTCTGGTACTTCTTTGTTTTCAGTGAATACTTAAATATAGCCAGAGCTTATAAATATTGTGCACCACAACTTACCAGGACATTCGTGTATGTTTTATATTGTTGGTTGATAAAAAAATGCTTAGCGAGTAAGATTTTCTGAAATTTTTTTTATAAATGTTTTTGCTATTTGTTCATTCATTAGATTTTACTTTATATATATGCATAGCTGCCAACTAATCCTTATCTGTGTTGCTACTAAATCTGGATAGTAATATTGACCTTATTTAATTGCAAAATTCTGCAATTAAACCATGTCAAGATTAGGCGAAGACTTCTGTTCGGAAGTACTGGTAACAAAAAAGTGGAATAGTTGACAGCTATTTATAGACTGAATTTTCTGTAAACCTCAAGCCGAGGACACTAATGTAGAAACATTTGCCTTTTACTTCCGGTAAGTTAACCCTCACTTTTGGCGCCTTTGCTTGGCGAAGTTTGTTTGTTTACAAATTTGATGCTGTCAAATCTATGAAATACACACACTTAACATTCAAGGTTTTGCGAAAAATAGAGTATTTATTTATTTTCATTATTTCTTATTTTATTCTGACTACAATTTAAAAATACAACAACCATAGTTATATGGAAAAAAAAAATTATATATTTTAGACACATATATGTAAAGATGCATTCAAAAACTTGTAACATTATTTAGTACGATACACAGTAAATATTTATTACTATTCTCAAATTATGTTTATTTTTAACTACATTCAAAAATATAAAAACGGGTTTTTATTTATTTATTATTGAAATCAAATACTAAAATATTTTAAAACCTTTGTTAATAAGAAAACAAAATACTTCTTTATGTTTATTCTGTGAATAAATTTGCAGAATTTAGTGTTCACTCTATTTTTTGTGACGCTATTTAGAGCACAAATTAGTATAGTATTAGGTTCTATTGTTTGTTATTTAGAGTGAAAAAACTATAAGACTAAGTGATTGACTGCAGCATATTTGATGTAATATCCCTAATTCTTGAAATTTTAATGTTTACACTATAATTTGTTGTTGGTAGTAGAACATTGGAATAGTTTCATGTAAATGAGTGATTTTTTTTTTCATTAGTCTAAATTATTTTTTATTGTGACAATATTGAAAATAAAATATTGATTCACAACCTCATATTATTTGTAATTGAAATCTTCAACAGTTATTTTGATTATTAATTAAAAATTTCCAACTGTACTTTATTTTTAAATTTTACAATTAAACGTTTAAGATATTTTGAATGATGAGGAGAAAAAGTTTAATGTAAACAGTTAAGCTTAATATAATATAAATGCAAGTTTAACAGTTTAAGTTTATTAACATTGTTATTTTTATAACAATCTTTTTAAGCTTATTAAGTTTGGTAAGGATAATTAATTTAAAAAATCTGATTTAACTTTCAAGTGAAAAATCTAAACGAAAGAAATAATATGTTATAAATAAAACAATACAAATAAATGACATATTAAGTTTACATTTAGGAACAAATTAAATATTGTTTACTCTTCTGTATAACTTTTAGTATTGATTTTTAAACAATTTAGATTAATCAAATACTAAGAGAAGCCTTCGTTATTATTTTTTTTATTGGGAACATACATCTGACTTGTGTGATTGATACAAATATCTGCCCCTTCATTATTAATCGTAATTACAAAATAAACAAAAACATATAGCCAATGTAGCATTTTCACGATCGCTAGAAAAGAGCGATAAACCACCATAAACATATCGCCAATGTAACACTTTCACGATCGCTAGAAAAGAGCGATAAACCACCATTTATAGCATCCATGCCACCGAAAATGACTAAATTATGCATTTATTTAAGCAATATTTCATAAAAATTCATATACCTGCCCTATTTTTTCACATTTTAAAGTATTTATGTATATACATTTTAAAAAACAATGATGTAAAACCATTTAAATTTAACGAACTATTACAACAAAAAATCGGAATCTTTGCCAAATGCAATGTTGGCTTTATGTCAGCCTAGCACATGAGATTAATCGTTAAATATTGTTGTTATTACCATTATTCGTATTCTATTAATTTCTTTTGAAATATAGACTTATCATTCATTTTATTTAAAATATGAATTTTTCATTTAAAATACACATATCACATATATTTAAAGTACATTTATTTAAAAGAAGAATAATAATAAATGAAATAATACAAAAAACCAAAATATTTTATTTCAACATCAAGCCATTGTTTCTAATCTAAGCAAGTGAAAAATAAACGGTGCTATAGCTGGAGGGGAAAAAAAGATATTGGCAAGATAATATAATATTGGCCCAGCTAACATAAAAGTACCTTTTTTTGTGATCTATTTGAAAAATCAGTGACTGCTTCTGACAAAAATTGGGACCACTTCACAAAATTATTCTTAATAAAAGAAGTACCTTCACAAAATTATTTTTTTTATAAAAGTGATTTTACATTTAAAAAAGAAAAAAAAATTGTTGGGATTTAAAATGTGTAATTTGCAAACAAAATAAGCTCGCCAAAAAGGTAAACTTAACATATATATATATATATATATATATATATCAGTTTGAATTTAAGAGTAACTGGATTTGACTTTTTGTTACATCATTTTATTTTTCGCAAAACATAATTAAAAAAAAATACCCATGAGAGAGATGGGAAAAAAAATCTGCATCAAACTTTGATGTGAAATCAATCATACAGTAAAATTTACAATTTTAAATACATTTAATTTGCATTTTACTGTGAAGACTTTTTTTTTTGTTTTTGTGGGGAGGGGTTGGGGGTGTCACAAAAAGTAGATGTAACTACATTCTATAATTCTACATTGTAGTGATTATATGATAAAACTAGCTGCCAGTGTGATCAACTGATACATGCTATTAGCATGTACCTTGGAGAAGCCTCATGTATAATGACAATCCTGAAAGGTGTTTTTAAATAAATGATAAATATTACTATTTGTTTCAAAAGTATAACTGCACTGGCACAAAAATGATATATGCATGTACAAATAAATTGTATATAGCACTGAAGTAAATATCAAAAACATATTTAGACTTTTAATTTAACTTGTGAAAAGCAGAAATATAATTTTAGATATACAAGTCATATGCAATAAAAACTATTCTCAGATAAAATGAGCTTTCACTGTATTCTGAGTGACTTCGAAATCTTATGATTTACGATCGTCATTATTAAAAAAATATAATGTTTTATTTTTTGAAACCACAAAAAAATTAATAGTTATCATTGATTTATTAACGGAAGATTAATATTTTTGTGTGGCATTATTTAACACCCTCTAATAGCGAAAACTAGCCAAAACTTTCGGTTATTTCCACGCAAAACATTTGTTATTAACAAGATAAGGACAATAAATAATTATTTGTGTATGTTTATAATCATTCACAGCTGATATCGATCCGTAAATATGACGCTTGCGCAGTAAAACCTTGTTCATGATTGGTTAGCGCTAGTGCTTCCCTGTAACCAGTGAAAACGCTCTTAGGTTAAGGTCTTGGGTCGCTGGGATTTTTAGGTAGTTGGGTCGACCAGTGAAAACGCAGCTTAAGAGACTCGTGTAAATATGTATATTTGTAAGTATTTGTATGATAAAATAAAATATGTTTGATGTTTTAAACAATAACAAACTGCGGCGACGCATTTACATAAAAAAAAGATAGATACTATACAAATAAGATAAGAAATACCTACCTGTGGCAACACGCCCGGAACGTTTGCGACTGTTGTCACTAGGGGCTCTGAAGTTGCGATTCGGTTACCATTGAGCTTATGGAAGTGTCCTATCTGGTGGAATATATTTAATCTGTGGAGGAAACCGGCCAACGCCCCCTAGAGATAATGCCTCAGGACTGGCAACACTGGATTGAATGACGTATTTTCAGATCGGCCATTCGCCCTTCGTCGTACTGCAGCGTAAGGAGACGGAGAGTGGGAGAGTAACCCATATACCGTGCATTGTAGCGGCAACGTGCTTCGTAATCAGAAAGTTCTTGCCATCAAATGGAAATTAATTTTAATTATATAAAAGATCGGATTGCTTTCAATTAAGGTAAGTACTTATTTACAGTATATATGTGCATTTTTATGAATATTAACAATGTTAATCACTATCTTTTAAAATATGTTTACTTTGGTCCTTTTCCCCGAGTAGGCTTAATTCCACAGCTTTTTTCGAAGCTGGTGGTGTGAAAAGTATCGTATTACTTTTGGCACTATTTGTTTATTTAGTAAATAATTAGCATCTCGCGTAACAGTTTTTGTATTCAATATGAATTTGCTTTATTTTTAAATGTAATACTTTTTAGTTAAAAACTGCCATTCTTTTCATGCATATGAATAAAAAATTGTGCATAAATAATTTCATGTATTTCATATTTGTTCGCTTATGATAGCTTTCATATTTTTCAATGCAATTCTTTTTAAAGACTTCGCACGATTTATGCAAATATTTTTAATACTGCTATGAATTTAAAAAAAATTTCAAGAAACATTTGTTTCTCATAAAAAAATGTACATTTTATTTATAAAAATAAATTTTGAGAAACTCACGATTGTTTCATTCTGATGCTCCCCTCTCATGTTTCATGTATTTTATCGCTAAAATATTAATATATTTTTTCATACAGAGATTAAATTATAAATTTATTAACTTAATTAAATGCTTATCCTGTCACTAATTAAAATGCAAAATTATATCAGTTAGTGAAAAGTGTAAGATAAAACTTAATATAATGCACTATCATTTGATAATTACATATTTGTTTTATTTTGCCATATATGCAGTTTTTCTATAGTCACCAATAAAAATCACCACAGATATTTTACTATTATTAGAAAATATTAAATATATATTTTTACTAATGTTCAAATGAAATTATTACGGCTAGTATTCAAATCTGCCTTTGCCTTAAATATACTACACTTAGCTAAAAAATGTTTTTTTAATTACTTATTTGTTACATAAATGCATGTTACATGTATACCACACTGATTACATCGTCTTCAAATAAGGTCTAAAACATCATAATTCCGATTACAATTTATTTTATTTTTATATTTATTATTATATACAGGGGTCGATCCAAGCAAAATTTGGTGCCTATTTGAGGCCCCTTCACAAAAATCAATTTAATAAAATGGACCCCCTTCACAAAAATCAGTTCGCTAAAATGAGCCCTTCACAAAATTCCTTTTATTAAAATAGGTCCTTTCACAAAATTCTGTTCCATAAAAACTTACCATTTATTATTTTGTGATGTTTTAAAATGTGTAATTTGTAAACAAACAAGTTCACCAGAGAAGAAAACTTATTTCACAAAATAACCTTTACTTTTCACAAAATCGGCCCCAAGAAAAAAAACCCTGCATCGACCACTAATATAATTTATTATATTTTTGGGATTACATTTACTTTATCTAAATATAATAATCATATTATTTAGATGACCACGATAAATGGAATTCATAATTATATTCACATTATATGGATTTTTAGGTATTTATAATAATTATTCTATAAGTAGAATTATTATATTATATAATAAAACATCTTTGGTTACACTTTGCATTAAAAAAAAAAGAAAAAAAAACATATGTGTGTGTTGTGTATAAAATGCAGATATCTAGCAAATTTTTTAGAGATATCATTTAAAATTTGTAATTACTCTTGTGTTAAAAATATTTAAAAACTAATTAAAAGTTAGTTTTTATCTTCTCAAGTTTTGCATAACAAAAACAAAATATATAAATATAAACCAAAACAAAATTATACCTTTTCAATCGCACATAACTAAAATATATATTTAATATTTATAATAATAGTAAACTACTACTGGTGATTTTTATTGGGGATTATTAAAAAAAGCTGCATATATGGCAAAATAAATGAAATTTGCAAATATTCAATCAAGTATTCAGCAGTGACAAAGTAAACATATTTTAATAGATGATGGTTAATATTGATAAAAATGCACATATATACTGTAAATAAGTACTTACTTTAATTGACAGCAATCTAATCTTTAACACCGAAATGTTATTAATTTTCATGAAAATATGCTAGAATTCAAGTATGAGCTTTCATTATGAAACCTCAAGAGTAGTTTTTATTTTTCAATAAAAATAACTATTTTGTATTTCAAATTTTGTTACATAAAACAAAATTTTCTTGATACTAAATCCTACAGTTTTTTTGGGGGGTGTAAGCAAATTGTGTCTGTTTTGAATTAGTTGATCTTCAATTTTATTATGCAAGTTAAAGAAAAAAAAGTCATTTAGAATTTTGTTTTATTGTGGTTGCAGGAATGGTAGGATGTAATCAGTTGAATCATTAGCCGATCTACCGTGACGTCAAAATTGAGCTCTAAGGCATTATCTCTAGGGGGCGTTGAACCGGCTACCCCAGTAATCCTTTAAAAAGGTGCTACAAAATTGTAGCCGATAAATGTGCAACGAATGCTGTACGATAATAGGGCAATTGAAGCGACATCTGCTAGTTCTTATCAACGTAAAAAATCGTAATGTAAAAATTTAGTAAGTATCATATGTATTTTGAACAGTTATAAGTTGATAATCAAGCAATGACATAAAATAAGTTGTAAAATATCTTTTAAGAGGATAACTATATATAATCATTGCTAACTCTTTTCAGTCATGAAACGAATAAAAAAAATGGATTTGTTTTTGCAAAAATGTGAAAATGAAAATCTTGACAACTTTAGCCTATAGGGCAGTTGCAATCAGCTGATCAACCATTGTATTCACTTGGAGGTAAGGGTAATTCCACCAATCAGAACTGCCTATTTGTACTGTTTACCTCCAAGGTGACGACAATTGCAACTGCCCTATTACTCAGAAGAAAATAAAAATAAAGAATTTTTTTTTTTCAAAGAAATTTCTGAATCTCTAATGCAAGTACACATATGAATTAGTTCTACTGTATGCATACATGATACTGCAAATTGATTATTCTTATTATTACTTGTAATTTATCAAATACTACTCTTGAATGTATTTTAAAAGTTGCATTTTAATAGAGAAAATAGAAAGATATGTGTTAAATTACTTTAATGAAAACGGAGAGCCAAAAAAATTTCTTAAGAGCAATTTAAATTTTAAAATTACATCGGAACAATCATTTTATTGATATGATAAAGTTATGTTAACTTTATATGTTTATAAAATATTTTCGTGCTTTTTAATTATTTGTGCATTTAAATAACAGGATTTTGTTTGCTCAAGTATAGTCATGATAGTTGTGCTTAGTTTATATGTAAAATAGAAAGTTTAAATCAGCCACTCGCGTGGTTATTGAAGTTATTTTGAGGAGTTACAAAACCATTAAAAAAAAACAATGTAAAACCTGTTGTAATAGGGCAGTTGCAATCAGCTGATCTACCATTGTATTCACTTGGAGGTAAGGGTAATTCCACCAATCAGAACTGCCTATTTGTACTGTTTATCTCCAAGGTGACGTCAATTGCAATTGCCCTATACAGATTTAGGCAGGCATTCAGATGTCCGCTTGTTTAGGATCCTACAGTAGAGATCTATAACCCAAACTTAAGAAAGGATCCTTAAAACGCTATTCAGATCGTCCATCCTAAACAGCTTCGGCTTTCCTTATTTCCGACTCTGGCTTCGGCAATTTTCGGAACATGATAGTGATTACACAAATGATAAACCAATCAGCATACAGAATCTCTTCGCTGCAGATCAATCAATCAACCGTGCCCTTTATTTGCCGTTCTGGACTTTGCACGTTTTTTTAAATTAGATTTTTTTTTTTCTGTCCATCCCCATCATCAACATTGAATTAAAAAAAAAAAAAGATAGCATGTAAAAAAAGAAAGACAGAACGATATAGCGATTAAGAATTAAATGCTGTTTGTTTTTTTAAATATTATTAAATAATGCAATTAATAGCTGCACTGTTTTCGTTTTATTTCCTAAAATAATTCTTTTTTAAATATTCATTTTTATGTATTAGAGTACATGATTAAAATTTTATACCAAAAGGTTTTGATTCTTATAAGCCACGGCTAAAAAATATATAAGAATCAAATTTATATATACACATATAACCAAGATTTTCATTAGCGCGCGGAGGAGGCGGGGGGGGGGGGGGAGGGCATTACACTCACTAGAGATTTGGAAGTTTAAATAACTTATATATATATATCTGGTTAGTTAAACAGGGTTCTTACTCATTTCCCTCCAAAAAATCCCCTGAGAATCCCCTGATGTATTTTCCAGGATGAATAATTTCCCCATGTTGACAATTAACGACATTTTTTAAAACTTAGTAAGTATTACCCCCCCCCCCCCCCCCAAAAAAAAAAAAAAAAAAAAAAAAAAAAAAAAAAAAGAGGTAATTACAAAAGTTAAGATTTTACATCCGAAGGTTAATGTATATTTCCCAGATCAGCAACAAATTTTCTAGGTATCAAGATTTTGTTATGTTAAACACAAAAATCTTAAGAGTTGGGAAAGTTCCACTCTCAAGTTCACAACTGATTCTGAAGCACAAACTACTAATTTAGAATTTTTTGCAAAATTTACAAATTGTTGAATATTTTGCAGATACAAGCTTTTACTTCACAAAGCATGCGAATAGCAGCGAGTGCCCTCATTTCCCAGAGTAGTCGATCTTTTTTCCAAATTTTCCCAGGTTTTTGATATTTTTTGGAAAATCCCCTGATTTTTAGGACACAAAATTTATCCCCTGATTCCCAGGTTTCCCCTGATGAGTATGAACCCTGTTAAAGGGGGAAAAAAGACAGAGGTTAAAAAGGAAAAAAGACAATTTAGAATAATAATAATAAAAAGGAACAAAGAATTTGTGTCAGCGTCGGTGATGGGGGAATCTGAACACCCAGTGGAAGACAGTTTTGAAAGTTTATTATTTCTTAATTGTTACATTTCTGTATTGCTTTTAATGTTGATATGTTTAAAATTGTTTTGCACGAGTTCTGTCAAAAAAATCTTAATTTAGCTTATTTCATATGTTTATACCCTACACTTAAAAAAAACAGACTAGATTGATCACAGACACATTTTTCCCCAAAAATCTTGCCCCTCATTAGATTTTTTTCTACCGGCACCTATGTTCCTTAATATTTCAAGCTATATCTCACTATTTTCAGACTTGTAGGGGTGGACCTTCTCCTGTGTATGCTTATATTTAATTAGCTTGCTATTCTTAAAGTTCATCTCGGATCCTTTTTTATAGGGAGGGGGAGTTTTGATTAAAATCTTATTAAAAATACACAATGTATTATTATTTTATTTTTTAAATACAATCCATTTTAAATAAGTAGTACTATTTTAATTTTGTAAAATAAGTGCAGTATACACAAAAATTTCTAAAGATTACTTGAAAAATATATTTTTTATCTGAAATGTACAGAAAAATACTTTTTTTTTTTTCCTACTCAGACATTTGCAACTTTTGTTCTGCATAATAGAAAACATGTAAATATTAACTGCTTTCAATAAAACAAAATTAGTTTTACCAATGCAAAACTGGAATTTTATCAAATTTAGGAATTTTTTTTTTATATAAATCAGCATATGGAAAAATGGAGTGTGTTTATTATATGAACTACTATGATTATTACTTTCATAAAGATGCAATTTTTGTAAATATATAAAGTTAAAACCAGCAATGATAAACTCTTAAAGATTTGCCATTTTTTAAGAGGAAGAGGGGGGGGGATTTAAAATAATTTTAAAGCTATAAAAAATTGCAATTATTTATAAACAAATACTTTTGAATGAATCAAGGGAATAATATTTAACATAGTAGCATTACTATAATTAGCAATTAATTGTCCAAATTTAGCATGAGGACATTTTTATCTTCCTCAGTACTTTTAATTACAATTTAATTGCAACAAAACAGCCAAACTGCAGAAAAAAAAGAAGTGTTTTTGCTTTGCCTCCTTCTCTCCCCCCCCCCCCCCCCCATTCCTAAACACTTCCACTCTCCTTTTTACTTTTTTCTATGTAACATAATAAAAAAGTATTAGAATCATGAAAATTTTCAACTTCTATTATTTGATGAATTGACATATTTTAGGATGCTTGATTAGGATTTGATAATTTTAATAAAATGTCTGTCTATGTCACAAATTTTGTGGATTCTGTAGCTCAAGAACTAACACATTCATTGTTTCAGTTAGATCTAGACTCAAATTGTTTCTGACTAAATTTCAGTGTATATCGCTCAACAGGTAGCACTGCTATGCTGTCTTTCTTGATTAAAATGGTGCTGTGGCCAAGGAACAAAGATATACTCACAGAACCGGATTTTAAGATTTCCATATTCCTTAATAACTCTTGTTCGATATATATTACACATGATATATTATTATATGTGCAGCCATAGATTTCTGTGAATTTTGTGCCAATATTTATACTTGGCACAAAGTTGTGTCCCATCTAATGGAAAAGAACCGAATATTTCTGTCAGTGCCTAACGGTTTTATAATTTTTGTTTTCACCTTCAAATTTTTAATAAAGTAGCCGTATTCTATTTAAATACACTAATAAAGGCATGCTTAAAATAAAAAATAGTTTAATTTTATTTATGCTAATATTAGTATGATTTTTTCAAACAATCAATTTATATGTAAAAGTCTTTATTTAATCCAGGGGTTGATGCAGGTTTTTTTCCTTGGGACCCATTTTGTGAAAAGTAAAGGTTATTTTTGTGAAATTTATTATATTTTTGTGAAAAATGACATTTTGTAACGAAAGGTGAAATCCAGTTAATCAAATTTGAACCAAGCATTTATAAACAAAAACTTTAAACCCTTTTGCTGAAGTTTTTCTCTGTGGTGAACTTGTTTGTTTACAAATTACACATTTTAAAACATCATAAAATAATAAATAGTAAGTTTTTATGGAATAGAATTTTGTGAAGGGGCCCATTTTATCAAATTTATTTTTGTGAAGTGGCCCATTTTACCAAATTTATTTTTGTAAAGGGGCCCATTTTACCAAATTTATTTTTGTGAAGGGACCCATTTTATTAAATAGATTTTTGTGAAGGGGCCCTAAATAGGCCCAAAATTTTTCCTGTAATCCGACCACTGTAATCTAAGTGATTGTTCTAACTAATATCCAATTGACTATTACTAAATTCCCTTAAAAATTAATCAGTATTAAATCAGAAAACATTAAATTGAATTCACTCTTACATTATATAGTATATAGAAACACAAATAATATCAAAAAACCAATAAATGACTTACTTTTCATAAACATAGACAATAAAGCAATCCTCAGCAAAAAAAAAGCTACCATGCTGCGTAGAAAATGTGATTTAGCCTGCAAAGTTTGCACCTAAGAGACTAAAGATTATTTGTAACCTATAGCCACCTAGGCGCATTCCAACGGGCCAACACAGAAGTAAGCACCCTATGATCCAGCACCTTTCTGCACTGACCATCATATTAAATCATATCAATATAACTGACGCTCTTGATGCACAGATTATCCAGATTTGCTTAATATCTACTCGCATCACCCTTGTTGCATCTCTGTTCAACTGTAGCAGCTATAGCCACTAGAAAAACTAAGAGAAAGAAAAATGTAATACATGCATATATATACACACAGAAATTAGTTTTTGAAATGCACTTCTGAAAAAACAAATATTATTTACTAATGAATAACTAACTATTAATTAGCCAAGAAATTTGTGTGCTTGTTTGAAACAATTTGAGAAAAAAGAATTCATAGCTACACTACTTTACTATGTAAATATTTATCATGGGATGCTAATTATAATATTTTAAAAATGTGACAAATATTTAAATACATTTATTGCATGATATTTAAAACGTTACGATACTGGAAAAAAGTTCTTTATTAACTATTCTTTTTCCACTTCATAAGCTTAAAAAATAATTTTAACCACTTTAACTAAAATAAGAAATTTGTAACATATGTTTTTACTCGGTAATAATGAAAGGTACATGATAAAGGTAGAATTTTCTTCTGTAATAGTCTGTCTCTTCTTTCTATTTTCACAATACATTTTGTATAGCTCCAGAGATGTCAATCAGAATTTTCCACTATCTGAACAGCAGAGAATCCCAAATGATAGCTACTTTGATAATAACAAAACTACACATCAAGGAGTCTCTGCTAAATTGTATGAGAAAATTAAACAGCTTCCCAGTCACCCAAAATATGAAATCAGTCATCTCTCCTCAATTGAAAATGATGAGAGGTAGATGTATCTTTATAGTGGTTTGGTTATATTAAGAAAAAATTACTTGACCCATCATTATTTGAAGAAAAAATAGTACTTATGATTGTTATTCATGACAGGACGATAGATTGGCAGAAATTATCAGTCATCAGTTGTTTAAAAAAGTAAATTAAGTGCATAACATTGTTAAAAATGACCAATATAACTTGCAAACTAAAAAAATACAAAAAAGTAATGATGTATACATTTATTAAATACATAACATGTTTGAGGCTATTAGCGATGAAGAATATTTTTACTTCCAGTGGAATATTATGCTCTCCAAAATGAAAGTACCATTACAGATTATTTTAGCATTTATGAATATGAAATATTGTGAAATGTGTAAACAATTTAACCACCGCTAGATAGATTGGAAGAAAATAAACACAGGATAAAATCAATATTTTACAATGGTTTACTCAGATATTATAAAAGCTAAAATCATCGATCTTACCTGATGTCTGATAATTTCGCTTACATGTAAATTAAAAAATATCATAAATAAAGTAAAAAACACACGAGTGAAAACTTCACATGTTGATTGTTGAATAAAATGGTGATGCCAAACAACTTAAGATATTCTTAAATAACGATTAAAAAAGAAAAATAACTTACTGAGAAAATAATATAAACTGTAGTCGTAAGAAAAAGTACTTTAAAACTTACAAACTTCTAAAATAAATATAAGCCACGAAGGCGGTAACACTGAAAATAGCAATGGCGGCCAAAATACCACCGTTACAGTGCCTAGAAGTATACTTACTTCTAGGCACTGTACTTAAGTTAAGGACAGAGTTTTAGCTCTCCTTAAATCCGAGCTCTTTGGATGCTCGTTTTCACTGGTCGACCCAAGGCCTAACTTACCCAACTTTCGACCTAAACCCAAGATGTTAGGCAGTTAGGTAGCGATTTTGAAGGTTTGATCAGTACTCAATCCTAAGCCCATCTAACCCAAGCTCAGCCAATTAGAAAAGAGCTTCTTCATACATAATGGCGACGGATAAATATTTATTTTGGAATTATTCAGCTTTTGAAAAAAGAAATTCAATTTTTTGTGATTGAAGCAAAATAGTGAGTTTTCTTAACAAATTTATATATTTTATTAATGTCTTTCCGTTTAGTAAATAGCAATCCAGTATAGATTTATTGTTGCACTTATTTTGTACGATAAATATCTCTGTTTTTGGTAATGAATCAGATGCTTTTTATCAATATTAAAATACTAAATATATAGTTCGTTTAAGGATTTCGTTTCTGATGTAATAGTAGATACCTAAAGTGCAGCTCCCAAAATTATTTTATTATGATTGAATCTTAACAATACAAAAAAAAAGTAAATAAAAATATTATATATTATGATTATGGATATTTCTTTCTCATAATGAATTAAATATACTTGTTTCATTGATTTTAATTTATTATATATCCTTATTTGATAATGTGTTTTTCGGCAATTTAGAATTAAATTTCTCTTTTCTCATTTAAAATAATTATAAGTATTAAGAAAGATTTGCTTACTGTAGCCCAGCCCATTGGTATTTAAATTGAAAATTAGTTAAAGACAAACGTCAATCCAGTTTTGTTAATACTTGAACATTCATGTTTATTCAAGCATGTAAACAAACTTTCTCTAAATTAAATAAGCCAGTGTATTTTGTATTATCATGTTCTCTTTTAAAGGTGAAATATGTATTACTAATTTCAAAACAGTTTGACTTTTCAGAGATTTACTTGTTAACTTTGCTATACAAAAAAAAACTCTGTTGTTTAATTTTTGTTTTTTTATGCATTTCACCTGCAGATGTACTATATTTGAGTTTAATCTTTTTTGTTATTCCATTCATGCTGAAACTTTTATGAAGATTTAAAACTTTGTAGGAAATTTAAATCAATTGCAATCATATACAACTTTTTTAAACAGACATCTCTAAAAATTGGCACACATTATCATGTGTGATTTGTTATTAATTGAGCAATGCTTTCATGTGATATTTCAATTCGAATGGCATTTAACTTTTACTTCACCATAGTTTAATCCACAAATCCTGTAACTTTGATCGGAATTAATGCTCTTTTTGTGTAAAAAATATTCTGTATTCTCTAAGTGAGGAGTAATGAATCTGAGAGTTATCCCATTGAATTTGTTATATGTACTTTATTTGGTCAACAAGAAAGCAGCAGGTTTAATATTATATAAAAGTTATTAGATTTGGATTCTTTGATTGCTCTTCAGTCTTATTATTTTCTTAATTATGAATGTAGAAAAAAGGAGAAATTTAGTTCCAAGTCTGTGTTTATCTTTTTCTTTAGGAAAATTTTAAGAATTAGATTGGAAATAAACAATCATTTATAAGGCATGTAACTTAAAAATGTTTAATAGCATGCTAAGCTTAAATAAACAAACTGGTACATTGCAAATAATGTTTAAAAATTTTTTTAATGGTAAGGTATCCTTTCACAAATTAGCATTAGAATAACAGAAACCACTTTATGATTTAGGTTAGACCTTTTATGTGTACAATAAACTTTGTGTAATGCTAAAAGATTTTAAAGTCCTCATTTTAATAGAGTTATACACTGTCTAAGGTAGAATATTATCTATGATGGAAAATTTTCTCGGTCGATTCTGTTTTAGACGTAGTTTGCTGTATTTCATTTAGTCTTATGTAACATTTTCTACTGCATTTTACAAATAGTTTTATATTTATATTGTATCAGTTATAAGATGATCGTTATATCCTGATAAATGTTATTGAGTCAGTTTAGGTTTCTACTATATTTTAATAAGGAAAACAAAATTTAGTGAATATTCTAGTGATAATTTTTTTAAACTGATACAGTGTTGCATTATGCAACATCTGTTATTTGAAATTTTATGCTTGTGTAATGATGTCTGAGAGATAGATGGTAAAATTCATTATCTGCAGATTGACAGTAGTGCTGTGAACTTACCAATATGAAAAAACAAATCCATTAATTTTTAGATGTTTAAAGATAATTAAGTATTGTTTTAATAATAGATTAGGAAAACATTTTATGATTTATTATTAATATTTAAAAGTGAAAATTTCTTGAGTGAGTCAATTTTAAATAAGTCTAAAATATAAAGGCACAGATGTTATATACACACCACATTGGCGCGATTTTTTTCCCCCGCCAATTTGGCGAAAACTTTGTTTTTGAATATTAGTTACAAATAGCATGCAATAATAGCATGTGATATTTTATTTCAATATAAAAATAAAATAACGTTATAACATTAATATACATTATAACGTTAGTGTTATAAACGTTAATGTACATTGTAATGTTAATATTCAAGAACAAAGTTTTCGCTAAATTGGCAGGGGGAAAAATTGTGCTAATGTGGTGCATATATGACATCTGTTCCATTAAATATTGATATACCTAATAAAATAATTTATAGAATTAAAAGCAAATAACAACAATTTATTTTTTTCGCCAAATTGGTAGGAGGGGGGGGGGGGGAATCGCACCAACATGGTGCGTATATGACATCTGTGCCAATATAAATGTATATTTTGGAAAAGCCCACAAATTATCATTATCTATACTTCATATATACTATAATATATATTATTAAACAGAAAATTTTATGAAATATTTCTAGCCTAATTTTTACTTTAACCAAACTTTTAAAATCTGAAATCTTCTCTCTTTTTAGAGCCAATTTTGTTGTTGTATCCTGGACAACTGTAGATATCAATGTGATTAAAGGAACTGGGTTCACCCACATGTGCAACTTTTATTTCACGAGATACCACATGGCCTAATTGCCACGAGATTGGCATTTCTCTTCCATCTACTGACCTCCAAGTGAGAGGACTCTTCACACCGCTAACGTTTTGTGCAAGTCTATAACAGTGACATGGCATTCCCAAGAGCCATCCTCGGAAGAAATGAACACATCTGATGCGACTTAGCTGCCATGTTCTGGTGAGAACTACTGCTGCATTGTGGCATAGTTGGATAAATATTGCTTGCTGTATATTGATACATAATTTGAACTGTATACGCAAGCAATGCTTTTTCGACTGTAAAATGGGAAAAGCTGTGTTCACCAGCAACTGATCTAGCAGGGAGAAAGCTTTACCAAAAGTAAGCGTTTATTGTTATTGTAATAATTTATCCCATTTTTATTAATATTCCGTAAGATGTTTATGATACTTAATAAAAAAGGTTGTATTAAAATTTGTGACATAACTCATGGGGCTTCAGTCCGTGTTGTCCTTTCTTAAATCTGTTTAGGGGGACACTCAGTTTGAAACAAGAAAATCGCCATTTGGGCAGTCTGTAATTTCTATCCAGAGTATTTTATAATTATCAAAAAATTAATTAAAATGTAATAAAATATTTAATATGGTATTTCCTTGATATAGATAGCGGCGACTAAAATGTATCGCCAAGTTATATTACATATATGACATTAAAATCATATTGACATTTTATGATGTATATATATTTTAGACGTAAATATTATGAAAATATATATATATATATTGGGTACATTTAGGATATACATATATACAGTATACTTCCTCAAATCCACCACCCTAAAATCTGCAAATTCTTAAAATCCGTACATCGTTCCTGATGTAAACAATGTAATTTACAATTAAGATGTAAGTGTAAAATTTTAGTTTTTTAAAAATTTTATATCATTCTGTACACATTTTAATATGTAATTCTGTTTGATATGATTCAACTCGTGTTTTCTCATGAAGAAAGTATAAATTTATTTCTGAAAAAATTCTAGATACTGCTGATATCAGTGGTGATTGCAATATTTTTTTTTTTTTTTTAACCAAATAATTTTTGTATAATCAAGCTATTTTGGTTATTAAGCACGGCTGAACATGAAAGAAAACTTTGTTATTTTAAGATTTTTATGTGAATTATTAGTGTACATTTATAAGGTGAGTTTCACTGAATAATTTAAGAAAAAAATATCTCATCATTATCATATTTAATTAAGCATTAATAATTATTTACTTGACCTTTACTTTTATATTTTAAATGTTTTTTAAATTTTCTTAATTTTTTTATTTTATTTTACTGTAAGCATTCATTATAATTTTCAGTGCATTATTAAATTCAAATTATTGTTTAAAAAATGTAAATAAAACAGTGACCAAAAGTCTGTATAACCTCTGGTTTTAAGCTACACAGATTTAAGGAAGTCTACTGTATAAGATTGGCAAAATCATTACAACTGTGGGATAATAGTAATTGTGAAGGCCACTGTAATGAGGAAGTATCTTTTAAATTTTTTGTCTCCTTAGATTTACACAATGTTTAGGAGAATGCACCCACTCGCCTCCAACACACATCTCACAGAAAAAAGCCATGCATACATTTTTTTAATGTCTAATATCTATTGTAATGATAAATTATGTAAAGTGATCAACAATATATTTAGTTGGCTTATCTATATATTTAAAATTAAAAGCACATTCTGTCAAATTTTCCACACGAATATAGTCTCTTTGCACATGCGCCAACGTTTTTTGAAGGCTTCTCCCCTCAGAAAGGTGAAACCTGATGTATTAGCCCTCACCTGTTTAGCCTAGGGAAATTGAAAAGGGTTGATTGCAAACAGATGGAGTTGCATTAAGCATAGACCTTCTAATATATTTTTGCTCTGAGATTGAAAGCTGAAGCTTTTTTTTTTAAGAACTTATTGTTCCAATACTAAATATGCATATTTTTCGCAAAATTTTAAAGAGAGCTTGGATAAAGTTATATATTTATATCGGAGTTCGGAAGATGAGAACAATTTTTTTTATTGCTATGTTAAAAGAGCCGACACGAAAACAAACAAACAAAAAAGCAAGAAGAAAACATTTATTTTACAACTAGATAACAATATTTTTTCGCAAATTTTTTACACGGGCTGTAAAACCGTTTATTTATCACCAATAAAGATTTCAAAGAGTTCGGACAAAAAGAACTTTTTATTTTAAAACTATGAAACGACCCTATGTAAACAAGAAAATGAGTGCATCACTAAATAAATATTAATATTTTTTCGCCAATTTTTTCATTTTAATATATAATTTCAGACAAAATTTTAAAGAGAGCTTGGATACAGTTATATTTATAACCGATTGAAATGTCAGAGAGTTTTGAAAATGAAGACTATTTTGTTATTGCTGTATTTCCCAAAATTTTTACACAGGTTGTAAAACCGTTTATTTATCACCAATAAAGATTTCAAAGAGTCCAGACAAAAAGAACTTTTTATTTTAAAACTATGAAACAACCCTACGTAAACAAGAATATGAGCACTTTTATCACTAAATATCAATATTTTTCATTTTAAAATATGTCATACAAAATCTGATTAAAGATATAAAATAATAAAAACTTCATGTTTCTTTTTTAATTTATTATTATGGGCCCGGGCAACGCCAACTAGTATTAATATTTAAAATATACATTGATATGGCCCATTTATCACACAAATCTAAAAAAAATAATCAATTTAAGCTTGAAATTAATGCTTTTGTCTGAAAAAAAAAAGGGAAAATTTTCCTGCTAAGAAAAATCGAAAAGTTGTGAAATTTTGGCGATATGCATTTTCTGGTAAATTCTAGCAACCTTTTCCCTTTTGCTGGTGGTTCTGACAGAGAAGAGATATTTTTCGTCGAACATGAATAAAACAAAAGTTATATGGTGATGTTATCTCTCAAGTGACCTTAGGGGGTCGTTCAAGTATACCCGTAAGCATATTTTTAGTAATTTTATACCCCGTCCTTCCCTTATCAGAAAAAATAAGCAAATAGTAACCCCCCTCCTTTTTTTTTTTGCTTATGTATGATTTTGACATTTTGTACGTCAACACTGTTTGCCAGGAAAAAACAGTTACCATTAATTTACACTATTAATCTTACAAATTTATGTAAATAGGCATATATAGGGGTTGTGGTATCAAAATAATGCAAAATGGTTTTAATATATTGTTGTTTATCGCATTGAGCAATAAAACTTAACAATAGGCCCTAACTTAATTAGTCATCATAACTAAAATTTTTAACAGGAATCATAGAAATGTTACGTGTTTGAAGTTCCGAGCAGACTACAGAATACTCATTTTCCATCATGTATTTTTTCTTGTTGTTGCTGCGTTGTCTAATGCATTCATAAGAATTGTCATAATCCCCCCCCCCTCTTCTCCCTGTCAGCAAAAATAATCAAACCCTGAACTCCTGCTTACTGCTTACGTAATACTTGAATTGCCCCTTAGCGTTATTTTTAATTTTAAGAATTGTACACTTGAGCAGTCAAAGATGCTTGTTTATAATTTTAAATCATCAGATTATTTTGCTTTGATGGATTTGAATTCGACTAGGTGTTCAATATTATTGAAATATTTATTTTACGAGAATTTTATTGGATATTTAGCAATCAGTGCTTAATTTATGATGGAGCTCAGCTCTGGTACTTCTTTGTTTTCAGTGAATACTTAAATATAGCCAGAGCTTATAAATATTGTGCACCACAACTTACCAGGACATACGTGTATGTTTTATATTGTTGGTTGATAAAAAAAATGCTTAGCGAGTAAGATTTTCTGAAATTTTTTTTATAAATGTTTTTGCTATTTGTTCATTCATTAGATTTTACTTTATATATATGCATAGCTGCCAACTAATCCTTATCTGTGTTGCTACTAAATCTGGATAGTAATATTGACCTTATTTAATTGCAAAATTCTGCAATTAAACCAAGTCAAGATTAGGGGAAGACTTCTGTTCGGAAGTACTGGTAACAAAAAAGTGGAATAGTTGACAGCTATTTATAGACTGAATTTTCTGTAAACCTCAAGCCGAGGACACTAATGTAGAAACATTTGCCTTTTACTTCCGGTAAGTTAACCCTTACTTTTGGCACCTTTGCTTGGCGAAGTTTGTTTGTTTACAAATTTGATGCTGTCAAATCTATGAAATACACACATTTAACATTCAAGGTTTCGCGAAAAATAAAGTATTTATTTATTTACATTATTTCTTATTTTATTCTGACTACAATTTAAAAATACAACAACCATAGTTGTATGGAAAAAAAAATTATATATTTTAGACACATATATGTAAAGATGCATTCAAAAACTTGTAACATTATTTAGTACATTACAGTAACATTAGTAACATTTAGTAACATTACACAGTAAATAATTACTATTCTCAAATTATGTTTATTTTTAACTACATTCAAAAATATAAAAACGGGTTTTTATTTATTTATTATTGAAATCAAATACTAAAATATTTTAAAACCTTTGTTAATAAGAAAACAAAATACTTCTTTATGTTTATTCTGTGAATAAATTTGCAGAATTTAGTGTTCACTCTATTTTTTGTGACGCTATTTAGAGCACAAATTAGTATAGTATTAGGTTCTATTGTTTGTTATTTAGAGTGAAAAAACTATAAGACTAAGTGATTGACTGCAGCATATTTGATGTAATATCCCTAATTCTTGAAATTTTAATGTTTACACTATAATTTGTTGTTGGTAGTAGAACGTTGGAATAGTTTCATGTAAATGAGTGATTTTTTTTTTTTTTCATTAGTCTAAATTATTTTTTATTGTGACAATATTGAAAATAAAATATTGATTCACAACCTTATATTATTTGTAATTGAAATCTTCAACAGTTATTTTGATTATTAATTAAAAATTTCCAACTGTACTTTATTTTTAAATTTTACAATTAAACGTTTAAGATATTTTGAACGATGAGGAGAAAAAGTTTAATGTAAACAGTTAAGCTTAATATAATATAAATGCAAGTTTAACAGTTTAAGTTTATTAACATTGTTATTTTTATAACAATCTTTTTAAGCTTATTAAGTTTGGTAAGGATAATTAATTAAAAAAATCTGATTTAACTTTCAAGCAAAAAATCTAAACGAAGGAAATAATATGTTATAAATAAAACAATACAAATAAATGACATATTAAGTTTACATTTAGGAACAAATTAAATATTGTTTACTCTTCTGTATAACTTTTAGTATTGATTTTTAAACAATTTAGATTAATCAAATACTAAGAGAAGCCTTCGTTATTATTTTTTTTATTGGGAACATACATCTGACTTGTGTGATTGATACAAATATCTGCCCCTTCATTATTAATCGTAATTACAAAATAAACAAAAACATATCGCCAATGTAGCACTTTCACGATCGCTAGAAAAGAGCGATAAACCACCATAAACATATCGCCAATGTAACACTTTCACGATCGCTAGAAAAGAGCGATAAACCACCATTTAAGGCATCCATGCCACCGAAAATGACTAAATTATGCATTTATTTAAGCAATATTGCATAAAAATTCATATACTTGCCCTATTTTTTCACATTTTAAAGTATTTATGTATATACATTTTAAAAAACAATGATGTAAAACTATTTAAATTTAACGAACTATCACAACAAAAAATCTGAATCTTTGCCAAATGCAATGTTTGCTTTATGTCAGCCTAGCACATGAGATTAATCGTTAAATATTGTTGTTATTACCATTATTCGTATTCTATTAATTTCTTTTGAAATATAGACTTATCATTCATTTTATTTAAAATATGAATTTTTCATTTAAAATACACATATCACATATATTTAAAGTACATTTATTTAAAAGAAGAATAATAATAAATGAAATAATACAAAAAACCAAAATATTTTATTTCAACATCAAGCCATTGTTTCTAATCTAAGCAAGTGAAAAATAAACGGTGCTATAGCTGGAGGGGAAAAAAAGATATTGGCAAGATAATATAATATTGGCCCAGCTAACATAAAAGTACCTTTTTTTTGTGATCTATTTGAAAAATCAGTGACTGCTTCTGACAAAAATTGGGACCACTTCACAAAATTATTCTTAATAAAAGAAGTACCTTCACAAAATTATTTTTTTTATAAAAGTGAACACTTTACATTTAAAAAAGAAAAAAAATTGTTGGGATTTAAAATGTGTAATTTGCAAACAAAATAAGCTCGCCAAAAAGGTAAACTTAACATATATATATATATATATATATATATATATATCAGTTTGAATTTAAGAGTAACTGGATTTGACTTTTTGTTACATCATTTTATTTTTCGCAAAACATAATTAAAAAAAAAATACCCATGAGAGAGATGGGAAAAAAAAATCTGCATCAAACTTTGATGTGAAATCAATCATACAGAAAAATTTACAATTTTAAATACATTTAATTTTCATTTTACTGTGAAGACTTATTTTTTGTTTTTGTGGGGAGGGGTTGGGGGTGTCACAAAAAGTAGATGTAACTGCATTCTATAATTCTACATTGTAGTGATTATATGATAAAACTAGCTGCCAGTGTGATCAACTGATACATGCTATTAGCATGTACCTTGGAGAAGCCTCATGTATAATGACAATCCTGAAAGGTGTTTTTAAATAAATGATAAATATTACTATTTGTTTCAAAAGTATAACTGCACTGGCACAAAAATGATATATGCATGTACAAATAAATTGTATATAGCACTGAAGTAAATATCAAAAACATATTTAGACTTTTAATTTAACTTGTGAAAAGCAGAAATATAATTTTAGATATACAAGTCATATGCAATAAAAACTATTCTCAGATAAAATGAGCTTTCACTGTATTCTGAGTGACTTCGAAATCTTATGATTTACGATCGTCATTATTAAAAAAATATAATGTTTTATTTTTTGAAACCACAAAAAAATTAATAGTTATCATTGATTTATTAACGGAAGATTAATATTTTTGTGTGGCATTATTTAAGACCCTTTAATAGCGAAAACTAGCCAAAACTTTCGGTTATTTCCACGCAAAACATTTGTTATTAACAAGATAAGGACAATAAATAATTATTTGTGTATGTTTATAATCATTCACAGCTGATATCGATCCGTAAATATGACGCTTGCGCAGTAAAACCTTGTTCATGATTGGTTAGCGCTAGTGCTTCCCTGTAACCAGTGAAAACGCTCTTAGGTTAAGGTCTTCGGTCGCTGGGATTTTTAGGTAGTTGGGTCGACCAGTGAAAACGCAGCTTTAGATAAGGATCCTTATTGGGACATCTGAATAGCGATTTTGAGATTTCGGTCGGGAATAAAGATTTTGGCTCACTTAGAGATCCTTAACGGACATCTGAATGCCTGCCTTAAAAAAAAAAAAAACATTCATTTATCTTTTACAATTTTTGTGAGTAAGTTTAATCAGGGCGCTGTAATCAGGGCAACGGGCTTGTTCATTCATTATCATGACGCCACAAATAGTAGCTGGCCGCGACCAAAGACATACAGCGATTGGCACAAAACGACGAGCGCGCCGTTTTGTACCAATCGCTGGGTCGCGGCCACCCACTATTTCTGACGTACTGAGAAGGAATGAGCAAGGCCGGTAGCATATAGAGAATGTGCATGTTTGTCAACAAACTGGTTCCTCACTAGACCACGCCTCTTCGGTAGGCAAAACATTTCCCGCTCAATGCGCTATTTCCTACGGTTTCCTATGAGAAAGCGAAATTTTTGCATTCAATTTATGGATCATATTTATTCAAAAACAAATTTTCTTTTATCAGATTATGCACAGAATTTAGATTCTGTTGCTAATCAAGATTATTTAACAAAGCTTAGATTTGTCAAACCGAATAATAGTGTTATTATTTTAGATGATCCGTATATTATTGTGGATGCAGATTGGAAAGCAGATATGGCTTTTTGGCCATCGGTTGCTTCATCAGATATTGAAACTTATTTTAAAAAGTTTCCAGGGAAGAATTCAAGAGCTCAAAAAGCGTTTCAACTTGTTGTAGCTGGTAGGAGAAAGATTTGAGGGTTTTTTTTTTTTTTTTTTTTTTTTTAATTATGTCGTGAAGTTAACGTTTTATTTACTTTTTTTCTACTTGTAGTTCAAGTTGTTCTTGTTCGTATGGTAACTTTTTATTGCTTGAGCTAATCGGAAAATGTTTACAAATTTCGTTATATTCAGATTAAATGATCGATTAAAATGATACCTATGAGTGTTCTCAAATCAAAACTGTTTATTTTCTGAAACACTTTTATATAATTTTAACGAAGCATAAGTTTTGTCAGAATTCGGTTTTATTAGCTGAAATAATTTTTATACTAAATAAACACTCCTTAGGTTTAAAAAAAATATTTTTACTATTCTAATAATATGTATAAAAACAGGACAAAACAAAAAATTTACTTATATGAAACATTTAATGAAGTACTAAGGGTGATATTTTTTTAAGAAACATTTTACTCTTTCTTTTTTTTTTTTTTTTTTTTTTTTTTTGTAAAAGAGAATTATATAATTTAATCTTAAAAAAAAAAAAATAGATGCCATGTTTTTGAAAAAAACCTTACCATTTAAAAAGCATTTAATCAGGTGTCGATGCAGTTTTTTTTTTGGAGGGGGGGGGGGGCATTTTGTGAAAAATAAAATTTATTTTTCTGAAATATGTTATATTTTTGTGAAAAATAACATTTTGTAACAAAAGATGATATCCAGTTACTCAAAATCGAACCAAACATTTGTCGATAACGAACTGACTAGCGCCCGTGACAATAAAAAAAAAAAAAAAAAAAAAAAAAAAAAAAAAAAAAAAGCCCTCAAGTTTTCAATATTGAGTCGAATGAACCAAACCCTGTTGAAATCGAGCCCTTAGAACCCAATAAAAAAATGAGTCCCCAGGCGGTGGAATATGCACCCCTGTAAATTTAACGAATTTCCTTTAACATTAACGCGATATTTAATTTACGGATGCATCCCCCCCCCACCACTTTCTAAACTTAACCCCATATCTTTAACAGTAACGCGATTTCTAATTTACGACTGTGGTGAGTAAACGTAAGTTGATGCCGAAAAAGAAGATTAATATTTAAAAAAATATCCTTGACAGCTTAGCCTACAGGCACAGGTAAATTTCGAAGATGCAGACCGTGGGCAGCCTATTTATTGGGATTGCAGAAGAAATGACCTTTTTGCCATGATGCGGCAGTTGGACCGCTCACTTCGAAATCTACCTGTGTCTGTAGGCGGAGCACACAATTTTTTTTTCTGTAAGGGTTGGTTTTATAAAAAAACTTGTCAATATAAAAGTTGTAGATAATATTAAGAGGATTTGTAATAAATTAGCGGATTTGATAACTTCTGAATTGACAAAGTTATGATTTTTTTTTCTTAAACTCCTATTCTCTCCCCCCCCCCCCCCACACACCCCAACCACTTGAGCCCATTTTTAATGATATCAAAAATCTGTCATATATAAATTTTCGGCCCTTTTCCTAGAAATAATAATAACTTTAAACGGATTCGATACGTATCATAATTAAGAAGTTATGGGTAACGTAAGGGGCCCAGGGGCCCGGATCTTGTCCGAGAAATTTTTGGTCATTCATGTAGTAGCTGGAAATGCTAAGAAGTTATTAGAAAAAAAAGCTAGCGAATTGGACGATTTTTAAGGGAGCTATAGTAGGGGGCCCAAAGGGGGCCGCTGATAGTTTTGAGCAGGGCCCTAAGATGAACGGTCCTACCTGGAATGTAGAAATGGGGAAATAACTAAATGGAGAAAACGCCCCCAAAAACGAAGATCGAATTAAAAGGAGACAAAGTATTAACAATTTAGGGAACAATAACTTCGAGGGGCCCAGATCTTCTCTTTTTTTTTTTTTTTTTTTTTTTTGTCGTTTATGGATCTTGTTCATGTAGTAACTGGAAGTTCTAAGTTGTTAGAAAAAAAAAGTTAGTGAATCGGACGATTTTTAGGGGAACTATACTAGGGGGCCAAAAAGGGGCCAGCCGATAGTTTTGAGCAGGGCCCTAAGATGAAGGGTCCTAATTAGAAAGTAGCAATGGGGAAATAACTAAATGAAGAAAAGGCCCCAAAAACTAAGAAAATCGGATTAAAAGCGGACAAGTAATTATCAGTTTAGGAAACAAAAACTTCAACGGGCCCCGTACCAGGCCCTAGGGGGCCAGGGTCATAACTAGAACGTAGAAATGGGGGTGAAAGCTAAACGGAAAAAGAGGCTCCAAAAACGATGAGGATCGGATAAAAATTGGGTAAATTATTAACAATTTAGGGCAAAAATCTTAAAGGGGCCCCAGGGGGCCGGGGTCTCAAAAAATAAAAAATCCGAGCCTCAGGTGCATCAGGACCTACCTTGGGCTATCCGCTGCAATTAAGAAAGGCAAAATTAATGAATAATTAATTTAAAAAATATGAATAATAAGCACATAACACAGCTAACTATACAGTAGGCATGCGTGTGTTTTGCCTACCGTTCGTTCTTTACGGCTTCGTGACGTCACATGCACATTCTCTATAGATCATTCCAGTATGACGTCAAAAACATGGAACCCAGAATCTTCAATCTGCGCAATCTACTGCACATACTCTCCACACGCTTTGAGCGAGTTTATGTTTACCACATTGGCTTCTTTATCTCACTTTATTTGATTGCCAAGTACTTCTTTTCTGTTATATTTTAAAATTTGTTTTGTTTTGATGAAAATCAGACGTGTGTTGCATTTAAAACGTCTAGCATGTAGAAAAAATGTATGTAAACTGGAAAAAATATATCAGGTAAGTGTTTTGTGTGTTGTTTTCTGTCTTTTTCGGTTATGTCAGTGTTACAATTTCTGTAGTGTTAGGATCTGATCATGTTATTTAAACTATTTTTGATCAGTGTTATTTTACGAATTTAATATAATAATTAAGTGGGTGGGGATGAAAAGTTCGTATCTTTTAGGCCAAAAAAAAAAAAAAAAAAAATTGCTCTGTAAAAATAAGATTTGTCTAATTTTATAAATTTTATACACACAACTGGGAAAGTATGTATTCATGCACTTTTATTTAAAGTCATTGTAACTGAGCAGCTATATCTCTTAACAATCCCTTTTTTAACAACTAGTACAATCTGTACCCTTTATTATCATTATTATTTTTGTCTTGCAATTAAATGCTATTGTATAAGTTATACGCGTTCTATTCAAAATCGATATTTTTTATTTATTAATCTTTGTCCACGCAGTCGTGCAGTTTATATGCTTTTATTAATTTTAATATTTTGTAGGGCAGTACCATAAAGGGAATATTTATTTTCTCAATAATGATTTGCCGATTTTATTGTTTGATTTGCAGTGTTTGAGGATGTAGGATTCTTATATTATTTTAATTTCAATTTAAAGCTTATTGTAACTATTGGGCCCTTGTAACATGTTTTTAACCACTATTTGTACTCACTTTAAGAAAAATACAAGGCCGCCCTGTTACCCATTGTGATAATCAGGCCCTTCTGTAAAGAACTAACACTAATCTCTTATTTTATACCAGAGCCGAAACTAAGGGGGTGTGTTGTTTTTGTTCTAGGTCACTATTATAATTGATAATTTATGTTAGGTTTAGGAAAGAATCTAGACATAACAGTCTATTAATAGGAAGAAATACTTCTGTGAAATTGGCTGTATATAGCACACATATATTTTACGGTATTGAAATGAAATTCATTGTTATACCTACAGAAAATCCTGGTTTTTCAGCTCTTAAGACATTGTGACTCATATGACTTTAAATTGCAATGTAATACAACTACAGTAAAATCTGTGTGTAACAGAATCTTGTCTTAAATGAAAACTTTACATGGTTTCAACAGAAAGAATACCAGCAATTTTATTTGCTAATAGGAAAACCTGTATAAAACAGAATTTTTCTAGTTAATTTTGATTCCAGTTTCACAGGTTTTATAAATATTGGACAAAACTGTGATTGCATATTTTTAATTTTAATATAAATCAGTTATTATTAACTTTGTAAAATTCTCTTTGTAAATTTACTTTGCAAAAAAGTGAGGGGGGGGGGGGTGTAGATGCCAAAATCCATGTTTGCCCTCTGTGGGAAAAAAAGCTAGTTTCGGCCCTATTTTATATATAATATGGATATGTTAATACATTTCTGTTGACCTTTAAGTACATAAAATGTCTCTTTTCTTTTCAGAATCTTAAGATTTTCCTGGAATGAATGGAACTCGATAACTCAAGATGAAGACACACAGGCTGTAGAAATGTTACCAAGTGCATATGTGTGTTTTTCACTTCATATTCCTTGGTAACATTGCTCCAGCTAAATTTCATTTAAATAGGGCTCTCAAAATCAAAGTTTTTTGATGCAAGAGACAAAATCGTGAATGGAGGTGGAAATGACTGAGTATACATTTGAAGGAAAACCACACTATTTAATTGAGGTATGTTAATAAGAATTTATGCTGTCTTCAGTACTCTAATTATGGTTCTATGTAACGATTCTGTTCTACATATATTATTAAATTTTTAAGGTTAGCTTTCTACACTAGTTTTTAACAATATTTATAAATGTGTCATATACATTTTTCACAGAAATCCTCGTGCATTTAATTATAAATAGTAAGAAATTTGTCTCAAATATTTTCTTGTGCCTGTGTTTGTTTTTTTAAAATTGTTTTATAAACCGGACCCATCGGTTAGATGGGGTTTGAGTGAAATTGGGTTACCTGACCAGTGTAGAACTCTACTTCCATCAAAATATTTTCCAAATGACAATTGACAAACCATACACGAATTCGTGTAGAGATATTTAGAGCTCTGCTATTGGTATGGCGCATTCAAATCTCCTCCCCTTCTTTCGCAGCCACGAAAAGCATGTTAGCGTGAAGGAAATCATAGCCTTTTTTAAAAAAAATTTAATTTTGCATTTACAACTTTTTTTTAAACCCTATAAACTAATTGATTAATTTATTAATTCAATCAGAATAGCATAAGAAAGATGATATTTTAACTTAGTAAATGGTTTCATTTCATATCAATAGATGGCAAAAGCACCAACCAACCCTTCATCTCGTTGAAAACAAGGCTACTATATTGCACTCTTTCGCTAGATCCTCTTCCATACAATTTAAATTTATACATTTTCAATTAATTTCAATTAAAAAAGTAATGATTTGTCAACAAAAGAAATGATTTCCTTCACGACTGCGAAGAAAGGGGCGGAGATTTGAATACGCCAGACCAAAAGCAGAGCTCTAAATTTTTCTATACATGAATTCGTGTATGGCCCGGTATCTAGTGTTGCCCTGCAAACATTTTAGCGATCATGCCATTATCGTGTCTTATTAACGTGTCTCTCTTGCATAATCGAACTGGTCCAGACGAATATTGCCAAGTTCTGGAATAGAAAAAGCCTTAGGTTTGCCATAGTTTGGACAAACACCTCTGTCTAAGCGCGACCTACGTTATACACGGCCGATGCATGACGTTTAAAACGTCACATGGAATGGATCATTTTTACACAGCGATTGGTGCAAAATGGTGGGCGCGTCGCTTTGCACCAATCACCGGGTAAAAATTATCCACTCCATGTGACGTTTTAAACGTCATGCACCGGCCGTGTATAACGTAGGTCGCGGTCTAAGCACAGTAGGTTGCCATTCTTATATAGAGGCATCCTAGTGACTGTTTGTTGACAACTTGTTGTTTTGTTTTATTTAGAACATACACCTGACTTGTGTGCTTGACATCAAGTGCCCGCTTATAAGTCATCGTCAATATACAGGGACAAGGAAATTTACAACACCAGAGAGTTACATCCAGGAACTCCACAAAGTGTGTGCGGGAGTCGAACCCCGCCTGCGCCCTCAAGTGATTAGCGGAATGGTGTCTTGACCATCGGCCACGGAGGCCCCAACTTGTTGTTGTTATTCTCACAATAAAAGAAAGGCAAATATTGAAACGAAAGTGAAACCAACTAGAAAAGCTGTCGCACTGATAAGTAAATACTGATGAATTTTGAATTTATTTATTATTCGCGTTTGTAATCAACGACAGGTGACGCTTTTAGACCTGCTGATGTTTGCAAACAAATCCACATGTACGCAGATCGGATACCACTGCTTGCTTTTGCTAGTGTTTGCCTCGTATGAATTACTGGGTTAATTGTGAAATAAATATTTCTTCTTCTTTTTCAGTAATCCCATGGAAGTGGAAAATTTTGTTAATGGTTTACTTTTAAGACAAAGAATTTTGTGAATAATCCTGTTTTAAGATGAAAAATTTTGTGAAAGGACCTAATTTCTTCCAAAACAGTAATCTCTGCTGTAAGATATAAGTACTATTTTGTTTATCTCATATATCGTCTGTATAAATGTGTTTTGTATGTACTTTTTTAAATAATGTATTTAATTTTAAAGAAGTGTTTTATAATCATGCAAAATGTTTCACCGCCCTTCAAAAAAAATTTAATGCAGTATAAGCTCGTGTAGCTTTTTGTATTATGCATGTTATTGTGTAAATTGGAAATTTAACTGTGAACGCTGATTGGATTTAAAGAAAATTCTGGTATTTAGTTTTAATATTTAAATACATTATTTATTAAAATTGTCAAAAATAGTATTTTTTTAAATTACAATAAAACTATTTTGTTTTTTCGCATTCTTGATTATAACATACATTATACATATGTAATTTCATCTATCTAATTCTGCAACATTGAGAACTTTTGTGTTTATAATGTAGGGTGTAAAAGAAATCATAATAATGAATATATGAATCAATGAATATATCATAGTAATGAATAAAAGATAATGAATATTAAATAACATTTTTACCAGGGGTCGATCCAGCAAAATGTGGGGCCTATATATATAACCTCTTCACAAAAATCCAAACAATGAAACATGACCCCTTCACGAAATCCTTTTAATAAAACAGAAACCTTCACAAAATTCCTCTTAATAAAATATGCACCTTCACAAAGTTCCATTCCATAAAAACACTCTTTGTTAATCATTTAATATATTTTTATTTTCTTTAATATATTTTTATTTTGTTAGGTTTTCAAATGTGTAATTTGCAAGCCAGAAAGGAAAACTTTTGCAGAAGGACTTTAAGAATTAATAAATGAATATGAGTAAACGGATTTCCTATTTCGTTACAAAATGGGTCCTAAGAGAAAAAAACGGGCTTTCACCTCTGATTATACAGTCAGCAGGCATTAATTGGTATTTTCATTTGGGAATAAATTAAAACTTAAATCGGGATTATTGGAGGCTCTTGAGTTTCACTGTAGCAAACAGCAATATACATAGTATCGTTTTTCGCAGGTTTATTCATTTTAATTAAAATTTACAAATCTCAAATGATGTTTGACACACAGTAAGCAATGCTAACGCGAGGAAAGAAGCCCTGTAGACCGCCAGAGGGCAAGCATTTTCTTACAAACGCGAATTATTATTGATTTTTAGGTAGCTTTCAATACTAAAAAGTATAAAGCTATCTATTGCAGCCGTTCGGAGGAAAGCAGTTCTGGAAAATTTCGATATATTTTCACCGATCATGACCCCCAGACCCCAAAACCACCCTCCGCTCAAATGTTGATTTATATATATAGATATATCCATATATATATATATATATATATATATATATATATATATATATATTCTGACCTATGTCATACGATAACGCCCGTATTTATGAATCGATTTTGATGAAACTAATTGTGTGTATTAAGGTCACTAATGTCTCGACCGAGTTCGTTGGCCAGCTTGGTCCGCCATTTTGTTTCAAGATGGCAGCCATTTAAAAATTTAAAACTAAAATAAATATACAAAAAAAATAATAATTCAAATTTATTTTTTAATTACGTGTTAGGCCTTAATACAAGGATTCCAGAGCATTTTTTGGTTTACCTCTATCTTAAAAAATGGCTGAGATAGAGCAGTTTGAAATTCTAGGGTGGCTGACATTTTGAAACAAAATAGCACATTAACGCCATTACTTGCAAATTATTTTCTTTCATTGTTGTAATAATTTTCCCAATCATACGCATAAAACTATATATTCATATCCGTTAGCGCCGAAATTGGCGACAAAATTGGCGACATTTGGCGAAATATCGCCAAATTTGGCGACCAAAATAAGTCTTCATAAATGAAGCCAATTTGGCTATTGCTCAATAATTTGGCGAATTTCTTATCCAAATTCAGTATTAACGAATCTTTTGTAAACGTTTCTTTGCATTTTAACTTGCTGTTTTCGTGTAACATTAGCTAAAATTTTAACACGAAGATATAGGAAAGCTACCTTTTCCTCCCGGTACAGGCCGGAAGGCCTTTTTTGTATTGAAAGCTACCTAAAAGTATAAAGCTACCTATTGAAGCCGTTCGGAGGAAAGCAGTTCCGGAAAATTTCGATATATTTTCACCTATCATGACCCCCAGACCCCAAAACCACCCTCCGTTCAAATGTTGATTTATATATATATATATATATCCATATATGTATATATATATCTGACCTATGTCATACGATAACGCTCGTATTTATGAATCGATTTTGATGAAACTAATTGTGTGTATTAAGGTCACTAGTGTCTCGACCGAGTTCGTTGGCCAGCTTGGTCCACCATTTTGTTTCAAGATGGCGGCCATTTAAAAATTTAAAACTAAAATAAATATACAAAAAAAAAAAAAAAAAATTCAAATTTATTTTTTAATTACGTGTTAGGCATTAATACAAGGATTCCAGAGCATTTTTTGGTTTACCTCTATCTTAAAAAATGGCTGAGATAGAGCAGTTTGAAATTCTAGGGTGTGGCTGACGCATTTTGAAACAAAACAGCACATTAACGCGATTACACGCAAATTATATTTTGTTTCATTGTTGTAATAATTTTCCCAATCATACGCATAAAACTACATATTCATATCCGTTAGCGCCAAATTCTCGCCAAAATTGGCGACATTTGGCGAAATATGCCAAATTTAGCGAAATATCGCCAAATTTGGCGACCAAAATAAGTCTTCATAAATGATGCCAATTTGGCTATTGCTCAATAATTTGGCGAATTTCTTATTCAAATTCAGTATTAACGAATCTTTTGTAAACGTTTCTTTGCATTTTAGCTTGCTGTTTTCGTGTAACATTAGCTAAAATTTTAAAACGAAGATATAGGAAAGCTACCTTTTCCTCCCGGTACAGGCCGGAAGGACTTTTTTTAATTAAAAACTTTTAGGTTAATTAAATTCTTAAAAAGCGAATTTTCTTTCAGAAAAGCAACATAAAAATTGCAAAGAATTATAAAATTATTTTAATGCTTTTCAAAATTCATCAAAAATATATTTATGTATCTAGTTAGTTTTATTTTTAATAAGCGTAAAATGTTTATTATTAATTTCATGATGGATTGCCGATTGGCATAAATATTTTGAAATTAATGTGCTCATTACTTTTCGTAAAAGGTGTACCCTCTAAGAACTTCAAATGTTTCTAATAATTCTTAACTACTATATCAAAAAGATTTTTTCAAATGTCATTCACACTTATTTTTTAATACATACTGCTGTAATGCGTACACATCTTACAAATTCTCTGATACAAAAATAGGGTCGGCCATAAAGGGGGACCTTTATGCTCCCTAAAAGTTTTACACCGGGGCCCCTCACATATATAGTGGGGGTAGCAAGATCTAAATTTTTTTTAAATCTTTGAAAAAGAAAATCCATGGCTCCAAAAATGTTTCTTGCATTCGGGCTCCTCTAAGATGAAGGGCAGCGCTAAACAACGCTGTTTAAAAGCAGACTATACTTAACCCTACAGTGCTTGAATTTTTCTTTAAGAATTGTGTTTTTTTTATACTTATATATATGATATTATCAAATATCTGTTGATTAGTGCCAAGATAGCGTACACAATATTGCACGTACTACTATATTTGGATACAACCCCTCATATTTTTGCTTCCTTTTGGGAACAAAGGATTTCGAGCTTATTCTATCGACGATAATTTTCAGAATTTTCAAGCTATGATTTTGAGACTTTCACAAAAGTTGCTCTATATACTTAGCTAATACATTATGCATATTATATTTTGATTGCATTCGCGCATGCGCAGTGAAACATTTTTTAGTAAACCTGCTCATTTTTCATCCAATTTTTATTATTTTTTAATTCTGATTTTCAGAGTATTATGTACAATGTTGTTTGTCCTATTTTCTGAAAAAGAACTTTTTTTTATATTAAGAACTCTGCAAATTATAAGCAAAAAACTAGGCGAAATTTGGGACTGTTTTTATAAAAACCTTAATTTCTCTACAACGAGTATACATACTATCCTCATACAAATGAACACAGTATATATCAATAAGCCACTTATTAATAATCTCGAGTTTGAACGCCTTTGCTACATAAGTTTTTACAGGGTTATCCAAAAGATATTCGTTCTTTTTCAATTTGTTGACAGTCCCCTATGGAGTTTCGTGAAAAACATCTTCGCGGAAATATATAACCTATACTATACTGTTGACACACCTGCAGTTTCAGGTTAATTCCTCATGTATTTTTCTAGATAGTTAACAAAATGTCTAAAATCGCAAGTGACCGGTCACCTTTGGCAATATAGTGTATTTGTATATAAATATAGTGGTTGCAAAGAACTTGATTTATTTATTAAAAGTTAAATAGAAAGTGTTGCCAATTGGCTACACTATGCACTGTAGGGTTAAGGCGGTTTTTAAAAAAAGTAAGTTTCTCCATTCATCAGTAAGAAACTTTCTGACCTAATCTCGGACTCCTTTTCAAAAGATGAAATATGGAATTAGCAGACAGTTTTAGGTGATTTCAAATCGAATACAGCTTTTCAGTTTTTGAAAATGTTATTACATCTTTAGTTATAAGTGACTTATATCTCATGACGATGTTTACCGGGCTGCAGCGTCCGGAAAATCGGTTCAAAACACTAATTTTGCCATTCTTTTTTTAAACATCCCGTGCATTTATCGAACAAAAATAAGGAAGACGTTCTTCGACTTCATAATTTTAAAATAATAACACTTGCCAAGCTCATGCGTCTACGATTCCATTTTTAGGTGAGTTCGTAATCTATATATATATTTGTCTTACGTGGCGCGAAAATAGGGCTGAATTTGTAACTTATGGTTTGGCAACAACTGTAGTTTCCAGAGATCAGACCAATGAACAGACTAGATTGTGTTAGATCAGCTCCGCCTCCGTCCAATATGGCGGTCACGGTGGGGGGGGGGGGGCAAAGTTTTTTTAAGGTAGTGGCATAGACAAGGGTGGAGTTCGAGGGGCTACACCCCCCCTTTCCCGCAACCTCTCCGAACGAGAAACATTTATTGAATCATATATACAGAGACAGCAATACTTCTAACACAAAATCTCAAGTGACCTCTGAAAAATTCCGTTTTAGACAGGTTTTCGTCTTAGCAAGTAGAATTTAAAAATATTATGAAAGTTTTCAGTTATAGACAGGTACTTTTTTTTTTTCAGGTATTCTTTAGGACTGTTAAAACCTCCTTTCTATAAAGCATTTCTGAACAGCATAGGTGTATTACAGTGAAGCGTGTCTAAGCGAAACCTGTTTATAACATAATTCTTTCTCAAACGGGCAAAAAAAAAATCAAGTTTCGACGAAAAAAACGCCATACAATTATACTTGCTAAGATGGAGACCTGTCTAAAATGGAGTTTTTTTACAATCCTTTCCAACTCCTTCTTTGCAGGTTTTACTGCAGGGCCGCCATTTCATGAGTTTCTTGGGGCGGGGGGGGGGGGGGACAAAGTTTTTTTTGTTGAAATATCGTACAGGATTGCCCAAATCGTGCACAAAATAGAAATAGGCCCCCACAATAAAAAATGCAGTGTGAGATTTTGCCTTCTTATCTTAACTTCTTTCACAAACATGTGATTCTTCAGCGAATATATTTTTAATTTTAGTGGTAGTCTGCGAATTTTTCTTCTTTTTTTACGCAAAAGCAATTCGCCAACCGATCGCGGTAAACATAACGAATTTTACGAATTGGAATTAGAAAAAATAGTTAATTTGGCCAAATTAGACGCGTAAAAAAATCGTTAATTTTTTCAAGCGACCGGGGGAAAATATTGCAAATTTTGCCAAAGACCACTGAAACAAATAGAGATTTTCGTCAATCTGTCGCGGTAAAAAATCGCGAATTTAATATAACTATTGCGGAAAAATATCGCGAAATTCGTCAAAAGATTGAACAAAAAAAAATCACGAATTTAGTCAAACAATCGCGCAAAAAAGGGGAAATTCGTCAAAGATCGCGCAAAAAATATCTACTTTTGTCAGTCGGTTGCAGAAAACGACTTCCGAATTTCAACAAACGATCGTAGAAAAGACTCGAGAATTGCGTCAAAAGATTGCAAAAACAAATAGCGAATTTCGTCGATCAGTTGCCAAAAAAAATGTCGTGAATTTCGACAAATGGTGGAAAAAAATTCGTCAACGATTGGAATTTCGTCAAAGATCGCGCAAAAAAATATCTACTTTTGTCAATCGGTTGCGGAAAAAGACTCCCGAATTTCAACAAACGATCGTAGAAAAGAGTCGCGAATTTCGTCAAAAGATGGCGAAAACAAATAGCGAATTTCGCCGATCGGTTGAAAAAAAAATGTCGCGAATTCAGACAAATGGTCGAAAAAATCAATTCCGTCAATGATTCACAGAAAATAGCAAATTTTGGAAAATTATAAAAAAAAAGAAAAGAAAACAGAAACAATCACGAAAAAAGTCGTGAAATTCAATCGGTCACGACGTAATCAGCACACGAACACCATCAAGAAGTTATGAAATTTGCAAATGTTGTAATCCATAGGTATAAGAAAATTTTCATTAATGATTTTCTATCAGTAAAAATTTTCTGCAATCATTTTCTGCTTTCCTCTTCAGACTATGATCTAAATTCCACACAATTCAGAAATTTGCAAAACCCTTGGTTTCAGGTCCCTTGCTCCTGCATTGGCTGGGGGAGTCTGTCGGGTTAAAGTCAGGATTGGGGTCGGTTACAAATCTGGACGTGTCAGGCTGTGGAGATTTTTAAAAGCATACTGTATATATAATATCATTTAATAAAGCATGTGATTTAATAGCATTATAGCGATTAGAGTAAATATAATAAAACAAAATTAACAAATCATATAATTAGGAAATTGAATACACCTCCCCCATCCCCGAAAAAAATTTAAAAATTCCCCTTAAATTTTTGGAAGAGAGAATTTATCACTAAAATTTTAGCCTTGGGAGTGACGAGTTTTCTTTTAATTATGCTGTACACAGCTCAGAAGCAATTAATAGAGTTTTTTCTCACATATATTTCTAAAACTAGCCAAAATACTCATTAATGATAAATGTCTCACTTATAGAATGTTGCAATAGCAAGGCTTTAGAAAACATTTTTGATAATTATTAGTTTCAATGTTTAAAGTGTTTATTAAATGTTTATTATTTTCTTATATCTTTACAAGAAGAAAGTATTGGATTCATAAAAAAATTCCACTTCCGGTTTTCGACGGATTTATACGTTTTAGAAGGTCCTGAACACGATTGGACTATTTTTAGAAAATGTCTGTCTGTGTGTCTCTGTGTCTGTATGTGACAAAAATTTTGTGGGCGCTCTATCTCGAGAACTAATGCACGAAATTTAATAAAACTTTATATTCAGTTAGTCCCTGATATAAATGGGTGGTGATTCGTTTTTGGTGTAAATCGCCTAACAGATGGCGCTGCTATGCTACATTTTTCATGATTTTTTACGACAGCTATATCTCAAGAACTAATGCACAGAATTTCACCAAGTTTCAGATTCGATTAGACCTTGACAAAAATAGACCTTGATTACGATTTAGAATAAATAGCCCAACTGGTGGCGCTGCTATGCTACATTTTGCAGGACTTTCACTATAGCTATATCTCCAGAACTAACGCACATAACTTAATAAAACTTTAGGTTCAGTTAGACCTTAATATAAATGGTTGCTGATAAGTTTTTAGTGTATGTGAAACCTGTATGAGATAGAAGAAAGTTTTGGGATTGGCACATCAGACTAGGTTTTTTTATTGTAATCAAATCTGTGAAATCTGACGTTATTTTAGCTTTTGTCCATGTTTTGATTTTTTTTTTTTTTTTTTTTGTCTAACCTGTGATAACTGATAAATTTTCTGAAATTTCAAATTCCTTGGAGCTCGAAGTGGCGCCCCTGTGCACCCCCACTGATTTCTTAAATTATCATGATTTTTAAAAATAAAAATTCACTATTATGATGAACTTTAGCTTTGTCTATACTAATATTATAAAGTAGTAAAGATTGTTTTTTTTTTTGTTGTTTGTTTGTTTGTTTATAGGGGGTAATCTCTGGAACTACTGAAGCGATTTCAAAAGTGACGGTGGCAAATTGATGGTGACAATCACTGCTCCAACATAGGATATATTTTATGTCGGTGCCACTAACCCCAGGGGGGTGCAAAAGCGAAAAACGTTCTAAAATTTCGATTTTTTTTATACTGAAGGAGCTAGAAACATGAAACTTGGCATGGTAGTTACTTATAAGATGTAAATGCTCTCTAAGAACAAATTCTAATAAAATTCGAAATTTAAAAGGGTGAGATGAGCGAAAAGCGTTCTAAAAACCTTCTAAACTACAATTTCTATGGAATATCTGGAACTACAGAAACGTTTTCAAAAGTGATGATGGCAAATTGATGGTGACAGTCCCTGTTCCAACATAGGCTATATTTTATGTCGGTGCCACTACCCCCAGGGGAGTGCAGGAGCGAAAAACGTTCTAAAATTTCGATTTTTTTTATACTGAAGGAGCTAGAAACATGAAATTTGGCATGGTAGTTACTTATAAGATGTAAATGCTCTCTAAGAACAAGTTCTAAAAAAATTCGAAATTTAAAAGGTATGACATGAGCGAAAAGCGTTCTAAACACATTCTAAATTACAATTTCTATGGAATCTCTGGAACTACAGAACCGTTTTCAAAAGTGATGGTGGCAAATTGATGGTAACAGTCTCTGCTGTAACATAGGCTATATTTTATGTCGGTGCCACTACCACAAGGGGGTGCAAGAGCGAAAAACTTTCTAAAATTTCGATTTTTTTTATAATGAATGAGTTAGAAACTTGAAATTTGGCATCGTAGTTATTTATAAGATGTAAATACTCTCTAAGAACAAGTTCTAAAAAAATTCGAAATTTAAAAGGTATGACATGAGCGAAAAGCGTTCTAAACACATTCTAAATTACAATTTCTATGGAATCTCTGGAACTACAGAACCGTTTTCAAAAGTGATGGTGGCAAATTGATGGTAACAGTCTCTGCTGTAACATAGGCTGTATTTTATGTCGGTGCCACTACCACAAGGGGGTGCAAAAGCAAAAAACTTTCTAAAATTTCGATTTTTTTTTTTATAATGAATGAGTTGAAATTTGGCATACTGAAGGAGCTAGAAACATGAAATTTGGCATCGTAGTTATTTATAAGATGTAAATACTCTCTAAGAACAAATTCTAAAAAATTTCGAAATTTAAAAGGGTAAGATGAGCGAAATGCGTTCTAAAAACATTCTAAATTACAATTTCTCTGTAATTTCATGAACTACAGAACTGTTTTCAAAAGTGATGGTGGCAAATTGATGGTGACAGTTCCTGCTCCAACATAGGCTATATTTTACGTCGGTGCCACTAATCCCAGGGTGGTGCAAGAGCAAAAAACGTTCTAAAATTGCATTTTTTTTTATACTGAAGGAGTTAGAAACTTGAAATTTGGCATGGTAGTTACTTATAAGATGTAAATGCTCTCTAAGAACATAATTAAAAAATCGAAATTTAAAAGGGTGAAATGAGCGAAACGCGTTCTAAAAACATTCTAAATTACTATTTGAATGTAGTATCTGGAACCACAGAACTATTTTCAAAAGTAATGGTGGCATATTGATGGCAACAGTCTCTGCTCCAACATAGGCTATATTTTATGCCGATGCCACTAATCCCAGGGTGGTGCAAGAGCGAAAAACGTTCTAAAATTGCAATTTTTTTTTATACTGAAGGAGCTAGAAATTTGAAATTTGGCATTGTAGTTACTTATAAGATGTAATGCTCTCTAAGAAAAATTTAAAAAAAAATTGAAATTTAAAAGGGTGAAATGATAGAAAAGCGTTCTAAAAACATTCTAAATTACAATTTCTATGGAATCTCTGGAACCACAAAACCGATTTCAAAAGTTATGGAAAAATTGATGGTGACAATCACTGCTCCAACATAGGCTATATTTTATGTCAGTGCCACTACCCCCAGGGGGGTGCAGAAGCGAAAAACGTTCTAAAATTGCGACTTTTTTTATACTGAAGGAGCTAGAAATTTGAAATTTGGCATTGTAGTTACTTATAAGATGTAAATGCTCACTAAAAATAAATTTAAAAGAAAAATCGAAATTTAAAAGGGTGAATTGAGCGAAAAGCGTTCTAAAATCATTCTAAATTACAATTTCAATGGAATCTCTGGAACTACAGAACCGATTTCAAAAGTGATGGTGACAATCCCTGCTCCAACATCCTCTTTAATATAAAGCTATGTGTTTCTGACGACTGGATTTTTCGCTAATCTTTGCCGCATATTAATCTCGGAAAATGAAACATTTGAAGTGACTGAAAAAAATAATAGCTCGAAAAGTATTTGTCAGAAAATTGTTAGACAAACTGCGTTTGAAAGGTAAAAAATTGTATATTTCTTGATATAAATTTCAAATCTAATGATTATGCCATTTTTCAAATATTGAATTTCAAAAATTACCAAATTTCACAATGGAGTACCATAGCGAAACCTTCATGCGTAAAAAGATAATGATAAAGGCGACGTGTCCTGACGTGTATATTGGCTATAGCACGAGTCGCAAATTATAATAGCCTTATTATTCTGTTAAAATATAAAATTTAATTATGAAATGTCAATATTTTGTTTGATTATAGGTTCGTTAAGAGAAATGGACCAGCGTAGCGGACTTAGCTTGCTAGTTATTAATAAAACAACAGAAATCATTTTGTTTAAATATATAAAGCGAACTTATTTGGTGTTTTAATTACTCGTATCTTCGCTTTGTAGAATTCAATAAAACTTTATGACTAACAAATCTTTATTTAAACTTATCAGGATTTTTTTTTTCTTGAGGTCCAATTTATGAAAAATAAGTTATTTTTGTGAAATTTATTATACTTTTTTGTGAAAAATAACATTTTGTAACAAAAGACGAAATCCTGTTACTCAACTTTCAAAGAAAGGTATTGTAATCATCACCAAAGACAGGAACCATGGAGATAGAAATAAGAAGGAGAACAGTGAAGATAGGCTTTCAAGATCAGAACACGGACCGGTAATTAGTACCTAGTTCGTGGCGCTGGTGCTCCCAAAGGCCGGTCATGTGACCTGTCAAACATGACAAATTGTCGTCTGCGCTTCCTGCATTTTGGATTCGAGCATGGTACAGAGTTGTCAGTTGTAACGATAAAAAGAAATGGTACCGGGGGTGAATTAAAATTACATTAAAATTTAGAGAATTACTTGAAAGTGGGGGGAAAGTAAAAGAGAGGGGGGAATGTTTAAAATTTGGAATCTCAAAAAGGAGAAGAATTTGAGATTTTTGAAGAGCCAGTGATCTAAATAATTATTATAAGTATAGTGGTAATACATGGAAATATAGATTAAAAGAAAGTTCATGGCGAAATAACATAAAATATGTCTTACCTGATTCAAAATAATACATACATCAAATGTACGTATCTCCTATGCTGAAATACACACTTAAATTATAACAAAGATGTGCCTGATAATATGTAAGATATATTTTATTTATGTTACTGTAGATAAATCTTAATTAGAGTTGGTATTATAATGTATTCATATTATTTGTTATAAATATCTAACCAACGAGTCCTGAAAAGATTCCATTTATTGAATTATCATTTAATTAATTTAATTATCAATTTAATTAATTTTAATTATCATTTAATCCTTGAATTCTTAATCATATCTTTACTTTAAATTTAAGGCACATAAAAATATATCTTGAAATTAGTGTATATAAATCACACAACTAAAATAAATAAAACAAATAAATATTTCAACATAATTATATTTATTGTATGATATTATTAATCATCATAATAAAGAAATCTGCGCAGACCCCTATCAAGAACTTAATTAATACAATATTTAAATAGTATGACAATCATATTTTCTGAAAATACTTTCACAAGTCAGGCTAACATCAAACTAAATCGTTGCATCGCTACAATGAAAAAAGGATTTTCTTCAAACAATATTCTCCAATAATTCAGAATTGTTCAAATGAACGTCCTAAACCATATCCACCAATGAATAGAATTGTTCCAAAATGAACGTCCTACTCTAATCTCAATTGTGCTGAAGGAAGTCCACAGAGTTACATAAATACATATGCTAATTAATCGCTTATCTCTGGTACATATTTGCACATATCACTCCGTGCTGTATTCATATTGGAATATAAAATAAAATAGCAACATACCAGAGTACACTCCAATGAGAACCTATTACGCAAACATCGTACTTAGATTAGCAAACCACGCTCATTCACGAGAGCTTAGCGTCATCGTAACATAACGGCACGGCATTCCGCATCTTCACGATCTACGGCACTCTGCATCATCACGAACTGTGGCATCCGGATCACATAGTTGATAAGCAGACTTGTGAAGGCTCAAATAAACCACGTATCATACAGAATTCTTTGGGATTTTTATATTTATAATGCTTTATAATTTTAATTAATAAGTTATTATTTACATGGCTATATCGGACGAGAACCCGTTTAGTCCCCGCCCGATATGCCTAAAATTTCGTAGACGCGGACAAAACTACGTCCGATCGTCTTGAAGATTTTTAGGAAGAGAGGGAGATAACGCTCAGATCATCCCGAATTCAAAGTATCGGCGGGAAACTCGAGCCGTTAAAAGGCCAGTTAAAATATCTCAACCGCTGGAACTGAAGACTTCCACCAATCAAAAAAAAGTATACGCGATCGGGTTAATCGCAATTAACCGATGCTGTGTTCAAAATCCCCGAACGGGTGGATGTCGCTGAAGCAGTGAACCGTAAGTCAATGACCTCAGCAGCCACCCAGACACGCTAGGATGAAAGGAATTTTAACTGAGAGGCCAAAAAGGGGGATTCTTCCTTTGTAGACTAAACAGAAACGTTAGATAAGATATTGAAAAAGGAAGATGCAGAAATATTATGAATGTAATAGTATTTTATAAAGGACTATCTTTTAAAGTGAAAATTGAATAATAATATTAGAAATAAATAATTTAAAATGATTTAAATTAGGACTTAATAAAATATTGAGTTTAAAATATTTAAATTTCAAAAGATTTAAATTAAAGATATTTAAATTTTAAAATAGAATTAATACACAGCCGTCGCATAACATCAGTCGAAACCGGAAATAGAGGGCGCTACACTCCCCAAAGGCCCAAAAAAACAGAAACGCCACCATACTAGGTACCGCTTTTAGTTCCATAAGTAGAAACATTATCTTTGTTCTCCTTCTCTCTATCTCCATGACAGGAACGCTCAAAAAATGTGTTACAACCCTAAATTACTTGCTCCTTCCACTGTCCGAACCTGTGAGTAAATGAACTTTTCCACCACGCGAGGATCTGACTGACCCGCCAACTTCTATATGATACGTTATTTTATTTGATCCAAGAAGCAGGTATCCGTTATCGCATACTGGAAGTTCCAACTAGAGATCTGCACGGGCCGGGCCAAGGCCCGAAGCCCGTGTTCGGCCCGGCCCGCGGGCCGGGCTCGGGGCCTATTTTTCTTCACAGCACTCGGGCCGGGCCGGGCCTTACTTTTTTTTCCTGAAGGATAAGGCCGTGCTTTAAATTATTTTTTCCGTACAGAGCCGGGACTGGTTTCATTTTTCCTAGTCTTCACGCCTCAAAATTTTTAGTCCTGGTTTTGACCCGTATGAAAATCATTGTCTCGGCGTGCCTGGTCCGTTCGAAGGTCAGTAAAATAAGATCTGGCATAAAAATCTTTGTAAAACATGCATACATTTTTAAATCGCCATTATTTTATAATTAAACATTAAAATTTATTCTTTTTAAAGAATAGTAGATTTATACACTTACTAGCTGTTACCCGTGACTTCGTTCACGTAACATTAAAAAAATAATAAATGCATTAATTTGGCAAAGCATTTCATTCGATAATAAAAAACATATATAGTTAACCAAATCCTTATCACATTTTATAGGAGGCAATACGGTATTTCTTTGCTATAGAGGCCTTAACATAACCCAGTCTTAAAAAAGTGAAATTGCATGCCAAATAATATATACAATCGCGAAAATGAAACTACAACCAATGAAAAAAGAAGGGCCCAGTAAAATCGATGAATTCCTCTTCGTAAAACGAAAAATAACACTGAGAGAATTCTTCTATACAACAGTGCATTTTAGGTGGTATTTGGTGTGAAATTTGTATATTCATTTCTAAATGGGCATTATTATATTGTTTATTTGTATAGACATGTGTTATATATTTCTTACTACATTATTATTTTATGTCTTGTTTATGTATATATTAAATAAAGTGCTTCTCGCTAAGTGGTGTAAATAGTGAACAAACTGCTTGTAGATTTTATACATTTATAGATATTTCACAAAAATATAACAATCTGATGCGATTCTAAAATGTAAATAAAGGTTGCTAGAAAGTACTTTAAATTCTGCCCAATTTAACCTCGATATTTTTTCTATCGCGTCAAGGACACTCTAAACAAATAACTGCCGACAACACCAATCTGATGATCTAAATTTACATATTTTTGTTAGTATATATAGGATTATTGTAATTTATTTCGTGCGCTTGAAATTTTTTACGCTTTTTCTAGGGTGAAGTGTCGAATAAATGTACTTTCTTGTTATTTTATTTTGCCATTTCTATTTATTCTATTTTCCATTCATTCCATTTATGGATATTGATTTAATTTACATATTCGTTTCAAAGAATATTGTTTAAAGTTATTATTAGGATTAGGTTAGGATATGATTAGGGTTTGGATTAAGATTATAAACTGGACGACAATGGAATGATTAATTCAGGTTTAAAGGATGAACCAGGATTTCTATTTACATCATGAAGTAATAAGAAAATTAGAAAATGATCGTCTGATATATTTTAATATGTTTTACAGTCATAGTTGGCATCAAAGGTGAGCGAGGAAATGATCTTCTAAAATACCATTAAGTGTTTACCACGCAAAAACAAATCTGGTTACAAAAATGTATTTAATTTTGCGCCAAATTTCACTTGATAAAAAAAAGCAAATTGGCTATGGACCCGACTACAGATCCCTAACCTTCCTATTCTCGGAAATTTTTTACCTATATGTGAAAACCTTTTCTACTGTATACAACGCACTTTCACGTTTATAATATTATGAATTGGCATGATAGGCTTGTTCAAGTTTACATAATTCGGCTGAAAGAAAAGTTTCATTACTTTTTGATTTCTTCTTTGCTTTTGCATTACGCGAATTTGTCGGTAAAATTGATTTTCGTTTCGATAACATTGTTGTTTTTTAGGTTTTTAAAAATATTGTAATTTTACTTAAACATTGCTTTAAAATCTATGCCATTTTTCTCAACCTACAAGACCTTACAAAAATCTATTATGAAACAGAACTTTAAAAAAAGCTATATTTAAAAATGACAACAAAGTTTTTACTATATTAAAGCTAAAAGAAATGTAAAATTAAATTCCGGTTCAAAACGACCATTTACAAATGTGTTTTGATTATGGGAAAATGATAGAGGAAAAATGCTATTACTTCGATGCAATCATATTAAATTTTTATCTTTTATGAAAAAATGCAACTTTCTTTTAAAAAATAAAGTTATTTTTATTAAGATTTTCTGATTTTCTATACGGATAATTTTGCGGTGCATATTATTGACATTTGCCATCCAATATCTTTTCAAAGGTTTTTTTTTTCCTATCACCATCATTCGTATTGAATTCGTATTAAAATATAAATCTTTCACTCATTTCATTTAAAACACAGAACTTTAATTTACAACACATACATTTAAAATAATTCATTTCATGTGAAATAGATAAAGAACAAAAATAGAGAAATTAATCACAAGTAATTTGATAACCCAAGATCATTTTATTTCAACATCAAAGCAAATCTGTTTTATTTTCGATATATGACAACATATTCGCTTGTTTTCCATACTTACTCGTATTTATGCACTTTGCATTATTATCAAATATTTGAAAACTCAAGTTTTATTTCTAATATGACGTCATTTCATATTTTGTTTCTTAAATAATTAATTTCATTTTCATTTTTCACGTGGAAATGTTTCATTTGTAAATAAATTGTTGAGTAAAAATTATTATTCCAGGTTTTGATTTAGTTTTGGCAACGATGAAGTATTAGCAACGGTAAAGTAAATTTAACCATTTTAAAATATTACACGGAAAAATGTCCATTTATTCTCTATGAAAAAAATGAAATTTTAAATTATTAAGAAAAATATTTGAATAAAATAAAAAAAAACAGCCTATGTTCATTTACGGGTTATAATCAACCGATATGCAAAGATACATGATAATTAAATTCTCGATTTTGACGCTGGCTTCAGCCTAACATTTGCACACAATCGGATTTATAATATTAATTAGGATTAAAATATGGCTAAATTAAAATATAGTAACACGTGTGAAAAAGAACCTGCTTATGACGGAATCCTGTCTTAAATTGAAAAATGTGTTGATCCATTAAAAATGAATATACTAATACGTAAGAAAAGAATATATAATACATTTACACCTGATAAGAACGCAAATTGTCTATAACTCATTTTTTTCTTCCCTGTGCAATTCCATCTTAGAAGATTTTACTGTATAGCATTTTTCTGATTTTTAACACTGCAATAAATGGAATACGGATTAACAATATTGATGATAACTTAAACACATACATACAACAAATAGAGATTTATTAAAAAAATAAACATTCCAGCTTGTATAATAAATATACATTCCTCTATAAAAATGAAGATTATAAACATGAAAAAAAAAAAGGCTAAGATAGAAATTTTTCGTTAGATCTCCTCCTACGAGGCAAATTTTTAACCAAATCGACGTAAAAATTATGTTTTGTAGAAATTTACTCGGGCCGGGCTCGGACCGAGATTTTAACTGTTTTCAGGGCCGGACCGGGCTCGGGCCGAACTTTTAATTTTTGTATCGGGCCTGGCCAAATTTTTTTGTATGGGTCGAGCCGGGCCCGGGCCTGGAAATTTCAGCCCATGCAGACCTCTAGTTCCAACTTATAGCGCGTTGAGAAAGAAGAAAAAAAAATCTGAGAGCATGTTATCCTTGATTGCATTTAAAATCTTGATCGTCTGGTCATCTCATTTCTACTGCCAGCGAGTTGTCGGGCGTCGAATGTATTATATTCTGTTATTTTCTTGAATGAGATACAGCTAGTATTTTGTGGCTGCGACAAATCCTATTATACTTTACCAGGCCCTGACTATCGCATAGGCACCCGGGGCCCGTGCCCTGGGCACGAAATTAAATTTAAAATAGAAGTTGTTTTAATGCTTTTAGGACTTTTGTTTGCACTCAGTTTGATTTTATCATTTAATATCAGTAACATGATTAATAAGTAGACTTCCTATCCTTATTTTCTAGTAATTTATGTACTGTATTTATCAAGTCATTCAAATTTATCATACTGCACATTTATTCGAAAAGTGTGACAACTGAAAAAATGTTATGTTTGATATATTAATACGATGAAATGACAAAAATATATCTCAATCTATGGTTAAAAGCACATTTCAATAAATAATAGAAAAAAATATTTAATTTTTATTTCTGGAACTGTTTTTCAATTTTCCAGAAAACTTAATTTTTTGAGTTGACACTTTTCGAGTAAGTAGACTAAAAAACTGGTATCAGTAAACCAACTAATCTATGGGGGCACGAAATATTGAAAGTGCCCTGGGCACAAAAACTTGCTAGTCGGGCCCTGTACTTTACTGCAAAAGGGAACAATAGTAAGTGCGTATTAGCAGTAAGTGTTGTGGTTCTTTCAACCACTGCCATATTTTTAATTCAATTTAAGAAATATTTTATTAGTCCTTATTCATTTAATTTTAAAATTCACATTCAAAATTATTTTAATTCTTTCCTTTTTAAATCTTCCCCTGTAAACTTTTCTTTCTGTCAAAACATTTCGCTTTTTAAAAAAAATGATAGTGATTGTTACCTCTGCATTTCCGGTATTGGATTCTACTAGATGCTTCGATAACATTCTTTGCCTATGCCCACTTCCTGTTCTAAGCTCCGCCCCTCGCCAATCATATTCAAATGTTTCTAATACGTAATTTTTTTATCTCTGCCGATTGGCGTTTTTCAATTTTTGGTCCCCCTCCCTTCCGTGCTCTGTCAGCGCGGATGCTGCACGCTTTCGACACTCACACAGAGAGAGGTGTTGGCTGCTAGAGTGGAACGTGATGACTTGGCTGGCTGTAAAAAAAATGTTATGCGTCTAAAGTTACAATATGAAAAAGTATTTCTTTTTTAAAAGAAATTATGATGATTTGACCTTCTTATAAGTTACTCTGAGTACAGCAACAATAAGAGTCTTCGCCAACAGCGTAAAAATAAAGACGGTTGTCTTGATGGTGGCTCGCTGGAGCCTGGCATATATAGCAGGATGCCTTATTTTCGTTCGAGTAGTGATTTGTTTTTGTTTTTTTACAAATTGCTTGATAACGTCCTATGCTTTATTTTATCTTATAATTCAACATATCCGGGCTTCCCGAGAGAAAGAAACTTCAGTAATATTTGTGATGGCATTTATTTAAAAATGTCAGTTCTGTACTTATAATTTAAGAAATAGTGGTGAATCTATAAAGAAGAGATTCCCTCAGATATACTCCCTTTTCAAGATTCTTTATAAATAAAGATTATATTGAAGGAGCAAATTTTAGTGCAAGTTCTTTTGATCACGTCTCTCACTTGTGTTCCTTTTAGGTTGATGCAGGTAATATTTTAATTTTATCTTCATTGTTCTTGATTATAAATTTACATGAAATATTATTTAAGGAATCTTTTTTTAATAATTAATGTCATGTCGAAGTGGTCTTTTGCGGCCATAACAACAATGTACTAACTATATGCTTTTTGATCACAAGCCAAAAAAAAAATATATATATATTATTTGGAATATTAACAAGATTCCAATGTTTTTAAAAAAAAAAAAAAAAAGAACTATCGTCCAACCACCACAGTTCCCTCTTTGGTGCCTAAACCGTTAGAAACCTTAACGACATGACAATTATTAAATTATATTTTGTTATATTATAAAATTTGATTTAAAAAAAATTGCATTCTTATTGAAATATTTGATTAGTGGAATATGTGATATATTTGATAAGTATTTTAAAGTGTTTGGATTTAAAATAATTTTGCCAGATAATTGCATTGTGTGTTTTATTTACTTTTGACAAGTCATTTTAGTAATGTTTAATGCATATTTTTTGAAAAATTTTATGAGAAAAATACAATTTTATTCTCAGAATTCTAAGAATTTGTTTTGAAAACAAAACATTTTCATATGATTCTACATAATCCATGGTGTTCTTTTATGCAATATTTACATTTTATTACTAAAAAAAGGGTTGTTTATGTTGTTATTTACAAAAGAAGATGACTTTAGAAAAATAATTTTCTTACTTATAAGTGAATGATTAATTTTCGATTTATACCATTTTGTTTTGATAATATTTTGAGAACTATTGCATTCTTAAAAATTATTCTGGTGATTTGACATTATTTTAAAAGGTGATTTCATATGAAAATTAATTTTTGTTTAACTTCGGTTGATTCATAAAGCACATTATTTTGAAATTTATTAAGAATTATTCTCAAATTTGTCACCATGCCTCCGAAAGCAAAGTTAAACCTTTCCGTTCAACCTTTTGATGGGAATCCTCAGACGGTCGAATTTTTCTTCGATCAGTTATCAGATATGCAGGAATTGTATAATTACTCAGACAAAGAAATTCTTGCACTTTTCAAGTCAAAATTACAGGGTAGTGCATTACATTTCTTTCTTGAAACACAGTTTCAATTTAAAAACTCTAACTTACAAAGCATTCGAAATGATTTTATTAACTATTTTCTGCCAAGTAAAAAAACTGACTCTCTCAAATCTCTTCAAAATTTAAAATTGGATTCGAATGAGTCCATAAAAAATTTTTCATATCGCCTGACTAAACAGCTTCGACTTGTGTATCCTACGTTAGCACCAGATGCTCTAGATTCTTTAAAATTTACGCATTTTCTTCAAGCTTTGCCTAAACAAATCAAGCGAAAAATTCAAGAAGAAAATATTTCCACTTTTGAGTTAGCTCTTGAACGAGCACAATTTTTACAGAATATATATGATTCACCACCTCTTCAAAAATCTAATCTTCAACACTATGACCAAGTTTACAGTCTGAATAATGAAAATAGTAGTGAAAATTCAAAACTTTCTGATAGTTTTGTTGAACAAGCTCCTATCAGACATAGAAAGGACAGAGTCTATAAAAATTCGCAAATTGCATTATCACCATCTGAATCTCATAATGAACGTTCTCCTAGACTTCGAAATGTTAAGCAAAATCATGTAACTTACTCTCCTTCTCCAGTTAGGCAAAACGTTGCTTCTAGAAGCAAAACAAACTTTATTCAGCATAAGCCATACCAAAAACGATCTTTCTTTCAACCAAAGTTTGACAAGTTTTCTCACAAGAAAGGTTTTTCAAAGTCTTTTTACAAACAAAATGTTACTCAATGTGCCTTCTGTGGACGCTTTAACCACCTTATGGAATCATGTTACAAGTTTAAAAATTTAATTGACTCATCTAGGCAAAATGCCAACCACACTAAAAACTCTCAGTTTTCTGTGAATTCGTCTCAGAGAAAGAAAAACTTTAGTTCTTTTTCTAAAAACAAAAAAGATTACAAAAATTACCATTTAAACAGGTAAGGGAGATTGGTCCCGCTGACCGCCTTCTCTCCCAATCTTCCTCGTCAGGGTCAGTACACTCCTGTGACAAAACAAACGAATGTCACATTGATAAACATCCTTCTTTGACTACTTCCCCTTCAAGCGCTGCTACACAAACATCTCCTTTCTGTTCTGAAAATTCTTTGTCATCAAAGTACTCTTCTGAAATTGATGATCAACAACGACACGTAATTTGCAGCTCTTTTGACAACATGTATTCGCTTCCATGTATAATTATGAATGTTCAACATAATGAAATATCAACTCTCGTCGATTCAGGCTCAACCTTATCTTTGCTAGATAATGAATGCTTTAATAGCATTAAATCCAAAATTCATTATAAATGTTTATCGAGAAATGTTTCTGTATCAACTATAAACTCTAAGGTTTTCTTTAAAGGATGTATCGAGATTGCATTCAAAATAGATAAATTCTTTTTCCATCATGTCTTTTATCTTACTGATATAAAGAATGTTAATTTTGAAGCCATACTTGGTTTTGAGTTTATAAATAAGCATTCTATAACCATCTCTCCAGCTTTTAAATCTATATTAATTAAGGATAAACATATACCTCTTAACATTCAAAAAGAGTCTCCTACCAGTTATTATTTGAATGCTCAGTATACTAAAGACAATATAACAGTTCCATATTCTCTTAATACACAGAATGTGCCTATTTATGAAAATTCTATGTCAATTAACACAAATAATGGTACTTATTGTGATAATGTGAATGGAAATTTTGGTGATAATTATTTGCATTTATTACATAATTATGAAAATTGTCCTTACAAATACAGTTTCCCAAATAATGGTTTGTTTTTAAATAATGTTGGTAATACTGCTATGAATTATGATAATTCTTTAGTGAATGCTAATATCAGAAATTTAGATGGTCATGCTCCAGTTTTTACCCAGTTTCCTAATTATTTTCCTACTGACACAAACTTTGATTATGCTAATGTTATAAATAATTTTTCTAATACCAATAATACCAAAATTACCTCTGATGACAATAATGTCACATGTGAAGGTGACAATGACATTATTTATGTTGGAAAAAAGTATACCAATTTGAAAAATGGTAATAAAAATTTATTGAATTCTAACATGGTACATGCTGTAAATAGAGAGTTAATCCCCCCCAATTCTTCTGTGTATTTACATGTCAAATACTTGAATTCTCCATCTGAATATTTTATTTTTAAGCCTGCTTTGAAAAGTAAAGCTCTTGTTTTGCATGAATCATTGCATTCTAAATCTGCAATTCAAAAAGACTTATTTTTAGTTGTATGTCAGAATATATCCAAAGTGGATGTTCATTTAAATAAAAATACAATTCTTGGTGAATGCATTAATGTAGATGAGGAGGATATTGAAAAATATTCCTTTGATTCAGATTTAGAAAATGAATATTGTAATTTAATTTTACCATCTGAGGAAATTAAAAGAAAACGGATACAAGAACTGTCACCTAATGATTTTGACTTAAAACACTTGCCCCCACATGAAAGTGACTGTTTAAAAAAATTATTGTGCAATAAAGCTCAAGCATTTTCTAAATCCTTAGACACTTTGGGTCATACAGACCTAGTTAATCCTCGGTTCTCAATGATGAATTCTCACCCGGTGAAAACCCTACCTTTTCCTGTGCCACAGGCATTAGAACAAGAAGCTCTTGACCAGATCAATCAAATGCTAAATGCTGGCATTATAGAAAGATCAAATTCATCTTGGGCTTGTCCCATGCTTCTTGTTAAGAAAAAAAGAACTGACATGTCAAAACCTCAAAAATATCGTTTGGCATTGGATTTACGATTATTAAATTCTATTATTATTCCATCTTCATATCCTCTACCTCGCATTCAAAATCTAATAGTACAATTGTCAAAATATAAATTCTACACTACATTGGACTTGCCCTCTGCGTACTGGCAGATCGCTGTACCTAAGGAGATGCAAGATAAGCTCAGTTTTATCACTCCATGGGGATTGTTTACCTACCTTCGTCTTGTGTTTGGCTTGAAGACAGCTGCGAGTACTTTTCAACAGTTAATTGATTCTGTTATTCAACTGTCTGAAATTGACTCTTGCTACGCATACCAGGACGACATAGTTGTCGGCGCTAATTCGTTTGAAGAAATGGTTGCAAAACTCACAAGACTCTTGGACACTCTTATTGCCAACAATATTACTCTTTCTCCTGAAAAGTGTTCTTTTATGCAAACTAGCATTAACTTTTTAGGCTTTCAACTCACAGATCATAAAATTCTTCCAATTACAAGCAATATTTTGAAAATTACTTCCTTCCCAAAGCCCAAAACTAAGAGGCAAACAAAAAGTTTTATTGGCTTATGTTCATTTTACAGGTCAATTATACCTCATTTTGCTAGATTGATTACTCCTCTTACTGAAATCACTAAACCTAAAAATAAATTCTGTTGGAAATCTGAGCAAGAAAATGCATTTAATAAATTGCAAGAAATTTTCTTCCAAAAACCCATGCTCAATCTTCCAAATTGGAATGAGACATTCTATGTGAATACCGACGCTTCAAAGACAGCAATCTCAGCTATTCTTATGCAGAAAATTCAAGGTGAATTACGCCCCATTTCTTATTACTCCAAAACTCTATCTCAGTCTGAAAAGCAGTACCCAGCCATAAAATTAGAACTGTACGCCATTTATAAAGGAATAACAGCTTTTAAATATTACATCTTTGGCAGACACTTCATTCTTTTATCTGATGCTAAACCCCTCAATAACTACAAAAAATCAACATCTGCTGACATAACTACACGTTGGATGTTAGAACTGTCTGAATACTCTTACACATTTCAGCATGTTCCAGGCAAAGAGAATGTCTTGGCAGATTTTCTAAGTAGGACACCTCACATTCCTACTGAAGATCTCCATACTAATCCAGATCTCATTTATGAACAAGAAATACTGCCTATTGTTGATGATCAAAACGATCTACATAATGAAATTGTTCAGTATCCATGTGGATTAATTGGAAAAACCCATCATAATTGCCATCTCCAAATTGATTCTCCATCTACAAATAGTGCTAATAATGAAGACCCATTGCTAGAAATCTTTGATCAAACCATCCTTAATGAGCAACAAAAAGACCCTCAAATTAAGAAAATTTATGAAGATATTAAAACTAATAAAAAATCTAAAAGTTTAAATGGTTATTACATTAATCCAAGTAAGCATTTGCTATGTTATAATGGACACTTCTCTTCAGAAGACATTGATCTACATAGAGCTGTTTTACCATCCGCACTTAGAGCTAAAGCTTTAAGAATTGCTCATGTTACTCATACTGGTATTCATAAAACCATTGTTAATTTAAAGAAAAGGTTCACTTGGAAAACTCTAGTTTCCGATACAATCAATTATGTCAACTCATGTGAAATTTGTTTAGTAAATAAACATCATAAAAAAAACACTGCTCCGTATCTCCCAGCACCACTTCCTACAGCTCCCAATCAAAAAGTTTCGATGGATTTACTTGGTCCTTTGAGAAATCACCAATTTGTTATGACTGTAATCGACCATTTTTCTCGTCATCTTGAATTATATGCCTTGAATAGCATTCATGCTGAGTCGGTTACTAAAGCTCTGTTGCATTACATTTCTACTCATGGAAAACCTGAGTTATCTCTTACTGATCATGGTTCCCAGTTTACGAGTGATATGTTTTCTTATTTCAACAAAAAACTTGGCATAAAACTAGAGCACAGTACAGTAGCGCATCCACAGGCTAATGGATTGAGTGAGAGATGTAACACTCAAATAAAGTCATCTGTGAATACAATGGCTTCCTAAGGATTTGATGTTCCAACTGCTTTAAAAATCCACCAGTCAATATATAACGCTACACCTCATCCAGCAACAAAATTCACTCCAAATCTTCTTCATTTTGGAAGGGAGGTGAATGATATTTATGCTAATTATAAAACCAATTATTCCTGGAAAATTCTTAACACTGCATATGAAATTCACAAATTAATGGATGTTATTGAAAAAGTATACTATCAAGCTTACAAAAATAACGAGTCTTCTAGACAAAAAGTGTATCAAAAATCAAGGGAAAAATTAAAATTTGCTAATATCAAAGTTGATGATATTGTTTATGTAAAATTTCCCAGTGTATTTAACAAAAAAGTACAAGGACCTTATATGATAAAGAAAATAATTTCACCTGTACTTATTCAAATTCAAGATTGCAACAATAATCAAGCATCACCTATGTTAATTCATACTAACAGAATCTTGAAACTCCAGAAAAGAAATGAAGCATTGCTTCATCCTGCGGATTCATCTAGAAGTGCAACACATGATCAACCAGCTGTTGATAGTGCATCTTCTCCTGTGAAACGACATATTCGTGCTCATACTGCTGATTGTGATTCTCCTTTCTCTCACGCTAATAATAATACATCTCCTCAAATTCACACCTCTTCAAAGTGCCAGCAAACATCTTCCCATACACTTAGTTCAGTACATTCACAAGCATCTGGTAGTAATACTACAGTTCTAGACAAATCTACTCAAAGTAAAAACCATTATGATCTTCGCCCTCGCAATCATAAACAATATAACTTGTAAACTAAATCTTTATTTTTTTTTAGGATGCCTTTACCATTGTAAAAATCTTTTCTATGCTAGCTTGATTTGATTGTCAAATGTGAAGACTGACTGATTATTTTTATTTGCTTACTTCTACCAAAGCTGCAGGCAGCATTTGTGTATTTTTTATTTTTTTTTAAGTTACCTTCGCCTTGACACAATGGAATTGTCATCCTGTAAAAGTATGTAAATCTTTTTTTTGGTTTCTCCTGTTAACTATGTTTCTCACTGAAATATTTCTTCAAAACCATATTCATTTTTGGAATTTATGTTTAATATGAAATGTGCTGATAGCTTAAAACTCTAAAATTCAGTGTTTGATTTAAATTGTAATTATTTTTAAAACTTATAATTCAATATCATAGTTGGAGATAAAGTGTTATTGGTTAAATTTTTTTGATAAGGTAATTTAACTTAAAAAGTAAATTGTTATTGATATATGGTATGAGTACATATGTCATCACTTTCCCTATTGTGACTTTTAGAATAATACAAATGTCACTTCTTGCATGCCCTAACATCTAACCTCTTTTTAACATCTAAAGAGTATGCATGCTAATACTTCTAATATTATTATTGTTGGTGTATTATGTAAAAGGATTAATACATTAAGCTCTATAGGTGTTTGAAAACCCACAAATTGAAGAAAATATTTATGCATATGCAAATTATATGCTTTGGATCCAAAGTTTGTTTTAAGTCATTACATTTAAATAAAATACTTATGTATTTTATATGTAGAGAATTAAATTACATCTTTATTCTTAAAAATGTTTAAAAATTCAATAAGCATTCAGGATATTTTTGTATAGATATGATGTGTGATATTTTTTTACAAGGTCAATATTATTAAAGTTATGTGGTAGAATGATACATTTATTTATGTACTTTTCTGAGAGCTTAAATATCCTCTCTTTTCCATTATTTACTTTGAAGGTATTAATGTTGTTGTATTAGAGTTGTTCAACTAAGAAAAGTTGATTTCTTAGAAAGTGCTATATATATATATATTTCTTTTCAATGAGAGTCTAAATATTCTCTCTTGACCATTTGCCTACATTTTGAATTTTTGTTATGGAAAAATTCTCAAATGAGTAATTTATTGAATTTATATAAGCATTGTTCTAATAAAAATGTTAATGCAAAAATTGAAATATAGTTCATCGACTGTGACTGGAAATACAGTTGTGATTCAAAGGTCTTATTTTTGCTATTTCTTTTCCAAAATGGAAATGTTTTATTGCTAATGTTATGCTATATTGAATTAGGAAAGCCATTATTAGTATGATTACCAATTTGTATCATATAATATTTTTTTTTTTGTGTACATTATTACAACCTTTTTTTTACTCTTTTAGTATATACTGAACTTACTTTATAGTGTTGTATTTGCTATTTCACATATCAGTGAATGGACTTTTAGCAGCTTTATTTCAAAAGACTTTGTTCACTTTTTGCTACTGAACTTACTTTATAGTATTGTATTTGCTATTTCACATATCAGTCAATGAACTTTCAGCAACTTTATTTTGAAAGACTATATTTACTATTGGACTTTCAGCGTCTTTGTTTTAATAGACTGTTTACTTTTTGGACTGTTAGCAACTATATTTTGAAGGACTTTGTGTATTTTTTTGCCAGAAGAATGTAAATTTATTATTATTATTATTCATTTTATTTTGTTTCTCATTATGTCAAGTTATATGTATATTGTATATAGGTGAGAAAATATTGACTCGATGTCAAAATTGTTTAATTTCTCCATCTCACCAATATTTTCTCTTGGGGAGGCCGGAGTATATGTTGTGATTCTTTCAACCACTGCCATATTTTTAATTCAATTTAAGAAATATTTTATTAGTCCTTATTCATTTAATTTTAAAATTCACATTCAAAATTATTTTAATTCTTTCCTTTTTAAATCTTCCCCTGTAAACTTTTCTTTCTGTCAAAACATTTCGCTTTTTAAAAAAAATGATAGTGATTGTTACCTCTGCATTTCCGGTATTGGATTCTACTAGATGCTTCGATAACATTCTTTGCCTATGCCCACTTCCTGTTCTAAGCTCCGCCCCTCGCCAATCATATTCAAATGTTTCTAATACGTAATTTTTTTATCTCTGCCGATTGGCGTTTTTCAATTTTTGGCCCCCCTCCCTTCCGTGCTCTGTCAGCGCGGATGCTGCACGCCAAAGATGGATACACAAGAAAGAGAAGACACTCGCGTGTTAGAAGAGGGCGCAAAGTAGCGCCACCGGAGTTGCAGTGGTAGCGATTAGAACTAAAATGTTCGATAGTGGGCGGGGCGCTCCGCGTTCAAGTATTGGTTTTGCTTTCATGGCGATCGCGGCACTATTGCAGAAACGGCAACTTTCAGAAATTTTCAATCTTGTCATTACACAAACTCATAGAGGGATGAAATATTTTAATTTGTAATGAAAACTAATCAGTCATTTAATTTTAAAACTTAGTTATTTTCTGTTTACTTCTTATAATTTATAATGGCGAGAAGAATACGAATATTTTAAAAGAGATTAATGTCTGAAACAGTGTATATATATTTTTAAATTCATAATAATTTAATTGAATATTTATTATAGGAGGTTAATATTTACAACAAATACTTTTTAACAAAAACATTCGTATTTTTCGATTATAAGAAGTGACCAGAAAATAAAATTAAGCATCAAAAGAAACATAATTTGATTAGTTTTCATGAAAAATTAAAATATTTCATCACTCCAAGAGTTTGTTTAATGACAGGATTGAAAATTCGTGATTGCCGTTACTGTCATACAGCCGCAAAAAAATAAACGCAAATTCCATAAATTACTTAGAAAAAAGGTGTATCGTGCAATCTGTTTCTGGAACCATGAAATAGCGTTTTTTTTTTTTTTTTTTTTTTTTTTTTTAATGCCTTTTAAAATGTTGAGTAGTCTATTATAAACATGTCCAATTGTTTAATTTTTATTAAATACTGCAAGTATGTGGTTTTGTTCCATAGAGGTACATAAAACACATTTTATTAAAAACAAGAAATATTTAGAAAATTTAGAATTCAGGATTTTTTTTTTTATAAGCAAATATTTAGAGAATTTTGTTTCTTTAAAACTTTTATCTAAAAAATCTGATAATCTGTAAGCATATCCAATTTTTGTTTTATGAAACTACATAAAATATTAGATTATACATAATTATTTGGATAAATAAAATGTCCACTTTTTTTAATTTGAAAATTAAAAACTTTTTCATTAAAAAAAAAAAAAAAAAGGAAAAGAAAGATGTTTCTTTCTAAATTATATTCTTATAAAATCTGATAAGTACTGTAAATATTCTGATTTTTAAGCTACATAAAACATATTTTATTATATATTAAATAACATTTAGACTTTTTTTTTTTTTTTTTTTTTTCTGAAAGAATACTTTTTCTCATTTTTTTCTCTTGCTGTAAAATTTGATTTCTAAAATTATTTTTTAGGAAAACATTTATTTGGATTCATAAAGTGCAGAATTTTTTAACAGTTTTATACAGACATTTTCAAATGGAAATATTTCATTTACCAGTTCTAAAATTATGTGTTAAATCTTGAAAGAGAAAAATGCCTTTACACATGAAAATGATGTAATTTTTTAAAAGTACCTATCTGATAATGTTCATTTTCATCTAGAAAACTGCTGCCTACTACGATTGTGCTTAAATTGTGTAATTTACTCTTGCTTTACCTTCCTCCAGTACCAGGATTATTCTTCACTCAAGTAAAAAACTCTCGCAAGCTAATGTTAAACCTATGGGAAAGTTCTTTTCAAATTTCTCGTTTGAATTTATATATATATATATATATATATATATATATATATATATATATATATATATATATATATATTTATATATTTTTGGCACAGGATAGCCGATGTTAAACTCTAATAGGGCCATTTTTTAATTTTAGATTTTGGTTCCAAATTATTTTAATAAAGGTAGTTTCACTTCCAAACTAGTTCGAAAAGTGAAAGCAGCTGTATTAAAAAGAAATCTAACCAAAATGAAAAAAGTAAAAGATGGCCCTATTAAACATCAACATCAGCTATCCTGTGAAAATAAATACATAAATGTATCAATTAAAAATATTCAAATTCAAACGAGAAATTTGAAAAGAACTCTCCAATAGGTTTAACATTAGTTTGCGAGTGAGGAGTCCCCTTAATGCCTAAATCCTCTTTTCTCCTATACTTGCAAAGAACCCATTCCCAGAAAGGCAGAATGTTTCTGTTAGCAAAGATTATATAATATTTAAACCATAATTCATATTTTCATCAAATGTTACAATTCAATACAGTCACGCCAAAATGATTTCAAATATATATTTCAAAAATTATGTTGGTATCGAGATTAGGATTTAATCTCAAAAGAAGAAAAATGCCTTTACCAATTAAAGTGACATCATGCTTAAAAGTTAAAAATACACATGATTAAGACTAGTATCTCAAAACACAGAACGATGAAATGTCTTCGCCGTTGCAAAATGTCATAAGTACCTTTTTATTGACAAAACAAAAAATACTTCAAGTAATAGGATCCTGATGATGTAATTTTTTACTCACATTTTGTTCCATGCGTTTAAGCTCCCATATGATTAAGGATTTTTGGAATTTATTTTTTAAATAGCATGAATTGAAAATCACCTGGTATCTCAAAATAGATTTACCATCCACTTTAATAACATAAAAAAAAACATGGTCAACAAAAATTATTGGAAATAAAGTTTAAATACCAGTGCCAAAAAATGAGCACTGTGATCAAAATAATTCTAAGTTAAAACTCATAATCCCGTCTCCATGCTTTTTCAAGTACTCCCATTTCTTTAAATGTCATAATTAATAACCACAAGAAAAACATTACATTCCTTTTTATTAATTAACATATAATAAAAACATAATAAAAACAATCTACAAAACATTGTCATCCGATTCCAGTAACAAATTTTACAACCCATATGAGAACTTCCTGCAGAGAAAACTCTTCAGTGTTTTGTTTCTTCAAAGTTATTAGTAACAGGCATAAGTTCCGATTTAATGAATGCATTGAAAAGGGTTTTGTCAGACAAGCCAAACCATGAAAGGATGTTTGCCTTAATATTTGACGAGATGTCTATAAAACCCTGTCTGGTGTATGACAAACAAAAAGATCATGTGGTTGGTTTCGAGGATTTCTCAGGAGGTTTTCGGACTGACAATGTTGCAAATCATGCCCTAGTGCTCGTGTTAAGAACTCTGACAGGCAGGAAAAAACTCCCCATTAGTTTCTACTTTTCTTGCTATGCCATTCATTCTGACAAGCTGTCAAAATACTGTCATGAAAGCTCTTACAGAGTTGCATCATGCAGATACTGTAAAAGTTCTTATATGTGATCAAGGAGGAAACAACACAATACTTGGATTCAGCATACTTGGAGCAGATGTATCAAAGCCATTTTTTTAATTTAATGGTCAAAAAGTATACTGCATCTTTGATCCAACTCATCTTATCAAAAATTTAAGGAGGAATTTAATGAAGTATGATTTGCAGACTAATAGAGGGCTTGTTTCTTTCCAGCATATCAAAGATTTTTATGAAGATAAGAAATTACTTCTTAGATGTGCACCCAGGTTAACTGATGCACACATTTCTTCTACTGGATTCAATTCCATGAAGCTAAGTCTCTCTGCTTAAGTCTTTAGTCACAGTGTTGCTGCAGGCATGAATGTGTGTATATTAGCGAATGTTATACAGGCAAGTTCTGCTCCAACCGTAGAGTTTATTATGCATATTAACCATCTTTTTGATTCCTTGAATGGTACAAATAAAAACCTCAAAAAGGAAATGAATATCATTGTGCTATAAAAGAAGGTTCAATTCATCAATATTTTTGGAATGAGATGCTCCAATTTATTGATTCCTGGGTTTTTGTGCATACTCGTAAAAATGTTGATAAACGGAAGCAAAATCCTGGACATCTGAATAGAAAAGGTTGGCTGCAGACACTGATAGCAATGATGCAACTCTCACAAGAAATACTCCAAGACAGAGAATACTTCATGACTAAGCGATGTAACCAAGATTGCCTGGAAATTTTTTTTATCCGTATTAGAGGGTATGGTGGAAACCAAACAAACCCATCCGCATACGAATTCGCCACAGCTTACAAGCTGGCATCAATTAATTCTTTTACGTCTAAATAAATTTTCAAACTGTGAACCAGACAAAGATAAGTTTATGTTTTTTGTTTTGTCTTCTGCACCACAAATTGCAGAAGATGAAACAGAGGAAGAAACCCAAAATGAAAATGATATCTCTTATAATCGTCTTATCATTGACGTATCTCGTTGTGATGAAGATGAGGATACTCTCCAAGAAACAGGTTTCGAAGCAGCCGATTTTTTATCACAAAATGTAATTACTTATTTGAGTGGAAACATATTCAGAAGAGTAGTAAATGAACTCGAACTTAATGAATGTGATATTTGTCAGCTTTTACTAGTTGACCCTTTCTGATTGTTCTTTGAACAATCGGTACATTTCGCCATCTGCATCTGCATGATCTGTTAGACCAGGGGCAATCGTGGAGCAAGTGCAAGTGGCAATGGTCCTTTTCCAAAAAGACTATTCCAGTTCTGTAAAATATCCTCCATAGTCGAAAAAGTAAGAGGTTGGTCGTCATCCTGCATCTGAAAAAAAAAAAAAAATATATATATATATATATATATATATATATATATATATATAAATAAAAACTTACATTCTACGTTTGTTAAGCCATACATGATAATTAGGATATCATAAACAGGTTCAGATCAACCTACGATCGAAACTTTATCTATCTATCTATGTCACTTTTTTATGAACACGATAACTGGAAAAATTCTGCATAAATCTCTTCCAAACTGATGCATAAAATCAAGGGGCATAAAATCTCGGTCAGGTTCGTTAATGGGCAAAATCGAACCGGGGGGGGGGCTTTTTGTGAAAACAGAGAAAAAAACCTATAATTTATTAATTATGATACGTATCGAATCTGTTTGAAGTTATTATTACTTCTAGGAGAATGGCCGAAAATTTATGTATGACAGATTTTTGATATAATTAAAAATTGCCTTAAGAGAGGGGGGGGGGTAAAGAAAAAAAAAATGCATAACTTCGTCAATTCCGAAGATTTCAAATCCGCTTAAATTTATTATAAATCCTCTCAATATTATCTAAAACTTTTATATTGACAAGGTTTTGATAGGACCAACCGTTATACCAAAAAAAAAAAAAAAAATCCCTGCCGGCTCCGCCTGCAAAAAAGTTAGGTTTCGAAGTAGGCGGTTCCAACTGCCGCATCATCGTAAAGAAGGTCATTTCTTCCGTAATTACCGACGAACAGGCGCCCCACGGTCTGAGTCTTCGACATCTACCTGTGCCTGTAGGCCGAGTCGTCAGGCATTTTTTTTTATTATTATTTCAAGTAAATTTAAATGAGCTTTTCTAATTGTTAATTTTAATGATTTAATAAAGATTATTTTACTTTAAAATGTGTGGTTTTAGAATTATATTTAGAATTTTTTTTTTTAATTAAAAAGATCACGAACCTTGTATTTATGTAAATTATTGAATTTTAAGAAAATTATACCACTATTTCTTAGCTGAAAGAAAAATAACAATAGAATGGTGAAAAAATATTAAAATACATTAAAAAAATGTGAAACTCTATGAACAGCAAGTATTTTAAAGTACACGTTAATGATTCCAAACTCAACAGAGGTACATGACAACTTGCTTCTGACTGAAAACAGTGTACATAGCATTTATAGATCTTATACAGGGCAACAAAAATATTCAGATCTAATACTGTCTATAGAGTGATATTGTTTAAACCAAAGCCAGTAAGTTATTTACTAAAAATTACAAACTACTTAGATTACTGTTTTAATGATGCATTGAATATTCTAAGTTAAATAAAAAAATAAAATTACATATTATTAGAGTTGAAATTATTAAAAACTAAAATATATTAATTACATCGCTGTAAATAAAACATATCTATTTTTGCCACTTTGGCAAAAAGTGGCAAAAAAGTATTTTTGCCAGGGCGGTTTTTACCGGTTTTTTCCACCTTTGGCAAAAACGTGCCAACCCTATCACAAACTGTCACAATTTCATGACGCACCCCCCCCCCCCTCCAAGCATGACATCATTTATGGACGGCCCCATAAGTAAATATGGATGAACATTATTTTGGAAATGAGAAACAAAACAAATGTGTTTTGACTTAAAGATGGTGGACTGCGGGCTAATACGCCAGCTGTTCCTAAAAACTTTTTTTTTTCCTTTCTTCTTAATCTAAGTTTATTTTATACGAAATATATTTTTAATTGCTACTGGAATACTTTTTATGCTTACATTTTAACAGTATCGCCCAAGTGTCATCCGCACAGTAACATTAATTAATATTGCATAATTTTCTTTACATAATTAAAACAAAAGCTTAAAATAAAGTTTCCAGTAAATTTAGATAATTATTACTTATTCAATGAATACCTATTTTACCCCATATGGTACCCATTTTTACCCCCACTTCAGAGATAAAAAAGTGTATATAAAACAAAAATAATTTTTCTACTATTTAAAATTTAAAAAAATAAATTAACAATTACTTAAATATGAGTTGTAATTTTCCAGCTGGACGAAAAATGTCTGGGCAAGGGGTTTTCGTCCAGTTGGAAAATTACAACTCATATGATTTCTTTACCAATTTGAATAATTGTGTCAAAATTAATCTAGTATAACGACTTAAATGTTATGCCAAGACATCAGTTGCATAAATAAACACACACACACAAAAAATCATATTAAATATTTTTGTTTCAATGAAAACAAGCCCTGAATGAAAAAATAGCGATTTTCATACCCATTTTACCCCACCTGATCCTGATGAGCAATTATTATATACGAATGTACTAAATTTAGATATATAAATTTACTTTATAGCTAGATAATAGGTTATTTTGTGATTCTACCTGTTTTGAGACAGATCGGCCCTTTAAGACGATTAAATTTGTGAAGAATCCATTTTTGATATGAATTTTTTTTTTTTTTGTGAAAGGCAGTTTTTTAAGACAAAATTTTTTTGAAGCATCTGTTTTAAGATTAAAAAAAAAAAATTGTAAAGGGTCCTTTATAAGACACCAAATTTTTCTGAAGCAAATCCAGTAAAGACATTTTATTGAGCTGGAACAGGGATGGCAAACCATTTATTTCGATTGTAGTTCCTACAAGTTGGCTTATTTCATGGACGGTCAAATCCATCGTAACTGACGTAAAACTTGATCATCAAATTTTGTTTTCAAAACTGTGCAGAAAATTTACTAATAAAACTAGAACAAATTTTTACAATTTAAAATATTTCTTACTAAGGACTTAATACCCAAATACCTGCAGATTATTTCAATCTCCCTTTTAGTCCCAAAAATTGCATTTCAAAATCCTGTAACTGATGTAACGTAAAACAGACAAACATTTTTTCTGCCTTCATTGAAGTGTAAAAATTATCAAAACTATGCCGTTAAAAAAGTGATTTAATGTTCTCAACAACACTAAGTAATGACAAATTATAACAGTAACTTGTTTAATTAATTTCTGAACAATAAAAAAGAAAAAATGGCATTTACACATGTAACTGATGTAACTTTTATTGTGTAACTGACGTAACATTATGACTTTACAAAGACAATAATGGTTCTTAACTTACTTTGTAAACAGTAATTTAGAATGGCATTTTATTATACAACATAAAAATACCAGGCTTTCCAATTATACCCTTAAAATAAACATATTATAAATTTTATTTTCCCATCAAAATGAGACTTTTCTGTGGAATTGACCGGACATGCAGATATGGTTTTTAATCGACTTACCATACTTTTTTATGTATGCTGTGCCCTTGTGTGACACGCAAATTCGCAAACCCACCCTAATTTTTAATACCTCATTTAGAGAGAAAAACAGATTTTTTCTATTAAAATCTAATACCTAGTGCCAAAATTACAAAATATTCACAATGCACTGGCTAACTAGTTTCATAAATTTGAATGCAAAATTGCTAGCAAACTATTTTATGGAGTGATCAATGGTTATATATAGAGAGAGATCAGTCAAATCCCAAATACTGATCTTGTATCACATGCTCTTAGATTTTAAAAGTAAATTTTGAAGGGAAAAACCATGTGGCATACACAAAAAAATACAGTAACTTAGCTTTATTTATTTTGTTTAGAATGGCAGTAAATCACCACTTGAACTTTACTGTTGTAAACATAATACTTTTATTTTACTTCATATAAAAATTAACCTTCTCCAAGCTAGAACATGCTTAAGAAACAATATACAGATTTGTAACTCTCCAAGCCATGGAATATGGATTAATGATAATTCAAACATCTGTGCACAAATAAAGATTCATAAAAGAATTATATTTTACATGGGCATAGGTAAAAATAAATAGGAAGGATAGTATTTTGGAATGGATGTGTCTGTACTTTGCAGCTCTTAATGAATTTAAAAAAATAAAGACTATAAACATGAAAAATAAATATTTTATGTCAGAATGCCTCATAGAAGAGAATTTTTAGCCACATTTGTGTAAAAAACTAATCTTTTGTAGAAATAAGTTTTTGTATGTGCCAGGCTCGGGCCAAACTTTGAGCATTTATACTGGGGCGGGCCAAAGAATTTTCTAGTAATTATATATTTTTAAATTTGAAAACTATTTTATATTTTGCATTTTAGGTTCTAAAACCGATGTATTTAGTATCGAAAATGGTTTTTGATGTATTTTGCTCATCTCTGAACTGTAACATGTTCATTAAGATTTTCACAGAAAAATAAGGGAATTGTGAAGCATTTTCTGCCTCCTGATTGGTTAGATTAAGAGTTTAAACAATAACCCAGATTATAAAACATACAAGGGGGAGTTATGGAAAAAAAAAAATAAAGATAAATTTTTAATTGCAGGGGTCAATGCAGGTTTTTACTCTTGGGGTCCATTTTGTGAAAAGTAAAGGTTATTTTTGTGAAATTTATTATATTTTTGTGAAAAATAACATTTTGCAACAAAAGTTGAATTCTAGTTAATCAAATTCGAACCAAGCATTTATAAACAAACTTTTTTTAATCCTTTTTTCTGAAATTTTCCTCTCTGGTGAACGTATTTGTTTACAAATTACACAGTCTAAAACATCACAAAATAATAAATAAATAATAAATAGTAAGTTTTTATGGAATAGAATTTTGTGAAGGAACCCATTTTATTAAATAATTTTTTGTGAAGGGTCCCTAAATAGGCCCCAAAATTTTCCTGGATCGACCCCTTAATTGATTATATTTTTTATATACCAAAAACTTTGAGGGTGTCCACTACTGGCACACCTATCCTATATAACTGATAATTTTAAGTACGAAACTTTGTTTATATAAAGTTTGAGTACCTAAACTATGCTTATTTTTTTCTCTCCATTACTAAGTCATTAAAAAAAAAAAAAAAAAAATGTTCGTGCTGCTTGAAAATCAATGACGGAGGGGAGGAGGGTTTTTTTTTTTTTTTTTTCTGGCGACTAGAATTTTTGGCTGGCTATCAGATGTTTATCAAATTTGTAAAGCACTGGCTCTACATATTATACTACAAGTTTTTAAAGTCTTGTTTAAGGATATTTTAGTACATGAAGCGTAAAAAAAAAAAAAAAAAAAAAAAAAAAAAACGTTTTCAGAATAAATCTTAAAATAAATTATGAAAATACATGATTTATATACAGAACTCATACATTACAAAAAAGAAACAGAATTATAAAACAGTTTATTACTAACTTTTTTTCTTCTTTCGGGAGCCTGGAGAAATGAATTCCTCTGGCATACTTATTCGAATTCTTGCTGCAGCCATTAAAACGGCAGTATCGGGATGACACCTTTGTTGGATATTCATATCCTTTAATTAATAAATTATTACACAAAAAAATAAATTTGGCTCTGAAAAGTGCCGTTTAATACTCAATAAAACGATTCTTAAATTACAGAACCTATATCAACAAAAAAAAAAAAAACTCCACACGTGAGAAGTGAAGAATGAACTCTTTTGAAAAGTGTTGTAAAAATGGGGAGAGGGGGATGCGCGCGCAGTTTTCGCAGGTCGGGGCGATCGCAGCGCTCGTAGCTATAGCGTTTAGAACTACAAATCCGGAACTTTCAATGTGAAGTAAGTTTACGATAGTTCTTCCGTACAACTGTCTTGGCTTTTACGTGTATGGGCTTTGCTGCACGCTTTCGACACTCACACAGAGAGAGGTGTTGGCTGCTAGAGTGGAACGGATGACTTGGCTGGCTGTAAAAAAAATGTTATGCGTCTAAAGTTACAATATGAAAAAGTATTTCTTTTTTAAAAGAAATTATGATGATTTGACCTTCTTATAAGTTACTCTGAGTACAGCAACAATAAGAGTCTTCGCCAACAGCGTAAAAATAAAGACGGTTGTCTTGATGGTGGCTCGCTGGAGCCTGGCATATATAGCAGGATGCCTTATTTTCGTTCGAGTAGTGATTGTTTTTGTTTTTTTACAAATTGCTTGATAACGTCCTATGCTTTATTTTATCTTATAATTCAACATATCCGGGCTTCCCGAGAGAAAGAAACTTCAGTAATATTTGTGATGGCATTTATTTAAAAATGTCAGTTCTGTACTTATAATTTAAGAAATAGTGGTGAATCTATAAAGAAGAGATTCCCTCAGATATACTCCCTTTTCAAGATTCTTTATAAATAAAGATTATATTGAAGGAGCAAATTTTAGTGCAAGTTCTTTTGATCACGTCTCTCACTTGTGTTCCTTTTAGGTTGATGCAGGTAATATTTTAATTTTATCTTCATTGTTCTTGATTATAAATTTACATGAAATATTATTTAAGGAATCTTTTTTTAATAATTAATGTCATGTCGAAGTGGTCTTTTGCGGCCATAACAACAATGTACTAACTATATGCTTTTTGATCACAAGCCAAAAAATATATATATATATATTATTTGGAATATTAACAAGATTCCAATGTTTTTTTTTTTTAAAAAAAAGGAACTATCGTCCAACCACCACAGTAAGTAAGTAAGTTTCTCTTTTTTTTAAGTAGCTCGAAAGTAAAAGGTTCTTGCTCTTAAATAACTAGTAAATCTGCAGATCAGGAGCCTCAACGTCCGCTCTGAAAGTCATCGTTTTTTAATCTCACTTTTCATATTATTCAGCATCTTACAATCTGCAATTTATTTCTTGTATATTACATACCTATTTATAGGCCTATAAAATACTTCGGAGGTTTCAGAAATGAGAAGAGTTGAATTAAACACGGTTTATGCAATGATATTCTTATCAACTTCTTATTCATGTAACGTTTTAGATAAAAAAAAAAAAATAAACTTGTATTAAAATAAATTCTTCATTTATGTCAATAAAATACAAAAATAATTCATTTTGATAATAAAATATTGCAGCAAAATAGTGCGAGTTTCTTGCATTTTATTATTTTGATATTCTTTGAAATAGGGTTGCTAAGCAACTCATAAATTAAAGAGCAAAGTGAAACAATTAGTTTCTAAATTCTAATGAATGTATCGGCCAATTTTCAAAGCTGGTGGATATATTTAAAACCACCCTATCGAAAATTTAGCATTCATAATATTACGTTTAAATCCATTATTCAAATAGGTGATTTTCATTTCAGTTAAAAATAAAATTTGAAAATCGTCTGCATTCCCATAGGAAAGCATGATGACCTAAAAAGAAATGGTCTCTATTTTTCGAACGAACGAACCCAATGTAACTAAAAACTATACAGCTCATTTCGGGTACCTCACCAACATATCCACCCAAAATCAACCTAATAGGACGATTTTTACGGTAGTTATCGCGGAACAGACAGACAAACAGACCAGGTCCGTAACCAGATTCGGGCAGGGTGGGCTGAGCCCCTCCTAGCAACGTCTTAAGCCCCCTCTAGACTTCATAATCTTTCAATACGAAAAACATCATTCATTATATTTAAAAATTTGAAAACTTTATAATCAAAAGTATATGACATTTTGTACTGATTTTTACAGCGGGGACTGTTTTTGGGGGTAACACTTTCTATTTCTGGCTATATTTATGTATACTTAAAATAGAGGGGGGGGGGGGAAGCTGTGAATTAGTTCTATTAAAAAATTTCAAAGCCCCCTCTGACTTTGACGGCTGGTTACGACCCTGAAACAGACAGACAGAAACCAAAAACTTTTCGCGTCTCCACAGTAGCCTCAACTGACGTCTCGGAAATTATCAGATACTTTTAGCACCGCAATTATGGGATAAAAAATAACAGGATTTTTAAAATACAACAATACTCCGCAATGGATTCCACAACCTAATACACTGATTATGTTAATATTTGATAAAATAATAGAAGTATCTTTGAAAATGTCGTTAAAGAATTGATTCGTCTTTTTAAAAAATAGTTTCGCCTTTACATCTGAAGAAAGATATAATAAAAGTTTGTTTATTTTTTAAAAGAATAAATAAATCTTTCGCTTAGGATGTGATATGAAATATCACAATTTCATAATTTTTATTTGCCGTTCTGTAATTTTTATGTTACTAAGTATGCTGTTGCCAGTCTTCTCCCTCGCCGACACGCTTTTTCCAGTGTGCCTAGTAGCGCTGTCTCCTTGGTAGCGTTTCCCCCTCTCTCCCACGCTTTGCTGAGCTCCCGACAATCTCTTTTGTGCATGCGCGCAGCCTACTGCATCGTACAGGCGGCTAGCCCCAGCAGTTAGCATTACTCTGATTGGCTCTTCAGATTGACATATTCTGTCCATACTGATTTTTAATGTCTAAAAATGATGAACAATTGCATCACGCAACGCGCATGCGCTAGCGGTTTAAACATGGTTATTTTCGTTTGTGTTTTCAAAAAATTATACACTTTTCGCAGGTATTGCAGAAATTTGCGGAAAATAATGGAAAATAAATAAAATTTGATAGCCGCCAGGTTAGAAATAAAGCTGTTTATTATTTTTTTTTAATTATACAGTATTATACGTACAAATATGATTGTATTAATTTGCTAAAAGCCGTTGTAACAAAAGTTAGTTTTAAAGAAGCATTGTATTAGCATGCTATTACCGAAAAAAAATAGTAATGTAATTTCTATGATTAGAAGAATTTGAAAATAAAATGCTAAAACTTGGAACTTCTGTTATAAAAAATGAAACCAAGAAAAAAATCCATATTCTGAAAAAAAAAGACATTATTCAAAATTAACTTTTGATATGATTTTATTATAAACGATTCACGAATATCAGCTAGTATATCATTTTAAAAACAGGTCTGTACATTTAAATTTTTACATTGTCTTATGTTTTATTTAACTTATTATTTATTTACCAGTATACAATTCTGTTTAGTTTTTTTAAAAAGGGGTTAAAAAAGCAACATTAAATTTGTAATTGATCTCTTTTACACTTGCATACATGTATTTGTGTGGAAAGATTTATATATTGAGTTAAGCCCGACAATTAATTTTCAAAACTATGCCTATGTCATTAACATAATATTAATTTTAATGGCAGTATATATATTGAACAAAGCATTATGCTATCTACTTGTAGGAACATGAGTATAGTTTAAATCGATAACTTTGAATACCTAATTGTTATAGCAGTGTTAAAATCTGATTTTGAAAGTAGGCAGGATTTAAAATATATTTCAATTTATTTATTTTGCACAAATAGTATTTTATTATTATTGATTTTGAGAATATTACTAATTGTGTGGGAAATTAGTATGTGAACGAATAAGATATTGATAAGTGATTTTTTTTACATAATTCTATAAATTATGTATTATAAAACTTGTTTCAAAGTTTTATATATTTAAATTTGGATTTGTTTTATTTTGTCATATTACACAGAATATTAATAAACATGAAATCTGAAATTGTGTAAAAAAAATAATCATTATGCACAAGTAAAATTTTTTATTACTTTTAAGCTTTGATAGCAGACAATATTACTGATAAATGATAACATTTTAATGGATTGAATTTTTAATTGAATGTAATTTTGCATAATAGTTATTTTTCTGAAAAACAATCTGGTTTAACTATAACAAAGCCAATATCTATATACTTTTTTAAAATGTACTTATGAAAAAAGAAATTCATAACGAACTTTATTGTTATTTAATAACATTTCAGAATGATCTGTTTACCACAGCAAACTATTGCTTCAAATATAATCTGATAATTTTACATTGTCTGTGATAAGATTTTTTTTTTTTAAACATAGTTTTACATAGTCTGTGGTAAGATATTTTTTTTTTTTTTTCAAAGATAATTTTTCTTGTAGAAAAACAAATGTTTGAAGTGTGTTTTAATTTTTATGGTGCAAAATAATCTCACACATTCACAATTTTTTATATACTTTTGTATGAAAAAATAAAATATTTTCCTAATATTCCCCACTACCATGCTGTTTTAGCTTAAACATATTTTTTTTATTGCATTTTGTCCAACTTTATCTTCTGAATGTATACATAGTTTAATATTTATATTATACTTAATATTCGAATTTAAAGAAATGATTAAATTAAATATACACACATGATGTAATTACTAATTAGTCTGTATTTTCTTGTTTATGTGTATATATATTAAATAAATTATTTTTCACTTTTAATTCCTTTTTTTGTTTAGTGTTTTTTTTTTTCACTTTTCTTCTTAGTCTCTCTAGTGCCGGCAATTTTCGTGTTACAGGTACCATTTCAACGCTTTTTATGGTTTTTCACTATGAAGATCACATTCCAAAAAAAGGTGTTGCCATTTGAAATTTTCAAATTTTTGTAACTGTTAGAGTTTAACTGTTGTTTTTCATACGATTCTTGAGCGCATACCTCAAACTACTTAAAACCAAAATTTCAGTCAGTTTCTGTAAACGGTGTGATAGTTAAGGACTCCTATATCGGGATAGTTTTTTTATAATCACCCTGTATATTATTTTCAAAATTCATTTAAATCAGCATACCAGTAATTATGTTGTGATTAATGTTAACATTATGCCCTGCAACCTTGAAGTAATTTTTAATTCAAACAATCATACTTCATGCAATATTTCCGGAATATAACAAGTATAAAGGAACTTCATAATGACCTTCGGGAAATAGAATTAAAAAAAATTCCAAAAAAAAGAAAAAATCCAGATTCCATCGAACAAATTTTCCCTGCAGGAATTATAACTATATATATATATACAACATTTCCTAGAATCATCAGAAAGATAAATCAAAATTATTAAAAAAAATTCTAATCGAGAATTTGTTCAGCTGCACAAGGAGATTTTTAGTTAAAATAAGATTTGATAAAACACTGTCAATTTACTAAGAGCTACCTTTCCTGTGAGGCTGGTAAACAATACTATCTGTCCAGACATACTTGAATAGTAATTATTTTTTAATATTGTTTATTTTCTAAATTTGCTTATTCTTTTCATTTTCTTATACATATTTTTTAATTTATTTTAGTAATTATATTATTGACACCCCTGTGAAGCCAAGGAAATCAAGGGCTAAACCTCATGTGAATCGAGTAATGCTTCTAACAAATTTCATTATTAATGTGGAATCATGCCTGTGAAGAAAATTCAAAATGAAGAAACGTTTATTTCATACATGCATATTTGAATTGCAGAAATAATAAAGATAGAGGAAGAAACTGAATGTCGATTTGTACTGTATATCAGTTGTAATTTATTTAAATAAAGGCAAGTGCTTGGTGGTAGGATCTATTGCACAGTGCCTTTCGGCCGTGCTTTAGATTTTGCTTCCCGGAAACTTGCCACAGAATCACGTACACAATACTAAGTAAGTAAAATACACATAAGTAGGGTAGGTGAGTATAACTTTTTTTAAAAATCTAAATTTTAATTGAAATTGCTAATTTAAACTTGTGAATTAAGGAATGTGTTAAACTTAAGATAATTAAATAACACCAAAATAAGTGTAAAAGTGCTAATGCATATATTTATTTATCTATGGAAAATATTAAATATTAAAGCCAGTGGCGAGGTATGAATTTTTGAAATGGTCATTGTTAGTTCACAACCTTCTAATGCCACAAACCTCCTTTTTTCCCTATAATAGGGTGATTAATTTTTATAACGAACTGTTTAAAGTTGCCATCACTTTTAATTTTATAACTTTTTAATCTATTTTTTTTTGTCCACTAACTTTATTGTCGTCTTTACAGTATAATAAGTGTTTTAAACAGGGCTGTGGAGTCGGTTTAAAAAAAAGGTAAATTATCCACCGCTCTATACAGATTGAATCAAGCTAAAGAAATTGATGTATTAGGTAGCTTTCAATACAAAAAAGTATAAAGCTACCTATTGCAGCTGTTCGGAGGAAAGCAATTCCGGAAAATTTTGGTATATTTTCACTGATCATGACCCCCAAAACCACCCTCCGTTCAAATGTTCAAATGTTGATTTATATATATATATATATATATATATATATATATATCTGATCTATGTCATACTATAACACTCGTATTTATAAATCAATTTGGATAAAACTAATTGTGTGTATTAAGCTCACCAATGTCTCGACCGAGTTCGTTGACCAGCTTGTTTCAAAATGGCAGACACTGAAATATTTAAAATTAAAATAAATATACAAGAAATGTAAATTTATTTTTTGCTTTCGTATTAGGCTTTGATAAAAGGATTCTGGAGCATTTTTTGTTTTACCTCTATCTTAAAAAATGGCTGAGATAGAGCAGTTTGAAATTCTTGGGTGGTTGACATTTTGAAACAAGACAGCACATTACAAAAAAAACGATTAATTTATGATTTTTAGTGAACGCGATTTCTCGCAAATTATTATCTTTCATTATTGTAATCATTTTCCAAATCATACGCAAAAACTATACATTCATATCCGTTAGTGCCAAATTCTCGCCTAACTTGGAAAATATCGCCAAATTTGGTGACCAAAAATAAGTCTTCATAAATGAAGCCAACTTGGCTAAAGTTGACTAATTTTCTAATTTTCTTATTCAAATTCAGTATTAACGAATCTTCTGTAATCGGTTTCTTTGCTATTAGCTTGCTGTTTCAAGTAACATTAGGTAAAATTTTAAATCAAAGATATAAGAAAGCCTCCTGGTACACGCCGGAAGGACTCTTTTTCAATAAGGCTGAAATAATTGCACAGGGTTCACGTTCGCAATATAACAGTAGTTGCATTATCAGAGAGAAAGGAGGTGATAATACATGTATTGTCTTATCAGATCCCACGTATTTGGTATAATGTGCTTGGTGTTTTTGGTTTTTGCTGCTTCCAGATTTTAGTGGTATCGTCCCATCTGCCTCCATTTCATAGTTTGTTGGTTTCGCCCGTTTTCTACCTGTCCAGTGCACTTCTTCGGAACTGTGTTTTTTCGACTAGTTTTTATCCTCTGGTGATGGCTAACGTTTAGCCAAAAGCACTTAGGTTTTTTGACATCTGATTTTACATCATAAATAGTTTTAATGCTTTAAAACTGTGTTTTTAGTATTTGCACCTATTATAATAACAATTAAATTTTTATGAATGTGTTTGCATTGTATTTCTTCCAAGTTTCTATGCATATTTTACCTTATGAATAAACAGAAAAAGCTTTGAATAATTGTTTCTAAGCTTAATTCCTTAGGCTTGTAAAAAATTAAAAGCAGTAAGTTTGTAAAAAGCAAGTTTTTATTGGACATTACTCTCCTCAGGCCTATATACCTTATGTAGATAAATGGCCATCATAAATCACGAACCAACCTAGAAAATTTGTTTAAAATAGCAGTTTTGTTATTATACCAAACCACTGGCAGAAATCTCCAAAAATCACAATTCTTATTGTTTTAAAATATTGTACAACTATGTAAGAAAGACATGAGTTCTGTTAGTTTTCCATAAATTAATCTGGAAAAAGACTTCAAATAGCAAGAAAGATCAGTGCCGAAACCAGCCTTTTTTGCGCCCGGGGCAAACATGGATTTTGGCACCCCCTCCAAATAAATTTGCAAAAAGAATTTTACCAAGTTTCTAACAGCCAACTCAACTTGTTTTAAATTTTAAATATCTAATCACAAAATATATAATACTGAACTACGTAATCAGCTTTGTCAAATATTGATTCAATAAAAGCTTCAAAACGGAATAGAAAGGAACAGGAAAAAATTCCTCTTTATACATGTTTTCGTCTTAGCATGTATAATTGTTAGTATTCTTTCTGTCTTTCCTATTCTTAAAACTGGATTGCGTTATAGAGAGATTTCATTTTTACAGATTTTATAGTATATGTATCATTACAAAGGAGGCGTTTAAAGTCCAGTGATTTGAATCATCACATTGTCTTAAGAGTTTACACTAATCAAGCGAATACATTCGGAAGCTAATGTTGAATCTGTGGGAGCGTTCTTAAAACTTTTTTTTTTTCCATGGGATACTTGCGGTTGATATCTAATGTTGTGCGTTTGTACTTTTTCGGGTTTTGTTACTTTTTTTTTTTTTCATTCGGACACTTTTACTTTTGTGAAACTGTTTGGAAACGGCTCTGAAATTGAAAGTGTCCTTATATAAAAACAACTGCAACCAAAGTCGAAAAAGTAAAAATGCACAACGTTGGATATCGAGATCAGGTATGATATGAAAAAATATATTATTTAAAAATATTTAAATGCAAGCGAGAATTCCGAAAAGAACGCTCCCATAGGTTTAACATTAGCATGCGAGTGTTTTCACGTGACTAGTGTAGGCTCTTAAGAACATTTTAATATTTTTAAATATTTTTTTTCTTAGGCTAGCTGAGGCTGATGTTCGAAAGTGAAAGTAACTTATATATGTATTTATTTATTTATATAAACCTACAACAAAAATCGAAAGAGTAAACAGTAACCAGATTAGAGATCAACCTCAGCTATCCTAAGAAAAAAAAAATTAAACATATCAAAATGCAAGCGAGAAATTTGAAAAGAACGCTCCCATAGGTTTAACATTAGCTTGCGAGTTTCTTCACATGACTATAGTGTAGGTTCTTAAGAACTCAAAGAACAGGATTTTCTGTCTTACTAGCCATGGTGCACTGGGTGAGATTTTTTTCTGAACTCCTAAAAATAATACATCCCGACCTGGCACCCATTAAGGACAGATCTCTATGTAAAAAAGTAACTAGTAAAAAGTATGACTGGTATTTTTCAGTTGTCACCTACATAGAAATGGCAAAAGGATAAAAATAATAAGAATTTGGGAGGATAAAGGCAGGGCCGGTTTACTAGCCGTGGCACCCTAGGCGGGATTTTTTTGTGCGCCCCTACAAATAATATATTAGAAAAAAAAAGTTTTACTAAGTATTTTATTTTGTGTATATTTTCCACACCTTTCCTTTTAGTATCCCGAGCAGTCACCTGATCTCACCCCCTATAAGCTCCAAAGCTGGATATAGATGCAAAAAAAAAACTAATAATTGCAGCAAAAGTAATGGGGATAAATTTTCTAGTTGTCGCCTAGGGTGGCAAAACGCATAGAAATGGTAAAAAGAGGAGAAAAATAATTTTGGAGGGTAAAGGCTTTATTAGCCATGGTGCCCTGTGCAAGATTGTTTACTGTACCTCTAACAAATGCTATACTACTTTTAGAAAATGATTTTACTAAGTATTTTACTTTATGCATTCCCCTTTGTTTTTATTGTCTTGGCAGTCGCCCATAGCAGGACAGGGGGGGAAAAAGTTCCACGCTCATCAGCAAGAAAGAAGAAAGAAATAGAACACCCTTCTTGTAATTTTTTCGTAGAGAATTGCATGGCAGCTATCCTTGTTGGACACTGGACAGTGACACAAAGGCATAATTTCCCTGTCCACCGCGGATAGACGATTGCGATTATCATGCTTTCTAATTAGTTGTTAAACCGGACGCTTCTTAAGTCATTTCTGGTTAAACTTGGTTTCTTATATAATATTTATTAATTTCTATATAATCTAATTAATTTATAACTGTAATATAATAAATATTATAGTAGTATAATCTAATTAATTTCTGTATAATCTAATCTCTGTATAATCTAATATTTCTATATAATCTAATAATATATATTAATTTCTTATATCATATCTTTTTATATCTTCATAATCCTCCAAAATAACGGAAATGACTTAAAAAGCGTTTGATTTTACAAATAATCAGAAAGCGTAAAAATCCCAATCATCGATCGGCGGTGGAGACGGAAATTATGCGACACAAAGACATGAGACTGACCTTGGAAAATGTTAGGGATTCTTACTACAAGTGAAGTGATTTTCCCGTCAGATAGAAGACATAGACATCTTCTTTGGACATAGTGTATTTGGAATAGGATAAAAATAACCTAAGAGAACAATTGTTTCTTCTTATTCATTTGCTATCTAGTATTTTAGGCGAATCTTATTATCTATTTGTCAATTTTAATGCATTTGGTTCAGTTTTTTTTTTTAATTTTCGGGCTACAAGACATTTTTATCCAAATTTCACACATATATATACATTATTGTTTTAAACGACAAACGAAATCTTCATTTGGTGCCCGGGGCACATTTTTAAAAAGTGATGCATTTGCATCCTTGAATATTATTTCCCTTGGAGTAATACCTAAACAGGAATAAGCATTCCAAGAAGACAGGCTCCTTTTTGAATGGATTTCATCAAATTAGCAATGAAAAGACCCAGTATCTCTTGGAAATTTGTGCATCACTCGATTGGTTGTATATTGCAGAGAATCTGTGTGTGCATGCAGCAGCATAGTCAGGGAGGGGGTCCAAATACTCTGAATACCAGTAATAATATAAAGTTTTCTTCAGAAAATTCTCCAGTTAGGTACATCAAAGAAAACTTTACAAAATGAGTGGTATCCAGAGCATCTTCACCCTGGTTATGCCACTGTGTGCATGCTACAAGATATTCACAAATCTGGTCAAATCCTTTTTAACCGTAGACAAAATGTACTATTTCTCTTCCTATGTTTTCAGCTGTCTCAATTTAAAACTCATAGATGGCAGCACTATATATTTCAATTATAAGGAAATTGGTGAACAATTACACTATTATCTCTTTCTTTATGTTATGGACAAACATTTTTTTTAAATATGCTGACTTAAATTTAAAAAGTTTTATGTTGTCTTAGTACATATCTTATGGTGTCATCGCCAAATCTACAGATGACCAGATGTTATGCTACTGATTAAAGCAAACACACAATATATTATTCATTAATTTTGCCAAGTTCATTAGAAAGTTCAGTTTTTAGCTCACCAGTCTCTAAATCAATTACAATTTCTGGTTCTGAACCCATATCGTTTCAATTTTTTTTTTTTCATAAGTATCCCATAGCAAATAAAAACAAGAATGAAAAAGCATGCATCAAGCATACATTCTGAAACACTTTCGAACACATCCAGAATACTGTAATGAAACTTCACCGTTAAATAAGGTGAAAGAAGGTATACAAGTATACTGTATAGATTACATATAACACATTTAAAAGTCCAGTTTTAGAAATTAACTTCGATAGTCAAAAATGTAGTTGAATTATTTTGTACCGCCCTGTATATGATCTATAGATTTGGATATATACTACATAGCATGATAAAATGTAGTTCATTTAGAAAATTCACATTTAGCAATTTTCACCAATCAATGGTGAAAATCATGTACTCGAAATCTTTTGTACAAACCTGTATATTATCTAAAGTCTTTTGTTCACACCCCCTATTAAGCTAAAATTTAATTCAGGTAAAAAAATGCATAAGGTAACTTAAAACAAATGTCCTCCAATTAATAATAATAACCATAAACGATAATGTATCTTGTTCTTTGCATATCGCTGTATATGAATTTATTTATTTTCCACAAACTTCTGTAAGTCTACTAACTATAGATCAGCAGGAAAATGCGTAACAAAATTTAAAACACAAAATGCCATTTAAGTAACATTATTATAGGTTTAGAAACATTTTAGTTCATGTGGAACAATTTACCCACATTCTGAAGGTACATCCAAATAGATGATATCTCTAAAAGTAAGTTACCCATTGTTGCGGCGCAATCTCAATTGTTCTACTACTAGCATAGATATCACAGAGTAGCATAAGCTTTGAATAGGAACTGTAATTGTATATGAAAAAAGTTTCATTTTTGTCCACTGTGGGGGACAGTATGCAACAAAGGGTTAAAAACGCAAACCAATGTTCAAAACGCGCTTATTCATGGAGTTTAATTATTGCATGAATACCATTGTACACTGATATCTTTTGTGTGTCCCTGTAAATGAATGATAAACGTAATGCACACCATACTTTTAAATGAGCAATTTATAATGTACCTCAGTAATGCCTCTAAATTTCATTATGTTTGAAATAGTGAAACATCATTAAATTACACTGAAAATGATTTTTCCTCCATAGTACAATGTGCAACAGAATTGTTTTGTTTGACCCTGTAAATGAATAGTATATGCTTTGCACTCTATATTCTACTAAAAACATGTTTTAGTGTGTTTTATAATTGTATATCAATTTCATCAATTTTCAAATGGCATAGCATCATCAAATTGCACTTGACATGATTTTTTTTCTCATTGACTGAAATGTAATGGAATACTTTTGACTGTCCCTGTAAAAAAACTTATAGGTTTTAAACACTTCATTTGCAATAGGGATCATGCTATAGAAAACGACAATAACATAAAAAAATTTCAGGGTAATCGGAGCATATTTACGCGAGTTAGAGCACTGACAGACAAACCGAAGTCATAAACACTTTTCAACTATAGGTTGGAAAGAGTTAAAAATCAGTTATATAAAAATGCAAATTCTTATTTTCTTTTGCCCTTTTTTATGGCCTGATGACCTATAACATTATCGTTCAGGCAAACAAGTCTTTCAGGGAATAGAATCCAAGTAGAATTTTCTTTTTCGCTCATTTTGCACTGTACATCTGGCAATCTGCTAATAGAAATTTCAATGATTTAAATTATTGCTAATAAAAGGCTTTTTTCTTCAAGTAACTTTAACCATTGTCCCTTTTTCAAATAGAGAGTTCACCAAATTCTTGCTTGATTTTGAATGTATGAAATTTTTGTAAAATAAAATTTTAGAAAAGTAATTTTTTTAAGGGAATTTACTAAAACATGTATATTCCTGTTAGTTAAGGTGGAGTGAAATGTGCCTGGGGTGAATTTAAATTTTTAGATTACAGTTAACTCTGCATAAGGTGGAATGGCTCAGGAATAATGAAAGCGTTTTTAAAATAGCTTATAACAATCTTTATTGGAGGTCTACATTGTGTGATATCTGACATTGGATTTACTTTCTCTAACTGCAATTTTGTTATTTTGGTCAGTGTATTACGTACTTGCAATAACAAGGTAGTTTTTACAGTACATTCAGTTGTTTCAAGGTTTCATAAAAAGAGCCCCTTCACTCTTCAGAGCTAAAATAAAAGAGAGAAACAGTAATAGTTGTAAATCACGTACTTTACTGTTATTGTTCCTCAGTTTTTTTAATTCATTTTACACTGAAATTATTGTATCTCTCTTCTGAAAAATAGTAACTACTACTGCTGCTGCCATAATTGAATTTAATGTGACCATTTGAATTTCTTGCTTCATAATAATAATAAAAAAAAAAAAACTATTGCATATAAAAACTGATAGTTTTATAAAGAAATTGGTACCTCTCCATTATCCTGTTGATCACTTTTCATAAAAAAAGACTATCGCCAAACTATAGGGTTTAATACCAAAAATGCATGATTGTGGCATCATACTCACTTGACGTCAGATGTGTGATATGTTTATGTAATCAAGTGATTTTAAATTTTTAGTTTATCTTTACATTTAATGATGTTTTACTGATTTATTAGTTATTTCGTTAATTGAAATCTCATCAAAAAGTCACCTGTAAAAAATGCAGCCAAGTCTCGTAACTCATTTACCGTAAAAAGTACTGAGATCGTATAAAGCCAAGTTTAACTATCTTATTAACTCTGAAATTTTCATTCACAAAATCACTCCTAGTCTCTACATCTTTAGTTAATTATTATTTTGTGACTTGGCAATTACGCAGCACGAGAATGTGATGTATATAGTTAGTCTTAATCAAATAATACTATAACATATGAAGGTGTAATAACTTCCCTGTGCGT